>JAUIMM010000443.1:1395000-1780000 GCA_031769625.1 Taudactylus pleione | reverse complement strand
GTACATCCTCCCTTATACGGCACCTGCAGCGCGTTCATAAAAAGTTACTGTCAAGTTCAGAAACTTTGGCTAAGACCGTAAGCAGTCCAGGGACACCTAAATCCCGTTGTCCTGTTGTATCCAAGCGCCTGCAAACCACACCGTCAAATCCCTCCTCGTCAATTTCCTCCTTAGTCAGGATCGGAAGTAGTCCTGCAGGCCATGTCACTGGCATGACTGACTCTCCTATCCGGGATTCCTCTGGAGGATCCTGCATTGCTACGCCTACTGCTGCCGCTGCTGCTGTTGCTGCTGCTGGGAGTCGTTCATCATCCCAGAGAGGAAGTAGGAACACCACTACTTTTACTAAACAATTGACCCTCCAACAGTCCTTAGCGAGGAGGATGAAGTACGACAGCAGTCATCCTGAAGCAAAACGTATAACTGAGGCCTTGACTGCTATGTTGGTGTTAGACGTGCATCCGGTATCCGCCATTAGTGCAGTGGGATTTAGAGAATTGATGGAGGTAGTGTGTCCCCGGTTCCAAATCCCGTCTAGATTCCACTTCACTAGGCAGGCGATACCGAGACTATACAGAAACGTCAGAAAAAGTGTCCTCAGTGTCCTGAAAA
This sequence comes from Taudactylus pleione, assembly GCA_031769625.1. Lineage (NCBI taxonomy): Eukaryota > Metazoa > Chordata > Amphibia > Anura > Myobatrachidae > Taudactylus > Taudactylus pleione. Next base: position 1,779,388 of record JAUIMM010000443.1, on the reverse strand, counting down.
ATGCCGTTGTACACAATGTCCACTTAACCACGGACATGTGGACAAGTGGAACAGGGCAGACTAAGGACTATATGACTGTGACAGCCCACTGGGTAGATGTATCACCTTACGCAGCAACAGCAGCAGCGTCACCAGTAGCAGCATCTCAGAAACGCCAGCTCATTACAAGGCAGGCTACGCTGTGTATCACCGGTTTCAGTAAGAGGCACACCGCCGACAACCTCTTAGAGAAACTGAGGGAAATCATCGCCCAGTGGCTTACCCCACTTAGACTCTCCTGGGGATTTGTGATATCTGACAACGCCACCAATATTGTGCGGGCATTACATCTGGGCAAATTCCAGCACGTCCCATGTTTTGCTCACACAATAAACTTGGTGGTGCAGAATTTTCTGAAAAGCGACAGGGGCGTGCAGGAGACGCTTTGGATGGCCCGAAAAATTTCTGGCCACTTTCGCCATTCAGCGACTGCGTGCCGAAGACTGGAGCGCCAGCAAACACTCTTGAACCTGCCCCGCCATCACCTGAAGCAAGAGGTTGTGACGCGGTGGAACTCAACCCTCTATATGCTTCAGAGGATGGAGGAGCAGCAAAAGGCCATACAAGCCTATACATCCACCTATGACATAGGCAAAGGAGGGGGTATGCACCTGACTCAAGCGCAGTGGAGAATGATTTCCGTGTTGTGCAAGGTTCTCCAGCCCTTCGAACTTGCCACACGTGAAGTCAGTTCAGACACAGCCAGCTTGAGTCAGGTCATTCCCCTCATCAGGCTTTTGCAGAAGCAGCTGGAGAAAGTGAAGGAGGAGCTAAGACGGAGCGATTCCGCTCGGCATGTGGGACTTGTGGATGAAGCCCTTCATTCGCTTTGCCAGGATTCCAGGGTGGTCAATCTGTTGAAATCAGACCACTACATTTTGGCCACCGTGCTTGATCCTAGGTTTAAAGCCTATGTGGTGTCTCTCTTTCCGGCCGACACAAGCCTGCAGAGGTGCAAAGACCTGCTGGTGAACACACTGTCAGCTGAAGCGGAACGTGACACGTCAACGGCTCCTTCTTCATTTTCTCCCGCAACTGGGGCTGCCAGGAAAAAACTTAGGTATCCTAAGCAACCCGCTGGCGGTGATGCAGGGCAGGCAGGACCAAGTTTGGACATCTGGTCCGGACTGAAGGACCTGGCAACAATTTCTGACATGTCTACTGTCACTGCATATGATACTGTCACCATTGACAGAATGGTGGAGGATTACATCGGTGACAGCATCCAAGTAGGCATGTCAGACAGTCCATACCTGTACTGGCAGGAAAAAGAGGCAATTTGGAGGCCCCTGTACAAGCTGGCTCTATTTTACCTGAGTTGCCCCCCCTCCAGTGTGTACTCCGAAAGAGTCTTTAGTGCAGCCGGGAACCTTGTCAGCGAAAGGCATAGGAGGTTGCTTCCACAGAATGTGGAGAAGATGATGTTCATCAAAATGAATTATCAGCTCTTCCAGGGAGACCAGCCTCCAGAAGGTACAGAGGGACCTGTGGTGGTGGATTCAAGTGGGGACGAGTTAATACTTTGTGAGGATGAGGATGTACACACTGAAGAGGGTGAGGAATCGGTGGATGAGGAGGATGAGGATGACATCTTGCCTCCGTAGAGCCAGTTTGTGCAGGGACACATTAATTGCCAGCTTGTTTTGTGGGGGCCCAAATGAACCAATCATTTCAGCCACAGTTGTGTGGCAGACCCTGGCGCTGAAATGATTGATTTGTTAAAGTGTGCATGTCCTGTTTATACAACATAAGGGTGGGTGGGAGGGCCCAAGGACAATTCCATCTTGCACTTCTTTTTTTTCTTTGCATTATGTACAGTTTGGGGCCTAGTTTTTCTAACTGCCATCCTGTCTGCCACTGCAGTGTCACTCCTAGATGGGTCACGTGTTTGTGCCGCCCACTCGTGTCGCTTAGCATAGTCATCCAGCTACCTCGGTGCAACCTTTTGGACATGAAAACACTATTGTGAGGTGTTCAGAATAGACTGGAAATGAGTGGAAATTAAGGTTATTGAGGTTAATAATAGCATAGGAGCAGAGAAACCAACAAATTATGTGATTTTAGCTGTTTTTATGCTTTTTTTTAAAAAAATACAGATCCAAAACACAAAACCCAGAACCCAAAACACGGAAGGGTGGTTTTGGCAAAACCAATCCAGATCCAAAACACGAAGAAAGATCCAGATCCAAAACCAAAACACAAAACACGAAAAGTGGCCGGTGCACACCCCTAATATATACACACACACACACCATTATATATGTATATATATATATATACATATATATATATATATATATATATACATATATACACACACATATGTATATGTACAAAAAAATAAGTTGATATATATATAATATATACAGTCAGGTACATAAATATTGGGACATTGACAGAATTTTCATATTTTGGCCTGTATTCACCACCACAATGGCTTTGAAATTAAACAAACAAGATGTGCTTTAACTGCAGACTTTCAGATTTAATTTGAGGGTAATTACATCCAAATCAGGTGAACGGTGTAGGAATTACAACGGTTTCTATATGTGCCTCCCACTTTTTAAGGGGCCAAAAGTAATGGGACTATCAACTCAAAAGCTATCTCATGGACAGGTGTGGGCTATTCCCTCGTTATTTCATTATCAATTGAGCAGGTAAAAGGTCTGGAGTTAATTCTAGGTGTGACATTTGCATTTGGAATCAGTTGCTGTCGACTCAATATGAGATCCAAAGAGCTGTCACTATCAGTGAAGCAAGCATCATTAGGATGAAAAATCAAAACAATTCCATCAGAGAGATAGCAAAAACATTAGGTGTGGCCAAATCAACTGTTTGGAACATTCTTAAAAAGAAATAACGCACCGGAGAGCGCAGCAACACCAAAAGATCTGGAAGACCATGGAAAACAACTGTAGTGGATGACAGAAGAATTATTTCCCTGGTGAAGAAAAACCCCTTCATAACAGTTGGCCAAATCAAGAACACTCTCCAGGAGGTAGGTGTATATGTGTCAAAGTCAACAATCAAGAGAATACTTCACAAGAGTGAATATAGAAGGTTCACCACAAGATGTAAACCATTGGTGAGCCACAAAAACAGGTAGACCAGATTGGAGTTTGCCAAGCAATATCTAAAAAAGCCATTACAGTTCTGGAACAACATCCTATGGACAGATGAGACAAAGATCAACTTGTACCAGAGTGATGGGAAGAGAAGAGTATGGAGAAGGAAAGGAACTGCTCATGATCCAAAACATACCACCTCATCAGTGAAGCATGGTGGTGGAAGTATCATGGCGTGGCCATGTATGGCTGCCAATGGAACTGGTTCCCTTGTATTTATTGATGATGTGACTGCTGACAAAAGCAGCAGAATGAATTCTGAAGTGTTTCGGGCAATATTATATTCTCATATTCAGTCAAATGCTTCAGAACTCATTGGACGGCGCTTCACAGTGCAGATGTACAATGACCCGAAGCATGCTGTAAAAGCAACCAAAGAGTTTTTTAAGGCTAAAAAGTGGAATGTTATGCAATGGCCAAGTCAAATCCCTGACCAGAATCCGATTGAGCATGCATTTCACTTGATGAAGACAAAACTGAAGGTAAAATGTCCCAAGAACAAGCAGGAACTGAAGACATTTGCAGTAGAGGTCTGGCATAGCATCACCAGGGATAAAACCCAGCGTCTGGTGATGTCTATGCGTTCCAGACTTCAGGCTGTTATTGCCTGCAAAGGATTTGCAACAAAGTATTAAAAAGTGAAAAGTTAGATTGAGGATTGTTTAGTTTGTCCCATTACTTTTGGACCCTTAAAAAGTGGGAGGCACATATAGAAACCGTTGCAATTCCTACACCGTTCACCTGATTTGGATGTAATTACCCTCAAATTAAATCTGAACGTCTGCAGATAAAGCCCATGTTGTTTGTTTCATTTCAAAGCCATTGTGGTGGTGAATAGAGGCCAAAATATGAAAATTCTGTCAATGTCCCAATATTTATGCACCTGACTGTACATATATGTATGTATGTACGTACATATATATGTATATATATATATATGTATATATATGTATATGTGTATATATATTAGGGATGAGCGGGTTCGAATTTCTGAAATCCGAAACCCCTCGAGCCCCCCCGATCCGAGTCAGGCTCGACTTTTCCCGCCTGACTCGGATCTGAATTTGAGGCAAAACGTCATCATCCCGCCTTCCGGGTCTCGCGGGTTTTGGATCCTATATAAGGTACCCGCGTCGGCGCCATTTTCTCACTCGGCTGTGGACAGTGAAGAGGGAGGGTGGGAGTTAGGGCTGGCTGGGCTGTGTAGTGTAGTGCAGTGTTGTGCTGTGCAGCGCTGTGCTGCTGTTGTCCATAGGGGCTGTGTCCACTCCTCCAAAGTCCATAGGGGCTGGCTGGACTGTGTTGTGCAGTCAGTTGTCCATAGAGGCTTTGTCCTCTCCAAAGTCCTCTGCAGTGTCCCAGTCCTAAAGGGGTGCTGTAGTGTTGTCCATGGGGTGCTCTGTCCATCAGGGGTGCTAAACCCAAGTGCAAAAAAAAATATTTTTTCTGTGTTTGTGAATTGTGTGCACAGTAGCCGCACGTGCATCAACAAAGTAGTGCCAAGCGTGCGCCTGTGTCATAAGTAAAGGGCCGGCTGGCTTGACCGTTAAAGGGTGCTGTAACCCCCAAAGTGCACTCCAAACAAATAAAAAATATTTTCTGTGTTTGGGAATTGTGTGCACTGTGGCTGCACGTGCATCAACAAAGGAGCAGCGCCAAGCGTGCGCCTGTGCCCCATTAGTAAAGGGCCGGCTGGCTTGTCCGTTAAAGGGTGCTGTACACCCCAAAGTACACTCCAAACAAAATAAAAAAGGATTTTCTGTGTTTGTGAATTGTGTGCACTGTGGCAGCACGTGCATCAACAAAGGAGCAGCGCCAAGCGTGCACCTGTGTCCCATTAGTAAAGGGCCGGCTGGCTTGTCCGTTAAAGGGTGCTGTAACCCCCAAAGTACACTCCAAACAAAAAAAATATATATTTTCTGTGTTTGTGAATTGTGTGCACTGTAGCCGCACGTGCATCAACAAAGTAGTGCCAAGCGTGCGCCTGTGTCATAAGTAAAGGGCTGTCTGGCTTGACCGTTAAAGGGTGCTGTAACCCCCAAAGTACACTCCAAACAAAATAAAATAATATTTTCTGTGTTTGTGAATTGTGTGCACTGTGGCTGCACGTGCATCAACAAAGGAGCAGCGCCAAGCTTGCGCCTGTGTCCCATTAGTAAAGGGCCGGCTGGCTTGACCATTAAAGGTTGCTGTAACCCCCAAAGTACACTCCAAACAAAATAAAAAAATATTTTCTGTGTTTGTGAATTGTGTGCACTGTGGCTGCACATGCATTAAAAAAGGAGCAGCGCCAAGCGTGCGCCTGTGTCCCATAAGTAAAGGGCCAGCTGGTTTGTCCGTTAAAGGGTGCTGTAACCCCCAAAGTACACTCCAAGCAAAATAAAAAAATATTTTCTGTGTTTGTGAATTGTGTGCACTGTGGCTGCACGTGCATCAACAAAGGAGCAGCGCCAAGCGAGCGCCTGTGTCCCATTAGTAATGGGCCAGCTGGCTTGTCCGTTAAAGGGTGCTGTAACCCCCAAGTTACACTCCAAACAAAAAAATATATATTTTCTGTGTTTGTGCTTTGTTTGCACTGTAGCCGCATGTGCATCAACAAAGTAGTGCCAAGCGTGCGCCTGTGTCATAAGTAAAGGGCCGACTGGCTTGACCGTTAAAGGGTGCTGTAACCCCCAAAGTACACTCCAAACAAAATAAAAAAATACTTTCTGTTTGTGAATTTTGTGCACTGTGGCTGCACGTGCATCAACAAAGGAGCAGTGCCAAGCGTGCGCCTGTGTCCCATAAGTAAAGGGCCGGCTGGCTCATTTCTTAAAGGGTGGTGTAACCCCCAAAGTGCACTTCAAACAAAATAAAAAATATTTTCTGTGTTTGGGAATTGTGTGCACAGTAGCCGCACGTGCATCAACAAAGTAGTGCCAAGCGTGCGCCTGTGTCATAAGTAAAGGGCCGGCTGGCTTGACCTCTAAAGGGTGCTGTAACCCCCAAAGTGCACTCCAAACAAAATAAAAAATATTTTCTGTGTTTGGGAATTGTGTGCACTGTGGCTGCACGTGCATCAACAAAGGAGCAGCGCCAAGCGTGCGCCTGTGTCCCATTAGTAAAGGGCCGGCTGGCTTGTCCGTTAAAGGGTGCTGTACACCCCAAAGTACACTCCAAACAAAATAAAAAAGTATTTTCTGTGTTTGTGAATTGTGTGCACTGTGGCTGCACGTGCATCAACAAAGGAACAGCGCCAAGCGTGCACCTGTGTCCCATTAGTAAAGGGCCGGCTGGCTTGTCCGTTAAAGGGTGCTGTAACCCCCAAAGTACACTCCAAACAAAATAAAAGAATAATTTCTGTGTTTGTGAATTGTGTGCACTGTGGCTGCACGTGCATCAACAAAGGAGCAGCGCCAAGCTTGCGCCTGTGTCCCATTAGTAAAGGGCCGGCTGGCTTGACCATTAAAGGTTGCTGTAACCCCCAAAGTACACTCCAAACAAAATAAAAAAATATTCTCTGTGTTTGTGAATAGTGTGCACTGTGGCTGCACATGCATTAAAAAAGGAGCAGCGCCAAGCGTGCGCCTGTGTCCCATAAGTAAAGGGCCGGCTGGCTTGTCCGTTAAAGGGTGCTGTAACCCCCAAAGTACACTCCAAACAAAATAAAAAAATATTTTCTGTGTTTGTGAATTGTGTGCACTATGGCTGCACGTGCATCAACAAAGGAGCAGAGCCAAGCGAGCGCCTGTGTCCCATTAGTAAAGGGCCAGCTGGCTTGTCTGTTAAAGGGTGCTGTAACCCCCAAAGTACACTCCAAACAAACAAAAAATATATTTTCTGTGTTTGTGAATTGCGTGCACTGTGGCTGCACGTGCATCAACAAAGGAGCAGCGCCAATCGTGCGCCTGTGTCCCATTAGTAAAGGGCCAGCTGGCTTGTCCGTTAAAGGGTGCTGTAACCCCCAAGTTACACTCCAAACAAAAAATATATATTTTCTGTGTTTGTGATTTGTGTGCACTGTAGCCGCATGTGCATCAACAAAGTAGTGCCAAGCGTGCGCCTGTGTCATAAGTAAAGGGCCGGCTGGCTTGACCGTTAAAGGGTGCTGTAACCCCCAAAGTACACTCCAAACAAAATAAGAAAATACTTTCTGTTTGTGAATTTTGTGCACTGTGGCTGCACGTGCATCAACAAAGGAGCAGTGCCAAGCGTGCGCCTGTGTCCCATAAGTAAAGGGCCGGCTGGCTCATTTCTTAAAGGGTGGTGTAACCCCCAAAGTGCACTCCAAACAAAATAAAAAATATTTTCTGTGTTTGGGATTTGTGTGCACTGTGGCTGCACGTGCATCAACCAAGGAGCAGCGCCAAGCTTGCACCTGTGTCCCATTAGTAAAGGGCAAGCTGGCTTGTCCGTTAAAGGGTGCTGTAACCCCCAAAGTACACTCCAAACAAAAAAAATATATATTTTCTGTGTTTGTGAATTGTGTGCACTGTAGCCGCACGTGCATCAACAAAGTCGTGCCAAGCGTGCGCCTGTGTCATAAGTAAAGGGCCATCTGGCTTGACCGTTAAAGGGTGCTGTAACCCCCAAAGTACACTCCAAACAAAATAAAAAAACATTTTCTGTGTTTGTGAATTGTGTGCACTGTGGCTGCAGGTGCATCAACAAAGGAGCAGCGCCAAGCTTGCGCCTGTGTCCCATTAGTAAAGGGCCGGCTGGCTTGACCGTTAAAGGTTGCTGTAACCCCCAAAGTACACTCCAAACAAAAAAAAAAGTATTTTCTGTGTTTGTGAATTGTGTGCACTGTGGCTGCACATGCATTAACAAAGGAGCAACGCCAAGCGTGCGCCTGTGTCCCATAAGTAAAGGGCCAGCTGGCTTGTCCGTTAAAGGGTGCTGTAACCCCCAAAGTACACTCCAAACAAAAAAAATATATATTTTCTGTGTTTGTGAATTGTGTGAACTGTAGCCGCACGTGCATCAACAAAGTAGAGCCAAGCGTGCGCCTGTGTCATAAGTAAAGGGCCGTCTGGCTTGACCGTTAAAGGGTGCTGTAAACCCCAAAGTACACTCCAAACAAAATAAAAAAATATTTTCTGTGTTTGTGAATTGTGTGCACTGTGGCTGCACGTACATCAACAAAGGAGCAGCGCCAAGCTTGCGCCTGTGTCCCATTAGTAAAGGGCCGGCTGGCTTGTCCGTTAAAGGGTGCTGTACACCCCAAAGTACACTCCAAACAAAATAAAAAAGTATTTTCTGTGTTTGTGAATTGTGTGCACTGTGGCTGCACGTGCATCAACAAAGGAGCAGCGCCAAGCGTGCACCTGTGTCCCATTAGTAAAGGGCCGGCTGGCTTGTCCGTTAAAGGGTGCTGTAACCCCCAAAGTACACTCCAAACAAAATAAAAGAATAATTTCTGTGTTTGTGAATTGTGTGCACTGTGGCTGCACGTGCATCAACAAAGGAGCAGCGCCAAGCTTGCGCCTGTGTCCCATTAGTAAAGGGCCGGCTGGCTTGACCATTAAAGGTTGCTGTAACCCCCAAAGTACACTCCAAACAAAATAAAAAAATATTCTCTGTGTTTGTGAATAGTGTGCACTGTGGCTGCACATGCATTAAAAAAGGAGCAGCGCCAAGCGTGCGCCTGTGTCCCATAAGTAAAGGGCCGGCTGGCTTGTCCATTAAAGGGTGCTGTAACCCCCAAGTTACACTCCAAACAAAAAATATATATTTTCTGTGTTTGTGATTTGTGTGCACTGTAGCCGCATGTGCATCAACAAAGTAGTGCCAAGCGTGCGCCTGTGTCATAAGTAAAGGGCCGGCTGGCTTGACCGTTAAAGGGTGCTGTAACCCCCAAAGTACACTCCAAACAAAATAAAAAAATACTTTCTGTTTGTGAATTTTGTGCACTGTGGCTGCACGTGCATCAACAAAGGAGCAGTGCCAAGCGTGCGCCTGTGTCCCATAAGTAAAGGGCCGGCTGGCTCATTTCTTAAAGGGTGGTGTAACCCCCAAAGTGCACTCCAAACAAAATAAAAAATATTTTCTGTGTTTGGGATTTGTGTGCACTGTGGCTGCACGTGCATCAACCAAGGAGCAGCGCCAAGCTTGCACCTGTGTCCCATTAGTAAAGGGCAAGCTGGCTTGTCCGTTAAAGGGTGCTGTAACCCCCAAAGTACACTCCAAACAAAAAAAATATATATTTTCTGTGTTTGTGAATTGTGTGCACTGTAGCCGCACGTGCATCAACAAAGTCGTGCCAAGCGTGCGCCTGTGTCATAAGTAAAGGGCCATCTGGCTTGACCGTTAAAGGGTGCTGTAACCCCCAAAGTACACTCCAAACAAAATAAAAAAATATTTTCTGTGTTTGTGAATTGTGTGCACTGTGGCTGCAGGTGCATCAACAAAGGAGCAGCGCCAAGCTTGCGCCTGTGTCCCATTAGTAAAGGGCCGGCTGGCTTGACCATTAAAGGTTGCTGTAACCCCCAAAGTACACTCCAAACAAAAAAAAAAGTATTTTCTGTGTTTGTGAATTGTGTGCACTGTGGCTGCACATGCATTAACAAAGGAGCAACGCCAAGCGTGCGCCTGTGTCCCATAAGTAAAGGGCCGGCTGGCTTGTCCGTTAAAGGGTGCTGTAACCCCCAAAGTACACTCCAAACAAAAAAAATATATATTTTCTGTGTTTGTGAATTGTGTGAACTGTAGCCGCACGTGCATCAACAAAGTAGAGCCAAGCGTGCGCCTGTGTCATAAGTAAAGGGCCGTCTGGCTTGACCGTTAAAGGGTGCTGTAAACCCCAAAGTACACTCCAAACAAAATAAAAAAATATTTTCTGTGTTTGTGAATTGTGTGCACTGTGGCTGCACGTGCATCAACAAAGGAGCAGCGCCAAGCTTGCGCCTGTGTCCCATTAGTAAAGGGCCAGCTGGATTGACCGTTAAAGGTTGCTGTAACCCCCAAAGTACACTCCAAACAAAGTAAAAAAATATTTTCTGTGTTTGTGAATTGTGTGCACTGTGGCTGCACATGCATTAACAAAGGAGCAGCGCCAAGCGTGCGCCTGTGTCCCATAAGTAAAGAGCCGGCTGGCTTGTCCGTTAAAGGGTGCTGTAACCCCCAAAGTACACTCCAAACAAAATAAAAAAATATTTTCTGTGTTTGTGAATTGTGTGCACTGTGGCTGCACGTGCATCAACAAAGGAGCAGCGCCAAGCGTGCGCCTGTGTCCCATAAGTAAAGGGCCAGCTGGCTTGTCCGTTAAAGGGTGCTATAACCCCCAAAGTACACTCCAAACCAAAAAATATATATATTTTCTGTGTTTGTGATTTGTGTGCACTGTGGCTGCACGTGCATCAACAAAGGAGCAGCGCCAATCGTGCACCTGTGTCCCATTTGTAAAGGGCCAGCTGGCTTGTCCGTTAAAGGGTGCTGTAACCCCCAAGTTACACTCCAAACAAAAAAATATATATTTTCTGTGTTTGTGAATTGTGTGCACTGTAGCCGCACGTGCATCAACAAAGTAGTGGTAAGCGTGCGCCTGTGTCATAAGTAAAGGGCCGGCTGGCTTGACCGTTAAAGGGTGCTGTAACCACCAAAGTACACTCCACACAAAATAAAAAAATATTTTCTGTTTGTGAATTTTGTGCACTGTGGCTGCACGTGCATCAACAAAGGAGCAGCGCCAAGCGTGCGCCTGTGTCCCATAAGTAAAGGGCCGGCTGGCTCATTTCTTAAAGGGTGGTGTAACCCACAAAGTGCACTAGTGTCCAACAAAAATAAAAAAATATTTTCTGTGTTTGTGTGCGCCTTAGCCGCATGTATATATCAATATAACATAAATGGAGAACCAAACTTTCTCTGATAAAAATAAAATAGGGAAAGATCAAGAACCTCTTTCTCCTATTGCTGTTGCTGCTGCTGGGAGTTGTTCATCATCCCAGAGAGGAAGTAGGAACACCACTACTTTTACTAAACAATTGACCCTCCAACAGTCCCTAGCAAGGAGGATGAAGTACGACAGCAGTCATCCTGAAGCAAAACGTATAACTGAGGCCTTGACTGCTATGTTGGTGTTAGACGTGCGTCCGGTATCCGCCATTAGTGCAGTGGGATTTAGACAATTGATGGAGGTAGTGTGTCCCCGGTTCCAAATCCCATCTAGATTCCACCTGCATCCTCCAAGCAGCAGCGACAAGTGTGCGTCTGTCTGTTAAAGGGTGGTATAACCCTCAAATTGCGCTCCACAAACAATAAAAAAATTCTTTTTTTTTCTGTCTTTGTGAAATGTGTGGGCTGTAGCCGCACCTGCATCCTCAAAGCAGCAGCGACAAGTGTGCATCTGTCTGTTAAAGGGTGGTGTAACCCTCAAAGTACACTCCACAAACAATAAAAATTTCTTTTTTTTCCTGTCTTTGTGAATTGTGTGGGCTGTAGCCGCACCTGCATCCTCAAAGCAGCAGCGACAAGCATGCGTCTGTCTGTTAAAGGATTACATCGGTGACAGCATCCAAGTAGGCATGTCAGACAGTCCCTACATGTACTGGCAGGAAAAAGAGGCAATTTGGAGGCCCCTGTACAAACTGGCTCTATTTTACCTGAGTTGCCCCCCCTCCAGTGTGCACTCCTAAAGAGTGTTTAGTGCAGCCGGGAACCTTGTCAGCAAAAGGCGTAGGAGGTTGCTTCCACAAAATGTGGAGAAGATGATGTTCTTAAAAATGAATTATCAACTCTTCCAGGGAGACCAGGCTCCAGAGCGTACAGAGGGACCTGTGGTGGTGGATTCCAGTGGGGACGAATTAATACTCTGTGAGGATGAGGATGTACACAACACTGAAGAGGGCGAGGAATCGGTGAATGAGGAGGATGAGGACGACACCTTGCCTCCGTAGAGCCAGTTTGTGCAGGGCAAGATTAATTGCCAGCTTGTTTTGTAGGGGCCCAAACGAACCGATCATTTCAGCCACAGTCGTGTGGCAGACCCAGGCGCTGAAATGATTGGTTTGTTATAGTGTGCATGTTCTGTTCAAGGACAATTCCATCTTGCACCTCTTTTTTTTCTTTGCATTATGTAGTGTTTGGGGCCTAGTTTTTCAAACTGCCATCCTGTCTGCCACTGCAGTGTCACTGCTAGATGGGCCACGTGTTTGTGCCGCCCACTCGTGTCGCTTAGCATAGTCATCCATCTACCTCGGTGCAACCTTTTGGACATAAAAACACTATTGTGAGGTGTGAGGTGTTCAGAATAGACTGGAAATGAGTGGAAATTAAGGTTTTTGAGGTTAATAATAGCATAGGAGCAGAAAAATCAACACATTCTGTGATTTTAGCTGTTTTTATGCTTTTTTTTAAAAAAAATACAGATCCAAAACACAAAACCCAGAACCCAAAACACCGAAGGGTGGTTTTGGCAAAACCAATCCAGATCCAAAACACGAAGAAAGATCCAGATCCAAAACCAAAACACGAAAAGTGGCCGGTGCACACCCCTAATATATATATATATATATGTATATACATGTATGCATATGTCCAAGCCCCTCTCAGTCAGCCGCAGCACAGTCCAACACCCTCTCTCTGCCCCCAGTCAGTGCCCACAACACCTCCCCCTTCCAGCTAGTACCAAATACCTCCTGCGCAGGGACTCTCTTTCCTGATGCAGCTAAAGTTGTTTCCAAAGATGCCGCCTGGTCCGATGGCTGTGCGGCGCGCTGGGCGTCTAATGGAGGCGGAGCAGAGTCCTGAGTTGTCACTCATGTCTCTGCTCCGCAAAGGCCTATGGGAGGAGTGGCAGCAGCTGGGCATGCCATCTTGTTTTCTCCTGTAGCGTAGCCAGAATGAGCTTCTGTGCAGAAACTCATTCTGACCAGGCTCACTGCACGATCGAAGCTGAGCTTTGATCGCAGCAGCGGAGGGTGCAGCGGCAGAGCCCAGGAATGCCCCTTAGGCATTCCAGTCACCCCTAGGCATTTGTTTATAATGCCTATGCCTAGGGCCGGCTCTGCACATATACATGTATATACACACACACATTAGCCCACACACACAATCCATTCTATAATGTGTAATAAATGTCCCCCCCACACATATTTAATGGCCCACTCCTTATACAATATATTCAATGATCTTCTCACCCCAATCAACTATGTTTTAAATCAACCCCCCTAAACCCCAGCCCTTATATATTTAATGAATCATTTATTTCTAATGAACCCCATCACTTACCTCAGTACTCCCGGAGTCCCAGGCTCCCAGCTGTCTGGCTGCACCAGAGGCCAGTGTCCTGCTCTGCAGCTCTTCTTTGCCTTCTTGGGACATGAGCCGTCATGATCCCAGGGTCTGTAGCGCAGGAGCGGCTCTGAGTCGTCATCACCGCCAGGGGAGGAAGCAAAGTAAAAGGGCGGGTGCGGGTGCCACTGCCAGAGACACCGTAATGGTCCAGGAGGGAACAATTCTGCATCCACTGCCGGCAGCAGTGTGGGCTGGCCGGTGACGTCACCGGAGCCGGACAAAGTGCTGTGGGCAGGTTGTGCTTCTCTCAGGTCTAGCTGCATGGGGGGCGGGTGTAACGGGCGCCTGCCACTGGGGTTAGTATCCGGCTTCACTGGCTGTCAAGTGGCTTCTGGGAAAGGCAGGACCATCCTCCCTTCTAGAAGGCAGTCTTAGCGGGCCACCCATCCGGACCCGGCGCCCTTAGGCAGCTGCCTAAAGCTGCCTAATGGAAGCACGGGCCCTGGATTTACTAATATGCACCTTTACTTGCTATATCTTACTCTATTACAGAATCAGGCTCACAATACCACCACCAGTCCAGGAAAATCAACTTTCATCACCAGCGAGACTAATATTAACTTTTTAGATTACTCAATTCAGATAGTAGCCAGATTGTAGACAATCAATTAAAAACTTCTCTGTGTGTAAAACTGACCAACCGTAACACTAACCTGAGACAGTTTCCATCCTAGACCTGCTCCTAAGGGCTTACCATACTTACAATTTCTATGGGTACATAGAATAACTAGTGTGACCCCACAAAAAAGGAAACACAACTGAATGTCAGAAACAATTGTATCATGAGGTTACCCATGTGAGAAATTAGAATTGGCTAAATATAAGGTTTTAAAACCTTAAACCAGTCATTAAAATTAGTTTATCTCCATCTATAACTTGGGTCCAACCAATTCAGTACAAAAAGTTAGGACACAGGCAAAATAGCTAAACAAATATGTTTATGGGCAATTATTAATAAAGATCAGGACTCTTCTCATTTTACATAAAAACACAATTATGCTCATCAACTACACATAACCAGTGCCGTAACTAGAAGGGTGCGAGTGTTGCCACTGCACAGAGTACAGTGCCCTGTGGGCGGCATCGGCGCACCCCCATAGCCCCTGCATCTGGCGAGCAGGTTGTCTGGAATTGCACCCTGCAGCTCTTACAGTCACCCAGGACCATGTGGTCATACTTGTAATTCCCGGGGCTGCCAACTCTGCCCCCTCTGCATGACATCATGCTCACAGGGGGAATGACTGGCACAGGGTGCAGAAAAGCCCTGTGACGGCCCTGCACGTAGCAAAAACATCAAGGATTACACAGTAAAAACGGATATTACTGGGTTTAACCTGAAAACTAATTTCTTACAGTCTAGGAATGGATGGTTTGAATGTTCATGTTATTTAACCTGCTGTAGTTACTTGAAAGCTGAGGATAGTTTTTTCCACCCCTATTCTTGCCCATGTGGTTTACATGTGATATACCACAGTTAAATAGCAGTGCTTAACATACTGTATCGCTGTATGCCGTATCGATGCAGAATGTTGTAACACTGCAATTTAACAACATCTGTCCCCGTGCAGTGTGAAGCGAAATCATGGGATCTATAAAACAGCCTTCACAGGGGCGTATCTATAATGGATGCAGGGTGTTCAGTGCACATGGGCCCCCAGGTCCAGGGGGGGCCCGCACCACACACCCTGAACCCATATATATTATCTAAAACTTAACTCTCCGAGGTCCCGCGACGGGTCCCTCAGCGTTGCTCGAAATGCCAGAAAATTGTATTTTTCCTGCATTTAGCACATGCACTGTGAGGAAATCGCTGGGAAAATGCTGGCTGCGCCATATCCCCGGTGATCTGTGCAAGCGCTGTGAGGAAGTCGCAGTGAAAATGCTGGCCGCGCCATATCCCCGGTGATCTGTGCATGCGCTGTGAGGAAATCGCCAGGAAAATGCTGGCTGCGCCATACCCCCGGTGATCTGCGCATGCGCAGTAGATTCTGAGCACACGCTAGTTCCCATAGCTACTGATTCTGCGGTGGCCGGCCAGCCACATCATTCGGCTGCCAGCCACCAGGGTGAGAGGAGGGGGCCCATGATGGGGGATGCATATGGGCCCACTCCTCTCTAAAGACGCCCCTGAACCTTCACCAGTAGTATAGAGCTGTGTTGAAAAATGCTCCATGGTATATACAGTATTGCTCAAGTGTGGCCCAAAAGGCTACACATACACAGTAATTCATTCTTCTTTAATCAGATCTGCATATACAAGCCAATAGTGCTGCTCATGCTCAACAATATTTTATATATGAGGGCAGTACTTCACATACAGTCAGGTGCATAAATTTTGGGACATTGAGAGAACTTTCATATTTTGGCCTCTATTCACCACCGCAATGGCTTTGAAATGAAACAAACAAGATGTGCTTTAACTGCAGACTTTCAGCGTGCACCTGTGTCCCATTAGTAAAGGGCCGTCTGGCTTGTCCGTTAAAGGGTGCTGTAACCCCCAAAGTACACTCCAAACAAAAAATATATATATTTTCTGTGTTTGTGAATTGTGTGCACTGTAGCCGCACGTGCATCAACAAAGTAGTGCCAAGCGTGCGCCTGTGTCATAAGTAAAGGGCTGTCTGGCTTGACCGATAAAGGGTGCTGTAACCCCCAAAGTACACTCCAAACAAAATAAAAGAATATTTTCTGTGTTTGTGAATTGTGTGCACTGTGGCTGCACGTGCATCAACAAAGGAGCAGCGCCAAGCTTGCGACTGTGTCCCATTAGTAAAGGGCCGGCTGGCTTGATCAGTAAAGGTTGCTGTAACCCCCAAAGTACACTCCAAACAAAATAAAAAAATATTTTCTGTGTTTGTGAATTGTGTGCACTGTGGCTGCACATGCATTAAAAAAGGAGCAGCGCCAAGCGTGCGCCTGTGTCCCATAAGTAAAGGGCCGGCTGGCTTGTCCGTTAAAGGGTGCTGTAACCCCAAAGTACACTCCAAACAAAATAAAAAAATATTTTCTGTGTTTGTGAATTGTGTGCACTGTGGCTGCACGTGCATCAACAAAGGAGCAGCGCAAAGCGAGCGCCTGTGTCCCATTAGTAAAGGGCCAGCTGGCTTGTCCGTTAAAGGGTGCTGTAACCCCCAAAGTACACTCCAAACAAACAAAAAATATATTTTCTGTGTTTGTGAATTGCGTGCACTGTGGCTGCACGTGCATCAACAAAGGAGCAGCGCCAATCGTGCGCCTGTGTCCCATTAGTAAAGGGCCAGCTGGCTTGTCCGTTAAAGGGTGCTGTAACCCCCAAGTTACACTCCAAACAAAAAAATATATATTTTCTGTGTTTGTGATTTGTTTGCACTGTAGCCGCATGTGCATCAACAAAGTAGTGCCAAGCGTGCGCCTGTGTCATAAGTAAAGGGCCGGCTGGCTTGAACGTTAAAGGGTGCTGTAACCCCCAAAGTACACTCCAAACAAAATAAAAAAATACTTTCTGTTTGTGAATTTTGTGCACTGTGGCTGCACGTGCATCAACAAAGGAGCAGTGCCAAGCGTGCGCCTGTGTCCCATAAGTAAAGGGCCGGCTGGCTCATTTCTTAAAGGGTGCTGTAACCCCCAAAGTGCACTCCAAACAAAATAAAAAATATTTTCTGTGTTTGGGAATTGTGTGCACAGTAGCCGCACGTGCATCAACAAAGTAGTGCCAAGCGTGCGCCTGTGTCATAAGTAAAGGGCCGGCTGGCTTGACTGTTAAAGGGTGCTGTAACCCCCAAAGTGCACTCCAAACAAAATAAAAAATATTTTCTGTGTTTGGGAATTGTGTGCACTGTGGCTGCACGTGCATCAACAAAGGAGCAGCGCCAAGCGTGCGCCTGTGTCCCATTAGTAAAGGGCCGGCTGGCTTGTCCATTAAAGGGTGCTGTACACCCCAAAGTACACTCCAAACAAAATAAAAAAGTATTTTCTGTGTTTGTGAATTGTGTGCATTGTGGCTGCACGTGCATCAACAAAGGAGCAGCGCCAAGCGTGCACCTGTGTCCCATTAGTAAAGGGCCGGCTGGCTTGTCCATTAAAGGGTGCTGTAACCCCCAAAGTACACTCCAAACAAAAAAAATATATATTTTCTGTGTTCGTGAATTGTGTGCACTGTAGCCGCACGTGCATCAACAAAGTAGTGCCAAGCGTGTGCCTGTGTCATAAGTAAAGGGCTGTCTGGCTTGACCGTTAAAGGGTGCTGTAACCCCCAAAGTACACTCCAAACAAAATAAAAGAATAATTTCTGTGTTTGTGAATTGTGTGCCCTGTGGCTGCACGTGCATCAACAAAGGAGCAGCGTCAAGCTTGCGCCTGTGTCCCATTAGTAAAGAGCCAGCTGACTTGACCATTAAAGGTTGCTGTAACCCCCAAAGTACACTCCAAACAAAATAAAAAAATATTCTCTGTGTTTGTGAATAGTGTGCACTGTGGCTGCACATGCATTAAAAAAGGAGCAGCGCCAAGCGTGCGCCTGTGTCCCATAAGTAAAGGGCCGGCTGGCTTGTCCGTTAAAGGGTGCTGTAACCCCCAAAGTACACTCCAAACAAAATAAAAAAATATTTTCTGTGTTTGTGAATTGTGTGCACTGTGGCTGCACGTGCATCAACAAAGGAGCAGCGCCAAGCGAGCGCCTGTGTCCCATTAGTAAAGGGCCAGCTGGCTTGTCCGTTAAAGGGTGCTGTAACCCCCAAAGTACACTCCAAACAAACAAAAAATATATTTTCTGTGTTTGTGAATTGCGTGCACTGTGGCTGCACGTGCATCAACAAAGGAGCAGCGCCAATCGTGCGCCTGTGTCCCATTAGTAAAGGGCCAGCTGGCTTGTCTGTTAAAGGGTGCTGTAACCCCCAAGTTACACTCCAAACAAAAAAATATATATTTTCTGTGTTTGTGATTTGTTTGCACTGTAGCCGCATGTGCATCAACAAAGTAGTGCCAAGCGTGCGCCTGTGTCATAAGTAAAGGGCCGGCTGGCTTGACCGTTAAAGGGTGCTGTAACCCCCAAAGTACACTCCAAACAAAATAAAAAAATACTTTCTGTTTGTGAATTTTGTGCACTCTGGCTGCACGTGCATCAACAAAGGAGCAGTGCCAAGCGTGCGCCTGTGTCCCATAAGTAAAGGGCCGGCTGGCTCATTTCTTAAAGGGTGGTGTAAACCCCAAAGTGCACTCCAAACAAAATAAAAAATATTTTCTGTGTTTGGGAATTGTGTGCACAGTAGCCGCACGTGCATCAACAAAGTAGTGCCAAGCGTGCGCCTGTGTCATAAGTAAAGGGCCGGCTGGCTTGACCGTTAAAGGGTGCTGTACACCCCAAAGTACACTCCAAACAAAATAAAAAAGTATTTTCTGTGTTTGTGAATTGTGTGCACTGTGGCTGCACGTGCATCAACAAAGGAGCAGCGCCAAGCGTGCACCTGTGTCCCTTTAGTAAAGGGCCGGCAGGCTTGTCCGGTAAATGGTGCTGTAACCCCCAAAGTACACTCCAAACAAAAAAAAAATATATTTTCTGTGTTTGTGAATTGTGTGCACTGTAGCCGCACGTGCATCAACAAAGTAGTGCCAAGCGTGTGCCTGTGTCATAAGTAAAGGGCTGTCTGGCTTGACCGTTAAAGGGTGCTGTAACCCCCAAAGTACACTCCAAACAAAATAAAAGAATAATTTCTGTGTTTGTGAATTGTGTGTACTGTGGCTGCACGTGCATCAACAAAGGAGCAGCGCCAAGCTTGCGCCTGTGTCCCATTAGTAAAGGGCCGGCTGGCTTGACCATTAAAGGTTGCTGTAACCCCCAAAGTACACTCCAAACAAAATAAAAGAATAATTTCTGTGTTTGTGAATTGTGTGCCCTGTGGCTGCACGTGCATCAACAAAGGAGCAGCGCCAAGCTTGCGCCTGTGTCCCATTAGTAAAGAGCCAGCTGACTTGACCATTAAAGGTTGCTGTAACCCCCAAAGTACACTCCAAACAAAATAAAAAAATATTCTCTGTGTTTGTGAATAGTGTGCACTGTGGCTGCACATGCATTAAAAAAGGAGCAGCGCCAAGCGTGCGCCTGTGTCCCATAAGTAAAGGGCCGGCTGGCTTGTCCGTTAAAGGGTGCTGTAACCCCCAAAGTACACTCCAAACAAAATAAAAAAATATTTTCTGTGTTTGTGAATTGTGTGCACTGTGGCTGCACGTGCATCAACAAAGGAGCAGCGCCAAGCGAGCGCCTGTGTCCCATTAGTAAAGGGCCAGCTGGCTTGTCCGTTAAAGGGTGCTGTAACCCCCAAAGTACACTCCAAACAAACAAAAAATATATTTTCTGTGTTTGTGAATTGCGTGCACTGTGGCTGCACGTGCATCAACAAAGGAGCAGCGCCAATCGTGCGCCTGTGTCCCATTAGTAAAGGGCCAGCTGGCTTGTCCGTTAAAGGGTGCTGTAACCCCCAAGTTACACTCCAAACAAAAAAATATATATTTTCGGTGTTTGTGATTTGTTTGCACTGTAGCCGCATGTGCATCAACAAAGTAGTGCCAAGCGTGCGCCTGTGTCATAAGTAAAGGGCCGGCTGGCTTGACCGTTAAAGGGTGCTGTAACCCCCAAAGTACACTCCAAACAAAATAAAAAAATACTTTCTGTTTGTGAATTTTGTGCACTCTGGCTGCACGTGCATCAACAAAGGAGCAGTGCCAAGCGTGCGCCTGTGTCCCATAAGTAAAGGGCCGGCTGGCTCATTTCTTAAAGGGTGGTGTAAACCCCAAAGTGCACTCCAAACAAAATAAAAAATATTTTCTGTGTTTGGGAATTGTGTGCACAGTAGCCGCACGTGCATCAACAAAGTAGTGCCAAGCGTGCGCCTGTGTCATAAGTAAAGGGCCGGCTGGCTTGACCGTTAAAGGGTGCTGTACACCCCAAAGTACACTCCAAACAAAATAAAAAAGTATTTTCTGTGTTTGTTTATTGTGTGCACTGTGGCTGCACGTGCATCAACAAAGGAGCAGCGCCAAGCGTGCACCTGTGTCCCTTTAGTAAAGGGCCGGCAGGCTTGTCCGGTAAATGGTGCTGTAACCCCCAAAGTACACTCCAAACAAAAAAAATATATATTTTCTGTGTTTGTGAATTGTGTGCACTGTAGCCGCACGTGCATCAACAAAGTAGTGCCAAGCGTGTGCCTGTGTCATAAGTAAAGGGCTGTCTGGCTTGACCGTTAAAGGGTGCTGTAACCCCCAAAGTACACTCCAAACAAAATAAAAGAATAATTTCTGTGTTTGTGAATTGTGTGTACTGTGGCTGCACGTGCATCAACAAAGGAGCAGCGCCAAGCTTGCGCCTGTGTCCCATTAGTAAAGGGCCGGCTGGCTTGACCATTAAAGGTTGCTGTAACCCCCAAAGTACACTCCAAACAAAATAAAAAAATATTCTCTGTGTTTGTGAATGGTGTGCCCTGTGGCTGCACATGCATTAAAAAAGGAGCAGCGCCAAGCATGCGCCTGTGTCCCATTAGTAAAGGGCCGACTGGCTTGTCCGTTAAAGGGTGCTGTACACCCCAAAGTACACTCCAAACAAAATAAAAAAGTATTTTCTGTGTTTGTGAATTGTGTGCACTGTGGCTGCACGTGCATCAACAAAGGAGCAGCGCCAAGCGTGCACCTGTGTCCCTTTAGTAAAGGGCCGGCTGGCTTGTCCGTTAAAGGGTGCTGTTACCCCCAAAGTACACTCTAAACAAAAAAAATATATATTTTCTGTGTTTGTGAATTGTGTGCACAGTAGCCGCACGTGCATCAACAAAGTAGTGCCAAGCGTGCGCCTGTGTCATAAGTAAAGGGCCGGCTGGCTTGACCGTTAAAGGGTGCTGTACACCCCAAAGTACACTCCAAACAAAATAAAAAAGTATTTTCTGTGTTTGTGAATTGTGTGCACTGTGGCTGCACGTGCATCAACAAAGGAGCAGCGCCAAGCGTGCACCTGTGTCCCTTTAGTAAAGGGCCGGCAGGCTTGTCCGGTAAATGGTGCTGTAACCCCCAAAGTACACTCCAAACAAAAAAAATATATATTTTCTGTGTTTGTGAATTGTGTGCACTGTAGCCGCACGTGCATCAACAAAGTAGTGCCAAGCGTGTGCCTGTGTCATAAGTAAAGGGCTGTCTGGCTTGACCGTTAAAGGGTGCTGTAACCCCCAAAGTACACTCCAAACAAAATAAAAGAATAATTTCTGTGTTTGTGAATTGTGTGTACTGTGGCTGCACGTGCATCAACAAAGGAGCAGCGCCAAGCTTGCGCCTGTGTCCCATTAGTAAAGGGCCGGCTGGCTTGACCATTAAAGGTTGCTGTAACCCCCAAAGTACACTCCAAACAAAATAAAAGAATAATTTCTGTGTTTGTGAATTGTGTGCCCTGTGGCTGCACGTGCATCAACAAAGGAGCAGCGCCAAGCTTGCGCCTGTGTCCCATTAGTAAAGAGCCAGCTGACTTGACCATTAAAGGTTGCTGTAACCCCCAAAGTACACTCCAAACAAAATAAAAAAATATTCTCTGTGTTTGTGAATAGTGTGCACTGTGGCTGCACATGCATTAAAAAAGGAGCAGCGCCAAGCGTGCGCCTGTGTCCCATAAGTAAAGGGCCGGCTGGCTTGTCCGTTAAAGGGTGCTGTAACCCCCAAAGTACACTCCAAACAAAATAAAAAAATATTTTCTGTGTTTGTGAATTGTGTGCACTGTGGCTGCACGTGCATCAACAAAGGAGCAGCGCCAAGCGAGCGCCTGTGTCCCATTAGTAAAGGGCCAGCTGGCTTGTCCGTTAAAGGGTGCTGTAACCCCCAAAGTACACTCCAAACAAACAAAAAATATATTTTCTGTGTTTGTGAATTGCGTGCACTGTGGCTGCACGTGCATCAACAAAGGAGCAGCGCCAATCGTGCGCCTGTGTCCCATTAGTAAAGGGCCAGCTGGCTTGTCCGTTAAAGGGTGCTGTAACCCCCAAGTTACACTCCAAACAAAAAAATATATATTTTCGGTGTTTGTGATTTGTTTGCACTGTAGCCGCATGTGCATCAACAAAGTAGTGCCAAGCGTGCGCCTGTGTCATAAGTAAAGGGCCGGCTGGCTTGACCGTTAAAGGGTGCTGTAACCCCCAAAGTACACTCCAAACAAAATAAAAAAATACTTTCTGTTTGTGAATTTTGTGCACTCTGGCTGCACGTGCATCAACAAAGGAGCAGTGCCAAGCGTGCGCCTGTGTCCCATAAGTAAAGGGCCGGCTGGCTCATTTCTTAAAGGGTGGTGTAAACCCCAAAGTGCACTCCAAACAAAATAAAAAATATTTTCTGTGTTTGGGAATTGTGTGCACAGTAGCCGCACGTGCATCAACAAAGTAGTGCCAAGCGTGCGCCTGTGTCATAAGTAAAGGGCCGGCTGGCTTGACCGTTAAAGGGTGCTGTACACCCCAAAGTACACTCCAAACAAAATAAAAAAGTATTTTCTGTGTTTGTGAATTGTGTGCACTGTGGCTGCACGTGCATCAACAAAGGAGCAGCGCCAAGCGTGCACCTGTGTCCCTTTAGTAAAGGGCCGGCAGGCTTGTCCGGTAAATGGTGCTGTAACCCCCAAAGTACACTCCAAACAAAAAAAATATATATTTTCTGTGTTTGTGAATTGTGTGCACTGTAGCCGCACGTGCATCAACAAAGTAGTGCCAAGCGTGTGCCTGTGTCATAAGTAAAGGGCTGTCTGGCTTGACCGTTAAAGGGTGCTGTAACCCCCAAAGTACACTCCAAACAAAATAAAAGAATAATTTCTGTGTTTGTGAATTGTGTGTACTGTGGCTGCACGTGCATCAACAAAGGAGCAGCGCCAAGCTTGCGCCTGTGTCCCATTAGTAAAGGGCCGGCTGGCTTGACCATTAAAGGTTGCTGTAACCCCCAAAGTACACTCCAAACAAAATAAAAAAATATTCTCTGTGTTTGTGAATAGTGTGCCCTGTGGCTGCACATGCATTAAAAAAGGAGCAGCGCCAAGCATGCGCCTGTGTCCCATTAGTAAAGGGCCGACTGGCTTGTCCGTTAAAGGGTGCTGTACACCCCAAAGTACACTCCAAACAAAATAAAAAAGTATTTTCTGTGTTTGTGAATTGTGTGCACTGTGGCTGCACGTGCATCAACAAAGGAGCAGCGCCAAGCGTGCACCTGTGTCCCTTTAGTAAAGGGCCGGCTGGCTTGTCCGTTAAAGGGTGCTGTTACCCCCAAAGTACACTCTAAACAAAAAAAATATATATTTTCTGTGTTTGTGAATTGTGTGCACTGTAGCCGCACGTGCATCAACAAAGTAGTGCCAAGCGTGCGCCTGTGTCATAAGTAAAGGGCAGTCTGGCTTGACCGTTAAAGGGTGCTGTAAACCCCAAAGTACACTCCAAACAAAATAAAAAAATATTTTCTGTGTTTGTGAATTGCGTGCACTGTGGCTGCACGTGCATCAACAAAGGAGCAGCGCCAATCGTGCGCCTGTGTCCCATTAGTAAAGGGCCAGCTGGCTTGTCCGTTAAAGGGTGCTGTAACCCCCAAGTTACACTCCAAACAAAAAAATATATATTTTCTGTGTTTGTGATTTGTTTGCACTGTAGCCGCATGTGCATCAACAAAGTAGTGCCAAGCGTGCGCCTGTGTCATAAGTAAAGGGCCGGCTGGCTTGACCGTTAAAGGGTGCTGTAACCCCCAAAGTACACTCCAAACAAAATAAAAAAATACTTTCTGTTTGTGAATTTTGTGCACTCTGGCTGCACGTGCATCAACAAAGGAGCAGTGCCAAGCGTGCGCCTGTGTCCCATAAGTAAAGGGCCGGCTGGCTCATTTCTTAAAGGGTGGTGTAAACCCCAAAGTGCACTCCAAACAAAATAAAAAATATTTTCTGTGTTTGGGAATTGTGTGCACAGTAGCCGCACGTGCATCAACAAAGTAGTGCCAAGCGTGCGCCTGTGTCATAAGTAAAGGGCCGGCTGGCTTGACCGTTAAAGGGTGCTGTACACCCCAAAGTACACTCCAAACAAAATAAAAAAGTATTTTCTGTGTTTGTGAATTGTGTGCACTGTGGCTGCACGTGCATCAACAAAGGAGCAGCGCCAAGCGTGCACCTGTGTCCCTTTAGTAAAGGGCCGGCAGGCTTGTCCGGTAAATGGTGCTGTAACCCCCAAAGTACACTCCAAACAAAAAAAATATATATTTTCTGTGTTTGTGAATTGTGTGCACTGTAGCCGCACGTGCATCAACAAAGTAGTGCCAAGCGTGTGCCTGTGTCATAAGTAAAGGGCTGTCTGGCTTGACCGTTAAAGGGTGCTGTAACCCCCAAAGTACACTCCAAACAAAATAAAAGAATAATTTCTGTGTTTGTGAATTGTGTGTACTGTGGCTGCACGTGCATCAACAAAGGAGCAGCGCCAAGCTTGCGCCTGTGTCCCATTAGTAAAGGGCCGGCTGGCTTGACCATTAAAGGTTGCTGTAACCCCCAAAGTACACTCCAAACAAAATAAAAAAATATTCTCTGTGTTTGTGAATAGTGTGCACTGTGGCTGCACATGCATTAAAAAAGGAGCAGCGCCAAGCATGCGCCTGTGTCCCATTAGTAAAGGGCCGACTGGCTTGTCCGTTAAAGGGTGCTGTACACCCCAAAGTACACTCCAAACAAAATAAAAAAGTATTTTCTGTGTTTGTGAATTGTGTGCACTGTGGCTGCACGTGCATCAACAAAGGAGCAGCGCCAAGCGTGCACCTGTGTCCCTTTAGTAAAGGGCCGGCTGGCTTGTCCGTTAAAGGGTGCTGTTACCCCCAAAGTACACTCTAAACAAAAAAAATATATATTTTCTGTGTTTGTGAATTGTGTGCACTGTAGCCGCACGTGCATCAACAAAGTAGTGCCAAGCGTGCGCCTGTGTCATAAGTAAAGGGCAGTCTGGCTTGACCGTTAAAGGGTGCTGTAAACCCCAAAGTACACTCCAAACAAAATAAAAAAATATTTTCTGTGTTTGTGAATTGTGTGCACTGTGGCTGCACGTGCATCAACAAAGGAGCAGCGCCAAGCTTGCGCCTGTGTCCCATTAGTAAAGGGCCAGCTGGCTTGACCTTTAAAGGGTGCTGTAACCCCCAAAGTACACTCCAAACAAAGTAAAAAAATATTTTCTGTGTTTGTGAATTGTGTGCACTGTGGCTGCACATGCATTAACAAAGGAGCAGCGCCAAGCGTGCGCCTGTGTCCCATAAGTAAAGAGCCAGCTGGCTTGTCCGTTAAAGGGTGCTGTAACCCCCAAAGTAAACTCCAAACAAAATAAAAAAATATTTTCTGTGTTTGTGAATTGTGTGCACTGTGGCTGCACGTGCATCAACAAAGGAGCAGTGCCAAGCGTGCGCCTGTGTCCCATAAGTAAAGGGCCGGCTGGCTCATTTCTTTAAGGGTGGTGTAACCCCCAAAGTGCACTCCAAACAAAATAAAAAATATTTTCTGTGTTTGGGAATTGTGTGCACAGTAGCCGCACGTGCATCAACAAAGTAGTGCCAAGCGTGCGCCTGTGTCATAAGTAAAGGGCCGGCTGGCTTGACCGTTAAAGGGTGCTGTAACCCCCAAAGTGCACTCCAAACAAAATAAAAAATATTTTCTGTGTTTGGGAATTGTGTGCACTGTGGCTGCACGTGCATCAACAAAGGAGCAGCGCCAAGCGTGCGCCTGTGTCCCATTAGTAAAGGGCCGGCTGGCTTGTCCGTTAAACGGTGCTGTACACCCCAATGTACACTCCAAACAAAATAAAAAAGTATTTTCTGTGTTTGTGAATTGTGTGCACTGTGGCTGCACGTGCATCAACAAAGGAGCAGCGCCAAGCGTGCACCTGTGTCCCATTAGTAAAGGGCTGGCTGGCTTGTCCGTTAAAGGGTGCTGTAACCCCCAAAGTACACTCCAAACAAAAAATATAAATATTTTCTGTGTTTGTGAATTGTGTGCACTGTAGCCGCACGTGCATCAACAAAGTAGTGCCAAGCGTGTGCCTGTGTCATATGAAAAGGGCTGTCTGGCTTGACCATTAAAGGTTGCTGTAACCCCCAAAGTACACTCCAAACAAAATAAAAGAATAATTTCTGTGTTTGTGAATTGTGTGCACTGTGGCTGCACGTGCATCAACAAAGGAGCAGCGCCAAGCTTGCGCCTGTGTCCCATTAGTAAAGGGCCGGCTGGCTTGACCATTAAAGGTTGCTGTAACCCCCAAAGTACACTCCAAACAAAATAAAAAAATATTCTCTGTGTTTGTGAATAGTGTGCACTGTGGCTGCACATGCATTAAAAAAGGAGCAGCGCCAAGCGTGCGCCTGTGTCCCATAAGTAAAGGGCCGGCTGGCTTGTCCGTTAAAGGGTGCTGTAACCCCCAAAGTACACTCCAAACAAAATAAAAAAATATTTTCTGTGTTTGTGAATTGTGTGCACTGTGGCTGCACGTGCATCAACAAAGGAGCAGCGCCAAGCGAGCGCCTGTGTCCCATTAGTAAAGGGCCAGCTGGCTTGTCCGTTAAAGGGTGCTGTAACCCCCAAAGTACACTCCAAACAAACAAAAAATATATTTTCTGTGTTTGTGAATTGCGTGCACTGTGGCTGCACGTGCATCAACAAAGGAGCAGCGCCAATCGTGCGCCTGTGTCCCATTAGTAAAGGGCCAGCTGGCTTGTCCGATAAAGGGTGCTGTAACCCCCAAGTTACACTCCAAACGAAAAAATATATATTTTCTGTGTTTGTGATTTGTTTGCACTGTAGCCGCATGTGCATCAACAAAGTAGTGCCAAGCGTGCGCCTGTGTCATAAGTAAAGGGCCGGCTGGCTTGACCGTTAAAGGGTGCTGTAACCCCCAAAGTACACTCCAAACAAAATAAAAAAATACTTTCTGTTTGTGAATTTTGTGCACTCTGGCTGCACTTGCATCAACAAAGGAGCAGTGCCAAGCATGCGCCTGTGTCCCATAAGTAAAGGGCCGGCTGGCTCATTTCTTAAAGGGTGGTGTAACCCCCAAAGTGCACTCCAAACAAAATAAAAAATATTTTCTGTGTTTGGGAATTGTGTGCACAGTAGCCGCACGTGCATCAACAAAGTAGTGCCAAGCGTGCGCCTGTGTCATAAGTAAAGGGCCGGCTGGCTTGACCGTTAAAGGGTGCTGTACACCCCAAAGTACACTCCAAACAAAATAAAAAAGTATTTTCTGTGTTTGTGAATTGTGTGCACTGTGGCTGCACGTGCATCAACAAAGGAGCAGTGCCAAGCGTGCACCTGTGTCCCTTTAGTAAAGGGCCGGCTGGCTTGTCCGTTAAATGGTGCTGTAACCCCCAAAGTACACTCCAAACAAAAAAAATATATATTTTCTGTGTTTGTGAATTGTGTGCACTGTAGCCGCACGTGCATCAACAAAGTAGTGCCAAGCGTGTGCCTGTGTCATAAGTAAAGGGCTGTCTGGCTTGACCATTAAAGGGTGCTGTAACCCCCAAAGTACACTCCAAACAAAATAAAAGAATAATTTCTGTGTTTGTGAATTGTGTGCACTGTGGCTGCATGTGCATCAAAAAAGGAGCAGCGCCAAGCATGCGCCTGTGTCCCATTAGTAAAGGGCCGGCTGGCTTGTCCGTTAAAGGGTGCTGTACACCACAAAGTACACTCCAAACAAAATAAAAAAGTATTTTCTGTGTTTGTGAATTGTGTGCACTGTGGCTGCACGTGCATCAACAAAGGAGCAGCGCCAAGCGTGCACCTGTGTCCCTTTAGTAAAGGGCCGGCTGGCTTGTCCGTTAAAGGGTGCTGTTACCCCCAAAGTACACTCCAAACAAAAAAAATATATATTTTCTGTGTTTGTGAATTGTGTGCACTGTAGCCGCACGTGCTTCAACAAAGTAGTGCCAAGCGTGCGCCTGTGTCATAAGTAAAGGGCCGTCTGGCTTGACCGTTAAAGAGTGCTGTAAACCCCAAAGTACACTCCAAACAAAATAAAAAAATATTTTCTGTGTTTGTGAATTGTGTGCACTGTGGCTGCACGTGCATCAACAAAGGAGCAGCGCCAAGCTTGCGCCTGTGTCCCATTAGTAAAGAGCCGGCTGACTTGACCATTAAAGGTTGCTGTAACCCCCAAAGTACACTCCAAACAAAATAAAAAAATATTCTCTGTGTTTGTGAATAGTGTGCACTGTGGCTGCACATGCATTAAAAAAGGAGCAGCGCCAAGCGTGCGCCTGTGTCCCATAAGTAAAGGGCCGGCTGGCTTGTCCGTTAAAGGGTGCTGTAACCCCCAAAGTACACTCCAAACAAAATAAAAAATATTTTCTGTGTTTGTGAATTGTGTGCACTGTGGCTGCACGTGCATCAACAAAGGAGCAGCGCCAAGCAAGCGCCTGTGTCCCATTAGTAAAGGGCCAGCTGGCTTGTCCGTTAAAGGGTGCTGTAACCCCCAAAGTACACTCCAAACAAACAAAAAATATATTTTCTGTGTTTGTGAATTGCGTGCACTGTGGCTGCACGTGCATCAACAAAGGAGCAGCGCCAATCGTGCGCCTGTGTCCCATTAGTAAAGGGCCAGCTGGCTTGTCCGTTAAAGGGTGCTGTAACCCCCAAGTTACACTCCAAACAAAAAAATATATATTTTCTGTGTTTGTGATTTGTTTGCACTGTAGCCGCATGTGCATCAACAAAGTAGTGCCAAGCGTGCGCCTGTGTCATAAGTAAAGGGCCGGCTGGCTTGACCGTTAAAGGGTGCTGTAACCCCCAAAGTACACTCCAAACAAAATAAAAAAATACTTTCTGTTTGTGAATTTTGTGCACTCTGGCTGCACGTGCATCAACAAAGGAGCAGTGCCAAGCGTGCGCCTGTGTCCCATAAGTAAAGGGCCGGCTGGCTCATTTCTTAAAGGGTGGTGTAAACCCCAAAGTGCACTCCAAACAAAATAAAAAATATTTTCTGTGTTTGGGAATTGTGTGCACAGTAGCCGCACGTGCATCAACAAAGTAGTGCCAAGCGTGCGCCTGTGTCATAAGTAAAGGGCCGGCTGGCTTGACCGTTAAAGGGTGCTGTACACCCCAAAGTACACTCCAAACAAAATAAAAAAGTATTTTCTGTGTTTGTGAATTGTGTGCACTGTGGCTGCACGTGCATCAACAAAGGAGCAGCGCCAAGCGTGCACCTGTGTCCCTTTAGTAAAGGGCCGGCAGGCTTGTCCGGTAAATGGTGCTGTAACCCCCAAAGTACACTCCAAACAAAAAAAATATATATTTTCTGTGTTTGTGAATTGTGTGCACTGTAGCCGCACGTGCATCAACAAAGTAGTGCCAAGCGTGCGCCTGTGTCATAAGTAAAGGGCTGTCTGGCTTGACCGTTAAAGGGTGCTGTAACCCCCAAAGTACACTCCAAACAAAATAAAAGAATAATTTCTGTGTTTGTGAATTGTGTGTACTGTGGCTGCACGTGCATCAACAAAGGAGCAGCGCCAAGCTTGCGCCTGTGTCCCATTAGTAAAGGGCCGGCTGGCTTGACCATTAAAGGTTGCTGTAACCCCCAAAGTACACTCCAAACAAAATAAAAAAATATTCTCTGTGTTTGTGAATAGTGTGCACTGTGGCTGCACATGCATTAAAAAAGGAGCAGCGCCAAGCATGCGCCTGTGTCCCATTAGTAAAGGGCCGACTGGCTTGTCCGATAAAGGGTGCTGTACACCTCAAAGTACACTCCAAACAAAATAAAAAAGTATTTTCTGTGTTTGTGAATTGTGTGCACTGTGGCTGCACGTGCATCAACAAAGGAGCAGCGCCAAGCGTGCACCTGTGTCCCTTTAGTAAAGGGCCGGCTGGCATGTCCGTTAAAGGGTGCTGTTACCCCCAAAGTACACTCTAAACAAAAAAAATATATATTTTCTGTGTTTGTGAATTGTGTGCACTGTAGCCGCACGTGCATCAACAAAGTAGTGCCAAGCGTGCGCCTGTGTCATAAGTAAAGGGCAGTCTGGCTTGACCGTTAAAGGGTGCTGTAAACCCCAAAGTACACTCCAAACAAAATAAAAAAATATTTTCTGTGTTTGTGAATTGTGTGCACTGTGGCTGCACGTGCATCAACAAAGGAGCAGCGCCAAGCTTGCGCCTGTGTCCCATTAGTAAAGGGCCAGCTGGCTTGACCTTTAAAGGGTGCTGTAACCCCCAAAGTACACTCCAAACAAAGTAAAAAAATATTTTCTGTGTTTGTGAATTGTGTGCACTGTGGCTGCACATGCATTAACAAAGGAGCAGCGCCAAGCGTGCGCCTGTGTCCCATAAGTAAAGAGCCAGCTGGCTTGT
This sequence comes from Taudactylus pleione, assembly GCA_031769625.1. Lineage (NCBI taxonomy): Eukaryota > Metazoa > Chordata > Amphibia > Anura > Myobatrachidae > Taudactylus > Taudactylus pleione. Next base: position 1,748,620 of record JAUIMM010000443.1, on the reverse strand, counting down.
CCGTTAAAGGGTGCTGTAACCCCCAAAGTAAACTCCAAACAAAATAAAAAAATATTTTCTGTGTTTGTGAATTGTGTGCACTGTGGCTGCACGTGCATCAACAAAGGAGCAGTGCCAAGCGTGCGCCTGTGTCCCATAAGTAAAGGGCCGGCTGGCTCATTTCTTTAAGGGTGGTGTAACCCCCAAAGTGCACTCCAAACAAAATAAAAAATATTTTCTGTGTTTGGGAATTGTGTGCACAGTAGCCGCACGTGCATCAACAAAGTAGTGCCAAGCGTGCGCCTGTGTCATAAGTAAAGGGCCGGCTGGCTTGACCGTTAAAGGGTGCTGTAACCCCCAAAGTGCACTCCAAACAAAATAAAAAATATTTTCTGTGTTTGGGAATTGTGTGCACTGTGGCTGCACGTGCATCAACAAAGGAGCAGCGCCAAGCGTGCGCCTGTGTCCCATTAGTAAAGGGCCGGCTGGCTTGTCCGTTAAAGGGTGCTGTACACCCCAATGTTCACTCCAAACAAAATAAAAAAGTATTTTCTGTGTTTGTGAATTGTGTGCACTGTGGCTGCACGTGCATCAACAAAGGAGCAGCGCCAAGCGTGCACCTGTGTCCCATTAGTAAAGGGCCGGCTGGCTTGTCCGTTAAAGGGTGCTGTAACCCCCAAAGTACACTCCAAACAAAAAATATATATATTTTCTGTGTTTGTGAATTGTGTGCACTGTAGCCGCACGTGCATCAACAAAGTAGTGCCAAGCGTGTGCCTGTGTCATATGTAAAGGGCTGTCTGGCTTGACCATTAAAGGTTGCTGTAACCCCCAAAGTACACTCCAAACAAAATAAAAGAATAATTTCTGTGTTTGTGAATTGTGTGCACTGTGGCTGCACGTGCATCAACAAAGGAGCAGCGCCAAGCTTGCGCCTGTGTCCCATTAGTAAAGGGCCGGCTGGCTTGACCATTAAAGGTTGCTGTAACCCCCAAAGTACACTCCAAACAAAATAAAAAAATATTCTCTGTGTTTGTGAATAGTGTGCACTGTGGCTGCACATGCATTAAAAAAGGAGCAGCGCCAAGCGTGCGCCTGTGTCCCATAAGTAAAGGGCCGGCTGGCTTGTCCGTTAAAGGGTGCTGTAACCCCCAAAGTACACTCCAAACAAAATAAAAAAATATTTTCTGTGTTTGTGAATTGTGTGCACTGTGGCTGCACGTGCATCAACAAAGGAGCAGCGCCAAGCGAGCGCCTGTGTCCCATTAGTAAAGGGCCAGCTGGCTTGTCCGTTAAAGGGTGCTGTAACCCCCAAAGTACACTCCAAACAAACAAAAAATATATTTTCTGTGTTTGTGAATTGCGTGCACTGTGGCTGCACGTGCATCAACAAAGGAGCAGCGCCAATCGTGCGCCTGTGTCCCATTAGTAAAGGGCCAGCTGGCTTGTCCGATAAAGGGTGCTGTAACCCCCAAGTTACACTCCAAACGAAAAAATATATATTTTCTGTGTTTGTGATTTGTTTGCACTGTAGCCGCATGTGCATCAACAAAGTAGTGCCAAGCGTGCGCCTGTGTCATAAGTAAAGGGCCGGCTGGCTTGACCGTTAAAGGGTGCTGTAACCCCCAAAGTACACTCCAAACAAAATAAAAAAATACTTTCTGTTTGTGAATTTTGTGCACTCTGGCTGCACTTGCATCAACAAAGGAGCAGTGCCAAGCGTGCGCCTGTGTCCCATAAGTAAAGGGCCGGCTGGCTCATTTCTTAAAGGGTGGTGTAACCCCCAAAGTGCACTCCAAACAAAATAAAAAATATTTTCTGTGTTTGGGAATTGTGTGCATAGTAGCCGCACGTGCATCAACAAAGTAGTGCCAAGCGTGCGCCTGTGTCATAAGTAAAGGGCCGGCTGGCTTGACCGTTAAAGGGTGCTGTACACCCCAAAGTACACTCCAAACAAAATAAAAAAGTATTTTCTGTGTTTGTGAATTGTGTGCACTGTGGCTGCACGTGCATCAACAAAGGAGCAGTGCCAAGCGTGCACCTGTGTCCCTTTAGTAAAGGGCCAGCTGGCTTGTCCGTTAAATGGTGCTGTAACCCCCAAAGTACACTCCAAACAAAAAAAATATATATTTTCTGTGTTTGTGAATTGTGTGCACTGTAGCCGCACGTGCATCAACAAAGTAGTGCCAAGCGTGTGCCTGTGTCATAAGTAAAGGGCTGTCTGGCTTGACCATTAAAGGGTGCTGTAACCCCCAAAGTACACTCCAAACAAAATAAAAGAATAATTTCTGTGTTTGTGAATTGTGTGCATTGTGGCTGCACGTGCATCAACAAAGGAGCAGCGCCAAGCTTGCGCCTGTGTCCCATTAGTAAAGGGCCGGCTGGCTTGACCATTAAAGGTTGCTGTAACCCCCAAAGTACACTCCAAACAAAATAAAAAAATATTCTCTGTGTTTGTGAATAGTGTGCACTGTGGCTGCACATGCATTAAAAAAGGAGCAGCGCCAAGCATGCGCCTGTGTCCCATTAGTAAAGGGCCGGCTGGCTTGTCCGTTAAAGGGTGCTGTACACCACAAAGTACACTCCAAACAAAATAAAAAAGTATTTTCTGTGTTTGTGAATTGTGTGCACTGTGGCTGCACGTGCATCAACAAAGGAGCAGCGCCAAGCGTGCACCTGTGTCCCTTTAGTAATGGGCCGGCTGACTTGTCCGTTAAAGGGTGCTGTTACCCCCAAAGTACACTCCAAACAAAAAAAATATAGATTTTCTGTGTTTGTGAATTGTGTGCACTGTAGCCGCACGTGCTTCAACAAAGTAGTGCCAAGCGTGCGCCTGTGTCATAAGTAAAGGGCCGTCTGGCTTGACCGTTAAAGAGTGCTGTAAACCCCAAAGTACACTCCAAACAAAATAAAAAAATATTTTCTGTGTTTGTGAATTGTGTGCACTGTGGCTGCACGTGCATCAACAAAGGAGCAGCGCCAAGCTTGCGCCTGTGTCCCATTAGTAAAGGGCCAGCTGGCTTGACCGTTAAAGGGTGCTGTAACCCCCAAAGTACACTCCAAACAAAGTAAAAAAATATTTTCTGTGTTTGTGAATTGTGTGCACTGTGGCTGCACATGCATTAACAAAGGAGCAGCGCCAAGCGTGCGCCTGTGTCCCATAAGTAAAGAGCCGGCTGGCTTGTCCGTTAAAGGGTGCTGTAACCCCCAAAGTACTCTCCAAACAAAATAAAAAAATATTTTCTGTGTTTGTGAATTGTGTGCACTGTGGCTGCACGTGCATCAACAAAGGAGCAGCGCCAAGCGTGCACCTGTGTCCCTTTAGTAAAGGGCCGGCTGGCTTGTCCGTTAAAGGGTGCTGTTACCCCCAAAGTACACTCCAAACAAAAAAAATATATATTTTCTGTGTTTGTTAATTGTGTGCACTGTAGCCGCACGTGCTTCAACAAAGTAGTGCCAAGCGTGCGCCTGTGTCATAAGTAAAGGGCCGTCTGGCTTGACCATTAAAGGGTGCTGTAAACCCCAAAGTACACTCCAAACAAAATAAAAAAATATTTTCTGTGTTTGTGAATTGTGTGCACTGTGGCTGCACGTGCATCAACAAAGGAGCAGCGCCAATCGTGCGCCTGTGTCCCATTAGTAAAGAGCCAGCTGGCTTGTCTGTTAAAGGGTGCTGTAACCCCCAAGTTATACTCCAAACAAAAAAATATATATTTTCTGTGTTTGTGAATTGGGTGCACTGTAGCCGCACGTGCATCAACAAAGTAGTGGCAAGCGTGCGCCTGTGTCATAAGTAAAGGGCCGGCTGGCTTGACCGTTAAAGGGTGCTGTAACCACCAAAGTACACTCCACACAAAATAAAAAAATATTTTCTGTTTGTGAATTTTGTGCACTGTGGCTGCACATGCATCAACAAAGGAGCAGCGCCAAGCGTGCGCCTGTGTCCCATAAGTAAAGGGCCGGCTGGCTCATTTCTTAAAGGGTGGTGTAACCAACAAAGTGCACTAGTGTCCAACAAAAATAAAAAAATATTTTCTGTGTTTGTGTGCGCCTTAGCCGCACGTATATATCAATATAACATAAATGGAGAACCAAACTTTCTCCGATAAAAATAAAATAGGGAAAGATCAAGAACCACTTCCTACTATTGCTGTTGCTGCTGCTGGGAGTTGTTCATCATCCCAGAGAGGAAGTAGGAACACCACTACTTTTACTAAACAATTGACCCTCCAACAGTCCCTAGCAAGGAGGATGAAGTACGACAGCAGTCATCCTGAAGCAAAACGTATAACTGAGGCCTTGACTGCTATGTTGGTGTTAGACGTGCGTCCGGTATCCGCCATTAGTGCAGTGGGATTTAGACAATTGATGGAGGTAGTGTGTCCCTGGTTCCAAATACCGTCTAGATTCCACCTGCATCCTTAAAGCAGCAGCGACAAGTGTGCGTCTGTCTGTTAAAGGGTGGTATAACCCTCAAATTGCGCACCACAAACAATAAAAAAATTCTTTTCTTTTCTGTCTTTGTGAAATGTGTGGGCTGTAGCCGCACCTGCATCCTCAAAGCAGCAGCGACAAGCGTGCATCTGTCTGTTAAAGGGTGGTGTAACCCTCAAAGTACACTCCACAAACAATAAAAAAATTCTTCTTTTTTTTCTGTCTTTGTGAAATGTGTGGGCTGTAGCCGCACCTGCATCCTCAAAGCAGCAGCGACAAGCGTGCGTCTGTCTGTTAAAGGGTGGTGTAGCCCTCAAAGTGCACTCCACAAACAATAAAAATTTCTTTTTTTTCCTGTGTTTGTGAATTGTGTGGGCTGTAGCCGCACCTGCATCCTCAAAGCAGCAGCAACAAGCATGCGTCTGTCTGTTAAAGGATTACATCGGTGACAGCATCCAAGTAGGCATGTCAGACAGTCCGTACATGTACTGGCAGGAAAAAGAGGCAATTTGGAGGCCCCTGTACAAACTGGCTCTATTTTACCTGAGTTGCCCCCCCTCCAGTGTGCACTCCGAAAGAGTGTTTAGTGCAGCCGGGAACCTTGTCAGCAAAAGGCGTAGGAGGTTGCTTCCACACAATGTGGAGAAGATGATGTTCTTAAAAATGAATTATCAACTCTTCCAGGGAGACCAGGCTCCAGAGCGTACAGAGGGACCTGTGGTGGTGGATTCCAGTGGGGACGAATTAATACTCTGTGAGGATGAGGATGTACACAACACTGAAGAGGGCGAGGAATCGGTGAATGAGGAGGATGAGGACGACACCTTGCCTCCGTAGAGCCAGTTTGTGCAGGGCAAGATTAATTGCCAGCTTGTTTTGTAGGGGCCCAAACGAACCGATCATTTCAGCCACAGTCGTGTGGCAGACCCTGGCGCTGAAATGATTGGTTTGTTATAGTGTGCATGTTCTGTTCAAGGACAATTCCATCTCGCACCTCTTTTTTTTCTTTGCATTATGTAGTGTTTGGGGCCTAGTTTTTCAAACTGCCATCCTGTCTGCCACTGCAGTGTCACTCCTAGATGGGCCACGTGTTTGTGCCGCCCACTCGTGTCGCTTAGCATAGTCATCCATCTACCTCGGTGCAACCTTTTGGACATAAAAACACTATTGTGAGGTGTGAGGTGTTCAGAATAGACTGGAAATGAGTGGAAATTAAGGTTTTTGAGGTTAATAATAGCATAGGAGCAGAAAAATCAACACATTCTGTGATTTTAGCTGTTTTTATGCTTTTTTTTAAAAAAAATACAGATCCAAAACACAAAACCCAGAACCCAAAACACCGAAGGGTGGTTTTGGCAAAACCAATCCAGATCCAAAACACGAAGAAAGATCCAGATCCAAAACCAAAACACGAAAAGTGGCCGGTGCACACCCCTAATATATATATATATATATATATATATATAAATATATATATATGTATATACATGTATGCATATGTCCAAGCCCCTCTCAGTCAGCCGCAGCACAGTCCAACACCCTCTCTCTGCCCCCAGTCAGTGCCCACAACACCTCCCCCTTCCAGCTAGTACCAAATACCTCCTGCGCAGGGACTCTCTTTCTTGATGCAGCTAAAGTTGTTTCCAAAGATGCCGCCTGGTCCGATGGCTGTGCGGCGCGCTGGGCGTCTAATGGAGGCGGAGCAGAGTCCTGAGTTGTCACTCATGTCTCTGCTCCGCAAAGGCCCATGGGAGGAGTGGCAGCAGCTGGGCATGTGCAGCATGCCCTCGCGCGGCCATCTTGTTTTCTCCTGTAGCGTAGCCAGAATGAGCTTCTGTGCAGAAACTCATTCTGACCAGGCTCACTGCACGATCAAAGCTGAGCTTTGATCGCAGCAGCGGAGGGTGCAGCGGCAGAGCCCAGGAATGCCCCTTAGGCATTCCAGTCACCCCTAGGCATTTGTTTATAATGCCTATGCCTAGGGCCGGCTCTGCACATATACATGTATATACACACACACATTAGCCCACACACACAATCCATTCTATAATGTGTAATAAATGTCCCCTCCACACATATTTAATGGCCCACTCCTTATACAATATATTCAATGATCTTCTCACCCCAATCAACTATGTTTTAAATCAACCCCCCTAAACCCCAGCCCTTATATATTTAATGAACCATTTATTTCTAATGAACCCCATCACTTACCTCAGTACTCCCGGAGTCCCAGGCTCCCAGCTGTCTGGCTGCACCAGAGGCCAGTGTCCTGCTCTGCAGCTCTTCTTTGCCTTCTTGGGACATGAGCCGTCATGATCCCAGGGTCTGTAGCGCAGGAGCGGCTCTGAGTCGTCATCACCGCCAGGGGAGGAAGCAAAGTAAAAGGGCGGGTGCGGGTGCCACTGCCAGAGACACCGTAATGGTCCAGGAGGGAACAATTCTGCATCCACTGCCGGCAGCAGTGTGGGCTGGCCGGTGACGTCACCGGAGCCGGACAAAGTGCTGTGGGCAGGTTGTGCTTCTCTCAGGTCTAGCTGCATGGGGGGTGGGTGTAACGGGCGCCTGCCACTGGGGTTAGTATCCGGCTTCACTGGCTGTCAAGTGGCTTCTGGGAATGGCAGGACCATCCTCCCTTCTAGAAGGCAGTCTTAGCGGGCCACCCATCCGGGCCCGGCGCCCTTAGGCAGCTGCCTAAAGCTGCCTAATGGAAGCACGGGCCCTGGATTTACTAATATGCACCTTTACTTGCTATATCTTACTCTATTACAGAATCAGGCTCACAATACCACCACCAGTCCAGGAAAATCAACTTTCATCACCAGCGAGACTAATATTAACTTTTTAGATTACTCAATTCAGATAGTAGCCAGATTGTAGACAATCAATTAAAAACTTCTCTGTGTGTAAAACTGACCAACCGTAACACTAACCTGAGACAGTTTCCATCCTAGACCTGCTCATAAGGGCTTACCATACTTACAATTTCTATGGGTACATAGAATAACTAGTGTGACCCCACAAAAAAGGAAACACAACTGAATGTCAGAAACAATTGTATCATGAGGTTACCCATGTGAGAAATTAGAATTGGCTAAATATAAGGTTTTAAAACCTTAAACCAGTCATTAAAATTAGTTTATCTCCATCTATAACTTGGGTCCAACCAATTCAGTACAAAAAGTTAGGACACAGGCAAAATAGCTAAACAAATATGTTTATGGGCAATTATTAATAAAGATCAGGACTCTTCTCATTTTACATAAAAACACAATTATGCTCATCAACTACACATAACCAGTGCCGTAACTAGAAGGGTGCGAGTGTTGCCACTGCACAGAGTACAGTGCCCTGTGGGCGGCATCGGCGCACCCCCATAGCCCCTGCATCTGGCGAGCAGGTTGTCTGGAATTGCACCCTGCAGCTCTTACAGTCACCCAGGACCATGTGGTCATACTTGTAATTCCCGGGGCTGCCAACTCTGCCCCCTCTGCATGACATCATGCTCACAGGGGGAATGACTGGCACAGGGTGCAGAAAAGCCCTGTGACGGCCCTGCACGTAGCAAAAACATCAAGGATTACACAGTAAAAACGGATATTACTGGGTTTAACCTGAAAACTAATTTCTTACAGTCTAGGAATGGATGGTTTGAATGTTCATGTTATTTAACCTGCTGTAGTTACTTGAAAGCTGAGGATAGTTTTTTCCACCCCTATTCTTGCCCATGTGGTTTACATGTGATATACCACAGTTAAATAGCAGTGCTTAACATACTGTATCGCTGTATGCCGTATCGATGCAGAATGTTGTAACACTGCAATTTAACAACATCTGTCCCCGTGCAGTGTGAAGCGAAATCATGGGATCTATAAAACAGCCTTCACAGGGGCGTATCTATAATGGATGCAGGGTGTTCAGTGCACATGGGCCCCCAGGTCCAGGGGGGGCCCGCACCACACACCCTGAACCCATATATATTATCTAAAACTTAACTCTCCGAGGTCCCGCGACGGGTCCCTCAGTGTTGCTCGAAATGCCAGAAAATTGTATTTTTCCTGCATTTAGCACATGCACTGTGAGGAAATCGCCGGGAAAATGCTGGCTGCGCCATATCCCCGGTGATCTGTGCAAGCGCTGTGAGGAAGTCGCAGTGAAAATGCTGGCCGCGCCATATCCCCGGTGATCTGTGCATGCGCTGTGAGGAAATCGCCAGGAAAATGCTGGCTGCGCCATACCCCCGGTGATCTGCGCATGCGCAGTAGATTCTGAGCACACGCTAGTTCCCATAGCTACTGATTCTGCGGTGGCCGGCCAGCCACATCATTCGGCTGCCAGCCGCCAGGGTGAGAGGAGGGGGCCCATGATGGGGGATGCATACGGGCCCACTCCTCTCTAAAGACGCCCCTGAACCTTCACCAGTAGTATAGAGCTCTGTTGAAAAATGCTCCATGGTATATACAGTATTGCTCAAGTGTGGCCCAAAAGGCTACACATACACAGTAATTCATTCTTCTTTAATCAGATCTGCATATACAAGCCAATAGTGCTGCTCATGCTCAACAATATTTTATATATGAGGGCAGTACTTCACATACAGTCAGGTGCATAAATTTTGGGACATTGAGAGAACTTTCATATTTTGGCCTCTATTCACCACCGCAATGGCTTTGAAATGAAACAAACAAGATGTGCTTTAACTGCAGACTTTCAGATTTAATTTGAGGGTAATTACATCCAAATCAGGTGAACGGTATATGAATTACAACGGTTTCTATATGTGCCTCCCACTTTTTAAGGGGCCAAAAGTAATGGGACTATCAACTCAAAAGCTATTTCATGGACAGGTGAGGGCTATTCCCTCGTTATTTCATTATCAATTAAGCAGGTAAAAGGTCTGGAGTTGATTCTAGGTGTGACATTTGCATTTGGAATCAGTTGCTGTCGACTCTCAATATGAGATCCAAAGAGCAGTCACTATCAGTGAAGCAAGCCATCATTAGGCTGAAAATCAAAACAAACCCATCAGAGAGATAGCAAAAACATTAGGTGTGGCCAAATCAACTGTTTGGAACATTCTTAAAAAGTAAGAACGCACTGGAGAGCTCAGCAACACCAAAAGACCCGTAAGACCACGGAAAACAACTGTGGTGGATGACAGAAGAATTATTTCCCTGGTGAAGAAAAACTCCTTCATAACAGTTGGCCAAATCAAGTACACTCTCCAGGAGGTAGGTGTATATATATGTCAAAGTCAACAATCAAGAGAAGACTTCACAAGAGTGAATATAGAGGGTTCACCACAAGATGTAAACCATTGGTGAGCCACAAAAACAGGAAGACCAGATTAGAGTTTGCCAAACAACATCTAAAAAAGCCATTACAGTTCTGGAACAACATCCTATGGACAGATGAGGCAAAGATCAACTTGTACCAGAGTGATGGGAAGAGAAGAGTATGGAGAAGGAAAGGAACTGCTCATGATCCAAAACATACCACCTCATCAGTGAAGCATGGTGGTTGTAGTGTCATGGCATGGGCATGTATGGCTGCCAATGGAACTTGTTCCCTTGTATTTATTGATGATGTGACTGCTGACAAAAGCAGCAGAATGAATTCTGAAGTGTTTCAGGCAATATTATATGCTCCTATTCAGTCAAATGCTTCAGAACTCATTGGACGGCGTGTCACAGTGTAGATGGACAATGACCCGAAGCATACTGCAAAAGCAACCAAAGAGTTTTTTTAAGGCTAAAAAGTGGAATGTTATGCAATGGCCAAGTCAATCCCCTGACCTGAATCCGATTGAGCATGCATTTCACTTGATGAAGACAAAACTGAAGGGAAAATGCCCCAAGAACAAGCAGGAACTGAAGACATTTGCTGTAGAGGCCTGGCAGAGCATCACCAGGGATGAAATCCAGCGTCTGGTGATGTCTATGCGTTCCAGACTTCAGGCTGTAATTGCCTGCAAAGGATTTGCAACAAAGTATTAAAAAGTGAAAGTTAGATTTAGGATGGTTTAGTTTGTCCCATTACTTTTGGCCCCTTAAAAAGTGGGAGGCACATATAGAAACCGTTGTAATTCCTACACCGGTCACCTGATTTGGATGTAATTACCCTCAAATTAAATCTGAAAGTCTGCAGTTAAAGAACATCTTGTTTGTTTCATTTCAAAGCCATTGTGGCGGTGAATAGATGCCAAAATATGAAAATTCTGTCAATGTCCCAATATTTATGTACCTGACTGTATGCAGCATGTTTTTCGATGAGCATGGAGGGCAGCGGGACTGGTAAGTATATACAGGGTGGTCTTGAGCTCTAACGAGCCTGGGTACTGCAAAAAATATGCTAGAAACTACTATGCGGGGCACCTCACACTCAGTAAAGGGTGACGGCTCCAGAAGAGGGCGGGGGATCAGTGCAATTGCCCTGCCTGTAACACTTCTCCTTTCTGCCCACTGATGCTGGCCACACCTGTATAGCAGCACAGTGGCACATCAGGCAGTGAGAGAGCGGGTACTACTGCTGCTCACTGCCCGATGTGCCACTGTGGCTGTGCTGCTATACAGGTACAGCCAGTGGTAGTGAGCAGAACATCGGGGGCAGTTGCTGAATCAGGTTCCTGCCGAGTCCCTCTGATCAGCCCAGGCCCGAGTAAGTGGTACCTTCTCCCCCCCGCCTGGCAGCCCCTGCATATCTATAGCATCATCCTTTGATGGCGTTATGTTTTTATCTGAAGCTGTGAAAATATTAACACCATAGAGCTAATAACAGCCAATTGTAAGAGTAGGGTAAACGCAGATAAAAAAAAAGGGGCCGCATAAGAAAACATAACCTTTTTGGTAAATGGCAGGAAGCAGTGATAGCCCTTCTTTGCAAAATTACAGAAAGAGGGGCTATAACTACTACTTGACAAACTGCCCCTCAAGTCCTTAAATATATGATGTATTTTGCACTATAACTGAGAAAATGTAGTAATAGATATGTCCTATTCCTCAGACAGCAGTAAACTAGAGATTAATTAAAAGCTCACAGATACTGTTCCTCCTTCTCCATCCTCCCCCTGTACCTTCATAAGCAGGTTTACTGGAATTCCCTGTAGCCTAATATAACTTAGTAAGACAGGCTGACGTACAAGGATATTTTTTGTAGTTGCTTTGTATGAAATTGGGACAGAAAAGCCAATGCAGCAAAGTGGAAAACTCTCAGCGGAGGAGTCATCACTTACAGAGTTACAGAGCACAGGCAGTGATATGGAGATGTTAGGTACTGACAAAGGAGCTGTAATAATTAACCATGGATCATATACAATATACAACTGCTATTTAATTTGCACAATGCCTGTAAGCTTAATTACTATGCTCTGGCCAGGTTTATGATGTAGGTGACATGCTGCCACTCATTGATATATTAGGTTCTAACAGAAGTTCTATTGGACTGGTCTCTGGTGTCCCAAGAGAGGCTAAGTACAGTATGTCCAAGAGAATTGGCCATTTTAATACCTCTGTCCAGATTATAATACATCTCCTAGCCGCCCAGAAAAGGAAGATTAAATCTGATCAATATCTGGGATCATTAAAAGAAAAATGTGTTGAGTTCGATAAATCTGTGTCATCCATATATCTCCCTGCCAGTTCATTCTAGTAAAACTGTGACCTCTCTTGTAAAAAAAAATGGGGGCAACCATATTAACTGTTTCCCTTCCAACAATGTAGACAACTTTGATCACATGCTTGTTTTGATGAAATTACATGTGTACCTGCTATTTGCAACCTAGAATGTAAAGGTTAGTCAAAAAGTGCCTCTTTCAGATTTAGGTTTAAGTCCTACTTAGGAGCAATTTGCACCTTGGCAAAACCATGTTGCAGGGGGGGGGGTCTTAAATTGTGCAGACATATTTGGAGTTTGACTGTGGGTTTGTCCTAACTCAACTAAATTGTATTGCTAAAATAAAGCTGTTCAGTATTTCTGTGCTACATGCTAAAGGAGCCTCTATTTTCACAGAATACACAATGTTTTTTTTTGTTTTGCATTTTCATCCCTTGCATGGCAGTTTGGTTTAGCCAGGTTCAAATGTGCCCCTCTAGCTGGTACTGCTCCTAATTACAAATGAGGCTGATAGTGGTATATTTACATACCACCAAAATTTTAAGTCCAGTCAACTGGAATATTTTGCGCACTGTAGATGCATGCACCCAAAAAAGGGGCGAGGCTTCATGTAAAGGGGCGGAGCCGCGATGAAACGGGGGCATATGGCATCTATTCTGCCTCTTCTTGCCCACTGCTCTGCTATGTGGAGCAGTGATTTGTGCTCCCCCCAACTTCTCTCCCACCGCAGGACAGCGGGACAGTCCCAGAAAAACCGGACTGTCCCGCTGAATATGGGACAGTTGGGAGGTATGTATTTATATCATCCAGGTTGATTTCGTGAAACTATTTGTATGTTCATCACTATTATTGGGGTGGAAGCTGCAGCCTTCTGAGGCGTCCAGTTGGACAACCTTTTTTTTTTTACTTTCAAATAACCTAATTGGACACACATTTGATAAGCTGGGGAAAGATACAGTGTGCACCTTTCATACCCCTTTTCCACCAAATTCTGGGTCCGACCTGGGTTTTCGGACATGGTTCCAACACAGGTCAGACCCCGTTTACACTGCACCTTCGATCTGGGTTATTCCCTGGTCAGCCCCATTCACACTGAACCCAGGTTTGCCCTGCTAAACTTGTGAGGTCATAGAAAGTAGGAGGTGACTGTCCACAATCAACTAATTTTAGGCATGACCCAGGTCGGATAACTCGGGTTGCGCCGTTTACACTGCACCATTAACCATCCTGGGTCCGACCCTAGTAGCTACCTGGGTTGGATTCCCGGGTTATTTTTCAGGGACCGTTTTCCACTGAGAAATGACCCGGCAGTAGCACACGCAGGGGAGGTTTCTGAGTACCCAGAAACCCCCCTGACTGACTGGAGTGCAGGCACCATGTTCTTAAGCCCTGCCCCCTCATGGCAAATTGCGATTCACAGGTCAGTATGGAAGGAGGCGGAGCCAATTACGCAATTTCATTAGAATTTAGTCATTTGCTCCCCCTCCCAATTGACCCGCGAATCGCTGCATTTTGCAGTGAGGGGGAGGAGCCTAATTACATGGTGCCAGCCTGCTAAGTCCTGTACCGATCAAATCTGCTGCAAGGTAAGTTTGTTTGTAATGTATATGTGACATATGTGTGCGTGTATATATGTGTGTGCATGTAAGGTATGTGTGACATATGTATGTGTGTGTACAGCAATGGCCAAAAGTTTTGAGAATGACACAAGTATTGGCTTTCACAAAGCCTACTGCTTCAGTTGTTATGATGGCAATTTGCATATACTCCAGAATATCATGAAGAGTGATCAGATGAATTGCAATTAATTGTAAAGTCCCTCTTTGCCATGACAATGAACTTAATGACAAAAACAAAATTTCCACTGCATTTCAGCCCTACCACAAAAGTACCAGCTGATATCATGTCAGTGATTCTCTCGTTAACACAGGTGAGAGTGTTGATGAGGATAAGGCTGGAGATCACTCTGTCATGCTGATTGAGTGAGAATAACAGACTGGAAGCTTTAAAATGAGGGTGGAGCTTGAAATCATTGCTCTTCCTCTGTTAACCATGGTTACCTGCAAGGAAACACATGCAGTCATCATTGCTTTGCACAAAAAGGGCTTCACAGGCAAAGCTATTGCCGCTAGTAAGATTGCACCTAAATCAACCATTTATTGGATCACCAAGAACTTCAAGGAGAGAGGTTCCATAGTTGTGAAGAAGGCTGCAGGGCACCCAAGAACGTCCAGCAAGCGTCAGGACCATCTCCTAAAGGTGATTCAACTGCGGGATCGGAGCACCACCACACTTTGACACTTACGAAATGCTTGGAATTTTCTTCAGTATACCATAGTAGCATCTGACAAAAAGATCGAAAACCACTGAAGCAGCAAACTTTGTGGAAGCCAATACTTGTGTAATTCTCAAAACCTTTGGCCATGGCTGTATATATATATATATATATATATATATATATATATATATATATATGTATCTGTGTGTATATATGTTTGTATATCTATATGCATGTGTATGTATATATACATATATAGAAACCCCCCCATAAAAATCCTGCATTTGCATCTGACCCGGGTAGACCCGGCAATAATCCGGGTTATTGCAGAAGTGGAAAAGTGAATGGCATTTTTGTTTGCATACAGCCCATAAGGAGATTCAAAGTGAAATCGGTCTATTCCCCTTTCCTATGGCGCAATGCTATCTTGGATAATCGAAGGGGATTCTATTATTTAAACTAATTTCTGTATCACCAACGCATTGCTAATACTCTAATTCCTTCATTATAGGCTAATTGTTCTAAATTCTGCATATATATAATCCTATGTCCACTTTTTACACACTACCTCACCTCTGAACATTGCCAACACTTTAATTCCCTTATTATGGGATAATTGAATTCCATGTTTTCCAAATATATAGAATCCTATGTCCACTTTTTGCACACTTCCTCATGTCCAATGAAGGAGGAAGTGATGTCAGGATAAGGGAGTATAAATACACAGCCCTGAGATCTCCCAGCATTTACTGCTAACAGAGGGAGACATACACTTCATTGGACTGAATACAGTGAGTAAAAGCCTTTTTGCTAGCCCTTGTTAAAGCTAATTTTTTGGAAAATCTAATTGTAAACTATGGCTATATGGACTACACAAGCCTCTGTTAAATACTATCTTTTAGAAACTCTGTTATGTACTATTTTAATTATGGATATGGAAATTATGCAGCATTATGTATGAACTCTCCTGTATAAGTAACAAAGATACTGGGTCTATGATTGGAAATGTGAAGAACACATTCTAATTATGTGTATAACTTTTATGTGTACAAACATATTAACATGCATTATAATTATATGGTTTCTAAAGATCTATTATGGGCTATACACACACCTACAGTATAGTAACTGTATTTTATATTTGTATGTGTATGTTTATATATGTATGTGTTGATAATGGATACATACTTTTGAGTTATTATCACTGCCCCTTAGAGAACCAATGAGCCCACTAAGGGAGGAATTTCATCCATATTATAATATTGTTCTCCTCCATATTAGGTTTTGGCACTGGGTCTTATCATTTTTACACACTGGGAGTATATGATGCATCTTCAAATTTAAATTGCTATTAAGGAATCTGGTATGTATCCTTCTCATCAAATAAATAGGGATGTTTGTTGTCATTTGAATAAATGTACTTATAATAACAAAGGTACAATACTGTATATTATACACTAGGTTACATTTATTGGTTGCAAAACATCCATCTAATCGTTCCAGTAAAATCTTTATAAGAACTACTTGGTATGTACTAATCCTCTTTTCCTAATAAATATATTTAAAATTAACAGGAGCCCTTATAAAGTAGAATTAATATTCTACTTTTCTATAAACTTTTGAGAGCCATTTTTTGGGCCTTTCCCAACTAAGGGAGAGAAAATAAACATATTATTGAGGGGTATTCAGACCCAATCACTACCATATAAGGGTTATAAGAACCATCTGGTATATACTGAATTTATCATTAATTTTATTCTTATGTTTTTTTGTGACATGTGACTGCAGTATATTGAAAAAAAATACCAAATTTTATAATGTAATAATAATTTTTCTGCATCTCCTATTAGACTTTTAAAAGCCTTTCTAGGAATTTCTCCCTATCAAGGGACAGAAAATAAGCTTATACTACTGAGTGTTCTAACCAGGTCCATATCATCAAGTTTGTTCAGACCAGTTCCATTTTTGGTATGTACTTTTATTATGTCTGTCATCAGTAGCCATTGTTAAACCTCTGATTGGATAAACTTCTGTTATTTGAACCTTCTCTTCTGTCTTTATGCTGTATATTAATCAAAATTGATTACAAGTACATAATTATGGATATATCTGTTATACACTGTAAATATGCAATTGTATTTATCACTATATGTTTTATTTTTTTAAAGTGTTTACCCCTGATGAAGTCCCGTAGGTGGACGAAACGCGTAGGGTCATCGCTTTGAAAAACCTGCACCTACCACATAAGAAGTCCACCTAAGAGCTCACACCTGTAAAGGTATAGGTGGCAGATAACATCTATCCTTCTATACTGGGGCAGGTTTACTAAAAGTTGTTTTATGCTATTTATGTATTTATTTGTATTGTAAATTGTTTATATTTTTACCTCTGTTGATATACCAAGAATAAAATATTCAGGTATAAGAATTATGGGCTACCATAGGGCTTTTATTTTATGAACAATATCCAAAACATAAACTTATGGTGATTTGAAGACTAACTAGAGGGTTGTGTTTGACCAACAGCTAATATTGCAATAAATCCCCCTAAGTGGTGTAAATTTCTTCTATTCAATTAATACTCAAAGTTGTAGTGAACCAAAGGTACCCCTTCTCTTCCATTTCTATTTTTAGGTCCTCTACTAGCAGAGGTCCACCTAATTGGTGCAGCTGAACCAGTGTACGCGTGATATAAAGGTTCATTTTGTGTATATATATATATATATATGTTTGTATCTCTATATGCATGTGTATGTATATATTAGGGGTGTGCACCGGCCACTTTTCGTGTTTTGTGTTTTGGATCTGGATCTTTCTTCGTATTTTGGATCTGGATTGGTTTCGCAAAAACCACCCTTCCGTGTTTTGGGTTCTGGGTTTTGTGTTTTGGATCTGTATTTTTTTTAAAAACAGCTAAAATCACAGAATGTGTGGGTTTTTCTGCTCCTATGCTATTAACCTCAATAACCTTAATTTCCACTCATTTCCAGTCTATTCTGAACACCTCACACCTCACAATAGTGTTTTTATGTCCAAAAGGTTGCACCGAGGTAGCTGGATGAGTGGGCGGCACAAACACGTGGCCCATCTAGGAGTGACACTGCAGTGGCAGACAGGATGGCAGTTTGAAAAACTAGGCCCCAAACAGTACATACTGCAAAGAAAAAAAAGAGGTGCAAGATGAAATTGTCCTTGGGCCCTCCCACCCACCCTTATGTTGTATAAATAGGACATGCACACTTAACAAACCAATCATTTCAGCGCCAGGGTCTGCCACATGACTGTGGCTGAAATGATTGGTTCGTTTGGGCCCCCACAAAACAAGCTGGCAACTAATCTGTCCCTGCACAAACTGGCTCTACGGAGGCAAGATGTCGTCCTCATCCTCCTCATCCACCGATTCCTCACCCTCTTCAGTGTTGTGTACATCCTCATCCTCACAGAGTATTAATTCGTCCCCGCTGGAATCCACAACCACAGGTCCCTCTGTACGTTCAGGAGGCTGGTCTCCCTGGAAGAGTTGATAATTCATTTTATGAACATCATCTTCTCCACATTTTGTGGAAGCAACCTCCTACGCCTTTTGCTGACAAGGTTCCCGGCTGCACTAAACACTCTTTCGGAGTACACACTGGAGGGGGGGCAACTCAGGTAAAATAGAGCCAGTTTGTACAGCGACCTCCAAATTGCTTCTTTTTTCCTGCCAGTACAGGTACGGACTATCTGACATGCCTACTTGGATGTTGTCACCGATGTAATCCTTAGACAGACGCACGCTTGTCGCTGCTGCTTTAAGGATGCAGGTGCGGCTACAGCCCACACATTTCACAAAGAGAAAAAAAAAAAGAATTTTTTTATTGTTTGTGGAGCGCACTTTGAGGGTTACACCACCCTTTAACAGACAGACGCACGCTTGTCGCTGCTGCTTTGAGGATGCAGGTGGAATCTAGACTGGATTTGGAACCGGGGACACACTACCTCCATCAATTGTCTAAATCCCACTGCACTAATGGCGGATACCGGACCCACGTCTAACACCAACATAGCAGTCAAGGCCTCAGTTATACGTTTTGCTTCAGGATGACTGCTGTCGTTCTTCATCCTCATCGGTAGGGACTGTTGGAGGGTCAGTTGTTTAGTCAAAGTAGTGGTGTTCCTACTTCCTCTCTGGGATGATGAACAACTCCCAGCAGCAGCAACAGCACTAGGAGGAAGTGGTTCTTGATCTTTCCCTATTTTATTTTTATCAGAGAAAGTTTGGTCCTCCATTTATGATATATTGATATATACGTGCGGCTAAAGCGCACACAAACACAGAAAATATTTTATTTTTGCTGGAGAGTAGTGCACTTTGTGGGTTACACCACCCTTTAAGAAATGAGCCAGCCGGTTCTCTACTTATGGGACACAGGCGCACGCTTGGCGCTGCTCCTTTGTTGATGCACGTGCAGCCACAGTGCACACAATTCACAAACACAGAAAATATTTTTTTATTTGGTTTGGAGTGTACTTTGGGGGTTACAGCACCCTTTAACGGTCAAGCCAGCTGGCCCTTTACTTATGACACAGGCGCACGCTTGGCACTACTTTGTTGATGCACGTGCGGCTACTGCGCACACAATTCACAAACACAGAAAAAATATTTTTTTTTTTTAGCACTTGGGGAGCACCCCTGACGGACAGAGCACCCCCTGGACAACACTACAGCACCCCTTTAGGACTGGGACACTGCACAGGACTTTGGAGTGGACACAGCCCCTATGGACAACTGACTGCACAACACAGTCCAGCCAGCCCCTATGGACTTTGAAGTAGTGGACACAGCCCCTATTGACAACAGCAGCACAGCACAGCACAACACTACTCTGCAGTACACTACACTACACAGCCCAGCCAGCCCTAACTCCCACCCTCCCTCTTCACTATCCACAGCCGAGTGAGAAAATGGCGCTGACGTGGGTACCTTATATAGGATCCAAAACACGTGAGACCCGGAAGGCGGGATGATGACGTTTTGCCTCGATTTCAGATCCGAGTCAGGCGGGAAAAGTTGAGCCTGACTCGGATCGGCCTCGGATCGGGGGGGGCTCAGATTTCAGAAATCCGAACCCGCTCACCCCTAGTATATATACATATATAGAAACCCCCCCCCCCCCCATAAAAATCCTGCATTTGCATCTGACTCGGGTAGACCCGGCAATAATCCGGGTTTATTGCAGAAGTGGAAAAGTGAATAGCATTTTTGTTCGCATACTGCCCATAAGGAGATTCAAAGTGAAATCTGTCTATTCCCCTTTCAGTTTACACTAGTCATAAAGGAGCCATGAAATGATCTAGTCATGCTATTAAAAAAGACTGAGGGGATAATTCAATTAGAGGCAATAAGCTGTTTTCATGTGAAAATTTTCACTTTTAGTGAAAAGTGGTTATCACCCAATTCAACTGCAGGTGAAGTTAACACCTGATAATTCTCCATAGTATTTAACACAATTTAATTTCACCACAACCTGAGCAGGTAAAAAGTTTCCCATTTAAGGTAGAAATGTCGGGACTTGGTTCCGAACCACTGGGTTTCGCTCCTTAATGACTATTTAGGCAAAATTAATTGTTTAATTAGCTTAAATTAGCCAATAATGACATGTAATTTTTGAAGGTGAAAATGTGCAAAGTGCAGGAAAATGGGTTAATTGATGTGGGATAGGTATATGGGTGTGTTTTTAAGGTTGTAGGTGGGTGTTAAAGGTGAATTTATTTTTTTAAAGTGGCTTAAAATTACACAAATATATAGTTACCAGCATTTTTATGTACCCCTAATTTAAGTAGAGCATTATTATACAGAAAACACTTCCTTTCTATCATTTTTTTCACTGTTTAAAAAAAATCTTATAACAGCCTCACATATAGCACCAACCAGGTTGACTCTACATGTTGGTCAGACTCTTTACAAATAGTTTTGGAATTTGTTCTACAAATAAATAAAGAATTCACTTTTGATGCCAGATAGATACCAAATAATTCCTTTATGCCCCCTGTACAGTGTTTTGCAGTCTGCGGACATTGACCAGCTAGACACATTTGTTACCCACAGCCAAAGCATCTTAAAACCATACTTGCCATCTCTCCCTGATTGTCAGAGAGACTCCCTGAAATAGTAGCAATCTCCCTGACTCCCTGGAGAGTATAGCAATCTCCCTGATTGTACCTTACCCACATTATGTAGCTGTCATATAAAGGACAAAAACAGAGATATGTATGATCATTAGCAGAGCCGTAAGTAGACTTGTTGGTGCCCTGTGCCATAGAGAGCACTGGCGCCCAGAGATGCTGGGGATAAAATAAAAGGAAGCTACTAGTGAGAATGATAATAACCAGAAAATTGACAGGCACAAACAGCGCCCCTTGTCCTGCGGTGCCCTGTGCTATGGCACTGGTCACACTACCCTAGTTACGGCCCTGATCATTAGTATCATTTCCCTGCATTGGTTATAAGGCACAATGACCCCTATGGCTACATGCATATTCTGGAAAGTATCAGTGTGTTTTCATCAACATTTAGATCTTACTAACTGCTTTGGGGCTCATTTACATTTGGATGTAAGTCAGGTTTATAGCACACCTCTCAGATGTAGCATTACACGCCCACTTTATCGCCGTGCTCATAGGTGCTGCTTCCACAATCTTCCTGAAATGCTTTTTCAAAAGTAGGCAAGTATGCTTAAAACTGCTTGTAAAATACATTTGTCTTACAGATCATTGATCCCTGTTATAATAACACACTAGCTTGTGCTTGTTTGTTCGGAAATTAATTTGTTTGGAATTTGTTTAAGAAGTAGTTTAGATCTGCTGCACTTATATGTGTAACCCTCCTTTTATCACTAAAGGGTCACCAGGTTATCAACTCCCATATAGGCCCGTATTCAATTTGGAGCGAAAAGGCGAGATCGGCTAAAAATTTCGCCGATGACGTCATTTCGCCAGGCGGAAAAGTATCGCCGTATTCAATTTGAAAGACTTTCCGCCTAGGCAGAAAGTCAATACAATGTAATAGGCGAAAAAGTTTTACCTATGAATAACAGGCGGGAAAAAGTGCAGAATTGGGGTTTTGGGGTGCAACATTGCGGGAACCCCCGTGCAGCCTTCAGACAGTCTCCCAAAGGTAAACTGCATCAATTTAAAAAAAAAAAACACTTAAGAACACCCAACAAAAATTACTTTCATTTTGGGGGCGAAAAAAAAAAAGTTGAGGGACAAAGTTAAAAACTAGCGAACAAGACTCCAGGGGGGTCCCCAAGTATGCCCCAGGTGTTTTTTTTTCATTGCAGATGCTTGCGGCAGGTGGATTTTTCACGATTTTTTAAACTTAACTTTAGCAACTTTTAAATATGCTAGCCCCCATTTTCAAGTATCCCAAATTTTTCAGGGATAAGTTATTTTCTGCAAATAAAATTCCTGAATACTATTCTGCAGCACTTATGCAAAAATGCTATTTAGCAGCTATTGAGCCCATTTAAAAACACCAAATTCCTTCAGCAAGCCAAATCGGGGGGTACTTTTCCGCCTCCAAAACAGGCGAAGTAGGCGGACAGTCCGGGAGGCAAAAAAGTATCGCGGGTGCGAATAAAATTGAATACAGGCCACAGTCTACTGTACCCACCCTGTATCCCATGAAATGAGGCACATCCCCACCAAAGAAAGAAGTACCATATAAACTTCCTGTAAATACAAAATATAGATAAACCTGTATAAATAAACTATAGAAGGGCTATGTCATGAATACAATTAAATACAGTACATATAAATTACACCACAAATTGTACATTTATAAATATTACAATAATTTATGAGTACATTACTTATTTTAACCCTTAACCAGGGTTACACACTCCCCCTGATAATCTGTGAATGATACAGGGTTATCATCCAGATTATCACTCTTCTAACCCTTTATTGGCCACTGCCAATATTAGTTGAGATTTCACCACTCTGCCACCTCTTTTATCACTAAAGAGTC
Source organism: Taudactylus pleione (assembly GCA_031769625.1). Taxonomy (NCBI): domain Eukaryota; kingdom Metazoa; phylum Chordata; class Amphibia; order Anura; family Myobatrachidae; genus Taudactylus; species Taudactylus pleione. The sequence continues at coordinate 1,726,308 of JAUIMM010000443.1, read as the reverse complement.
ACCAGGTTACCAACTCCCATATAGTCTACTGTACCCACCCTTAACCTCCCTCTAAGTGGTGTACCTTTATTTTATCAGTGCCTCCACCCAAGTATTGGTTGTCAGTATGGGCCTACTTGGAAAACCCATAGTACATATATATAGGACTTGCCTATGTAAGCCCAAGGATACACTCAACACTCAATATTACTCCCTATAGTGTAATGTGTAGAAGGGGCATGTTAGTAAACCAATATTATAATACAAATACATCTGTTCCTTATTCTTTTTGGATGCTTGCATCACACCTCCAGGTAAGTAAACACAATTACATATAGATATAACGTTCTTTATATTGACGAAATTCCAAGTAAATAAGAACATACATTCACCTCATTATATGACATAAGTGTACTGTGTTGTATATTGACATACTGTACATATGTTTATCTGAACAATGATGTAACATCATGCATAAATAATAACAATATATCAATGTAGATATCCTCCTAAATACTAAGTTCTAAAAGTCCGGTCGCAGTTCCTTTGTAAGGTAAGTATTTCACATGAATATAACACTCTTCCCTCCTGAGTGTTCTTTTTTTGTTTCGTTTTTTTCAAGATAACAATATATTTAACCCAAGATGCAGAAATAGTTCCTGTGGATCTCTGCTATCAGAAGCCAAAACTGAATAGTTACTTTACTGTGTGATCAAATTTCAATATACCAGTTTTCAGCTTTGTCTGAATAAGTGCAGTAAACTATTCTTTCCCCCAACTCTTTAGTCAGTCTGGTATTAATGAGAGAGCATTAGAGATATAGTACATGAGGCTATTAACTGCAGGTAACACGGCCTGCTATTGGTGTGACTGCCCAGCTCTCTCTCACTATACCGTAGCTGTATATGTACAGTACATATGATTTACTCACTGACAGCCAATAGTAATGAACCTCTGCTGACTGCTGCTGTGTACAATACCAGGATACCCCTCTTTACTGAGCTGGGAGGACTGGCTATTTGCTGACAGCTGTCCTCTATCTCCTATCTATGCCCGATCAGCTGAAGGAGGCTTTACTCTATTTCCATCCGCTACCTGTTATTTACAGGTAGATATCTGTTAGTATTTTCTACCTTTATTCACTGAAAAGAATGAAAAAGGGCTCCCCCAAATTTCTCCTCTAACTGCATACCTCCCAACTGTCCAGCATTTAGCGGGACAGTCAAGTTTTTCTGGGACTGTCCCGCCCGCGGGCCACAGTGTCCCGTGGTGGGGGGGGAAGTTGGGGGAAGCATACACGCTGTATGCAGAGGTAGAACAGAGGTTGTGCGCATGCACACAGTATCAATTGAGAGTATGGGGGAAGCCCGGGGGCTACCAGGCATCTCGGAGATGCTGGGCACGCCCCATTAGTGATGTAAATAGGGGCGTGTCATCTGACCACACCCCCTTTATGATTAGGCCACGACCCCTTTTCGGGCACGCGCGCTCTCAGCGCGCGCAGGTTCCGACTCCCTCCCAGCAAATGCTGGGAGGTATGTAACTGTGCCATGGGTCATTTCCCCTATTACATCCATATGCCTCCATACTCTTCTCACTTGTGCTGCTGCTAAGCCATGGGTGAGGGCAGTGTAAGGAGTTCACTCACTAGTGGTAGGGCACCACAGCCACTGCCAACGTACCCCCAGCACTACTTCCAACAATTGCCTTGCTTAGGGCTGGTCCAGCCATTTTCCAAAGCCCACCGGAGCCTTCATTAGATAGGATAGCCAATCAGCTGTCCGACAAAGAGCTATGCTGCCTTCCTACTACAGCTCTCTACCCCTGGTCACCGGATGCTACAGCCACTGCATCCTCACTGTCACTGCTCACCAGCCCAGGAGATGGCTTTTTCAGAGCTTACCAGCCAGGGTGCCGCTGTCCTGTACCCACTCCTGACACACATCAACACCGACAGCCACCTTCTGGCAAGGCAGGAACCATTGCTTCTACTAGCTTCCATGTTCCCTCTCCGAATCCACCCCCCTGTGCCCAGAAGACTATCCACCGCTCAGCTACCACCTGAGACACAGGGGGATGAGCACTCCAGCCCCCTCTCAGTCTACTGGCAGCTCCTCTTATCTGTCTCTCTGTCCCTGCCCTTCTATTTTCTGACAGGAACCTAACCACTCACAGCTAGATCACTCCACCTCTTCTACTAGTGTGTGTGTGTGTGTGTGTGTGTGTGTGTGTGTGTGTGTGTGTGTGTATCCCATACAATGAGGCACATCCCCACCAAAGAAAGTACCATATAAACTTCCTGTAAATAGATATACCTGTATACATAAATTATAGAAGGGCTATGTCATGAAATCAATTAAATACATATACCTTTATATATATATTACAATCATTTATGAGTACAGTACTTATTTTAACCCTTAACCAGGGTTACGTATGCACTAAAGGCTCTATTTATTAACATTATTTTTACTAAAATAAAGTGAAAAAGGGGGTTTTCACACACTTTTCACATTATTTTAGTTTCCCTTAAAATTGCTAAAGGGCAATTGGGGTAGAATTCGTAAAATTCTACTCCAAGCCCTAATAATTTTAGCAAGTAGATCGTATTTCCCATAATTGTAATGGGAAATGCGATCTGCCTGAGATTTACTAAAAATAAATTGTGAAAAAATACCGGGGAAGGCCCTGTGACAATAATGCCACCTGGAGGTGGTGTTATCCAGGGTCTCCCCGGTTACCGGACTCCTGCTCTGCTATAAAAGGCAGATCAGAGCCAGGCTCCAGTGATCAGCTGTGTGATCTAAACAGACCACACGCTGATTACTGTAAAAAAAATAGCAGCACTGGACACAAGGAAGTGAAATACAATAATAATGCATATAAGCATAGCAGTTGTCATAATATATCAAACATTTCAAAAAAGGAGCACACAAGTCATTACAGCAGAATATCTAATAATACTCAAAGCTCCCCCGAAATGATACAGCAAAGCAAATATTATGAACCCATGCTAATAGAAAAGTGGGACATTAAACTGGAATAACTGTTAAAGGTGAGGTACTCCCTTTAACAGGTATTGTTATGCTTATATGCATTATTATTGTATTTCACTTCCTTGTGTCCAGTGCTGCTATTTTGTATCATGTGTCTCCTTGGTGATTTTCTACACTGACGTGCATCGCGTTAATATGCGTTGACGTCATCTGAGCGCGTCTCTGCCTGTGTTTTCGGCAGCACGCGTTAATCCACACTGGTAATGGGAGTATAAGGTAAGGGTTGTTGGTTATGTCTGTATTACTTCGTGATTAAAATCAATATCTGATTGAAACGCCGAAGCTCCTTGCTTTGTGGGCTGTGATTTCTTTCAATCACCGTGAGTGCCACACCTTCATTGTGTTATATATGTTCTAGAAGATATTAAAATAGGGGCACCACATAGTGCATTACCTTTGAAATTTTTTATTAGACAGATAAAAATATAGAAGAGCATGTGTACCCTAAGTGACGGTCACAACCACTGCAGGTAAAAAAGCCACATAAATAAGTCCAGTCAGATTACTGCGACCAAACCATGGACCATCAGCTGCACGTCTGGCCACGACCCTACGCGTTTCGTCACACGGACTTTGTCAGAGGGCTGGCCTTACGTGCATTCCATAGTGTTTAAATAGCAGATCTCTGTGAGCAATCAGTTTAATCTAGTACAAATGTGTCAGTCCCATTAACACAATACAAACAATAGTAACATATTCTAAACACTTCATTAACAAAGTATCTATTGACGAACATATACATCATGTTCGCAAGTGCTGAGATATTCACATCATCACATTACTTTCATATCAATTTCTTAATTGCCCATTACAATATAGTGAAACATTAAAACAATAATTTATATATCAATTAAAAACCATATTAAATACGGAATAATTTTAACATTAATTAAAACGGAGAGAAAAAATTACAATAGATCCAAGATAGACAACAAATTCAAAGCAAACTAATAATAATATTAATAAAGTAGATTGCAGGGTTATTCAGTAGATATGGAAAAAAATAATTGATTATTCATAAAACCAATTTATATATATATATATATATATATATATATATATATATATATATATATTGCACACCAAATTGAATAAAAATTGTATTGTCTAAATAAAAAATTAATTAATAAAATAATCGAATAAAAATCAGGATTATTAAAATAGCCAGGGATACTATAAAAAAGGCGTGATCTCATATCCTTCCTTTAACCCTTTCGGTTGCAATGTATCTAACGTAAGTATCCAAAAAATCTCTCTCTTCAACAACAAGTTATGTCTGTCACCGCCTTTTGGTCCTAATGTTACATGTTCGAGCCCCATAAACTTTAAAGCATCAGGTTTACTAGATTGACAATGCTTAAAGTGTCTAGGTACACTATGATTGTCAATTTTATTTTTTATGTTTCGAACATGTTCTAAAATGTGAATTTTTAATGCTCATTTTGTCTGCCCTATATATCTTATCCCACAGCCACAAATTAACAAGTATACCACATAAGTAGTATTACAATTAATGATTCCCTTTACTTTAAAATCTTTTCCTACTGAAGGATCACAGTTAAAAGTTTTCTTTCCTTTTAAACCATATTGGCAGACCTTACATCCACCACACGTAAAAAAAACCTTGAGTTTTTCTTAAAATCAGTACCATTATTCCCCATTTCCTGATTTTCTATACATGGTAACAAACTAGGGGATAAAGAATTTTTCAAGGTTTTTGCTCTTCTGAACACCAAATCTGGTCTGGTACTCAGATATGGAGCGAGAACTGGGTCCATTTTAACAATTATACCAATATTTGTTTAAAATCCTTCTAATATCTCCATTTGCATCATTATATTGAGTAATAAATGAACATTTTATTTTATCCTTAGTCTCCTCATTTAAGTCCTTGGATTTATATTGAATCAAATCATATCTATCCAGATTTCTTGCTCTACTTATAGCTACATCAATCAGAATCATAGGGTAACCCTTATCTAAAAATCTCTGTTTATATATCAGAGCTTGTTCCTCAAATTTCTCCAACCTGTTACAATTACATTGTAATCTGACCAACTGTGAGAAAGGAAGATTCTTTTTCCATTTAATATCGTGACAACTTTTATAATCTAGATAGCTGTTACTATCAACCGTCTTAAAAAAGGTTGAGGTAGTTATCCTTGAATCTATCCCATGAAACAGTTTTGTATTGATTACAAGGTCCAAGAGCTCAATCTCCTCTGTCTGAAAATTTGCAGTGAAAGTTAGATTGAATTCATTCACATTTAAATATTCTATAAACTTTAAAAAGTCTTCTCTAGAACCTTGCCAGATAGCCAATATGTCATCTATGTACCTTTTAAATACAACCACATTCTCTACAAAAGGATTATTGGTGAAAACATACTTATTTTCCCAAACACCCATGTATAGATTGGCGAAACTGGGGGCGCAAATCGTCCCCATCACTGTCCCGCGTATCTGGATAAAGAACTCGCCCAAAAATGTAAAATAGTTGTGTTTTAACACATAATTCAAACACTCTATCATAAATTCTATTTTTTTGGGTTCTATCAATGAATCATTTCGTAACACTTCATAAATAGATTCTGTTCCCTTATCATGGGGTATCGAAGTGTATAATGACAGTGCGTCTATAGACGCACTATCTGATTTCTTATGTATATTGATAGCAATTTAAAGCCTAAATAAAGCATTATTCTGAATGAGACTCTGGAGAGTGCCCTTGCCATGGATTTTATGACAATTTTATACATATATAATTTTTTGCTATGGTTTTTTTTTTGGGGGGGGTGTTTGGTTAGTATTTCATTGTAGCCTGTAGGTGTCCTGGAAACTACCTGAGGCCATTAAGAGAATTTAGGGATTTTACTGGCTGTGAGTTGCGGCAGCAGATTCAAAACTACCTGAGAGAGAAAATATTGCTCTGGTGTAGAAAGAGATGTTCTAAAAAGTAGCAGCCCTTGTGAGCCCTATCTCTGCTACTTTTGGTGCTAATTAATGTTGCTGAATGTTTACACTGCCAGGTTTGACACTGCAGGGTTAATGTGCTTCCACAGGGAGGGGTCAGAGGGGGTGGATCCCTCTCTGAGACCCAGTATTTTTTTTACCAATAGGAAGAAGCAGGGCTCCGGGAACTAACTAACACCACCCGCAGATGTCGTCAGTTTCTGCAATCAAGTTTTTGGTAACTTTAGGTTCCCATACTTTTGTATGGGGACACAATGCACAACGGGACTGTGCTGTGCGCAGGAGATATCAGTGATATCTCTTAACGCTGCATCAATGCTGAATTGGTCTGTTACTAAAAACATGTGGAAAATACTTTTCCACATATATAACAGACCTATTCAGCTTGATGAATAGGCCCCATAGACTGTAGTACTGTAAGTAGCATATTTTTTTACCTAAACAGCACAGTAGTATAAAGTACATTAGAGTGTTCATGATGGGAACTTTTGGGGCTATCTCCAGCTGGTTTCTGTGCAGAGCCAGTCCCACTAAAGGCAATTTCAGCAACAAATTGGAGAGACAACCTTAAATTTAACTTCTTTAAGGGAGATGTATCATCTTGGCCATTTACAAATTAAAGTTTAGTTGTAGTCTAGAATCTATACAAGGAATGGACTACATATGTGGCAATCGTCATTTTAAAATAGATAACAAATTATTGGTTACTACTGTATCTCTAAAAATGCAAATTAAGTGGATTTATTTAAAAGCGAACAAGAAATAATAACACTTGTTGCTGCTGTCTGTGGAGGAATGATGCAATGAACGGGGAGTTGGAAAGGAAGGTATAGACAGGCAGCTGAGGGAAGATGGGGAGGGAACAGGCAGTCAACAATTAGACCAACACCTAGCTCTTTGATGGTCTGCTCCAGGTGAGCTGAGCCAATCAGGCAGCAGGAAGTGGGTCTATATAATGAACTAGAAAGGAGAATATGTGATATTTTTTTTACCTTACCGCATTTGATTTAGGGGTTTCATAATAACTATATTCTTTGACTGCAAAATATACATTTTGGCATCACATATAATTCTGTGAGTTATTCTAATTCATAAACAGAGTCATGGACGTACTGTAACTACCATAGGTATAAGGGGTACGGCTGCTATGGGGTCCAGAGTTTAGGGGGGGCCCATCTTCCTTGTCAAAGTTACAAGTGTTTTATAAATTTTTCACCATTGGTTGGTACATAGGGGCCCTTACACACTTTAGCTGTGGGACCTACAAATACCTAGTTACAGGTCATGCTGAGATATCTGTATATTTTTTATGTGTGTAGTTTGATGCAAACAATAGTGTCTTATTAAATGTATCTTAAAGGTTTCTCCTTGTTTAATTGAAATACTGTGTGAGATAAAATGAAAGCTGTTAGTCTGTGCAAACTTTGGGATGGATTCAGCATTGCATGTGCAAGTGCAATCCTGTAAGCAGATTCCTGATTATTGGGAATCTGAGTGTGCGCAGGACCCATTCTGCGAGTGTGTAGAATGGGACCTGCATAATTGCACGCAGCCCCTTTGATGCCTCTGCCTGATTGACAGACAGAGGCATTTATGGGGCAGTGCAGGGTTGGTCGGCATTCCCGGAAACGGGGGCGTCTCTGCTCCACTTTCCGGGAGTGGTAAGGCCTCACAAGCCAACCAGCCTGAGTAAGCTGAGGCTTACTCAGCTCGCCCAGCGACATCCACCATCGCGACCATCAACCACTGATGGTTGAAATGATGATCCCAGCCTTCGACCACGGTCGCAGTCCTGGGATCGCAAATGCAGTAAGGGGTGTCATACACCTCCTGCTGCATTTGCATATTTGCAAGGACAAAATTGCAAAGCTGTCTGGGTGTAGCTTTGCAATTCCGTCTGATGCTGAATCACCCCCTTTATTTCATGCATGGAGGTAGTTATGTAAGTCCACTAAACAACATAGATGAGTGTTATATAATCAGGATGCAGTGTCCGCTTGACCCATTATTAACACAGATGTCATTTTAACGGGCCTATGGCTGTAATAACAGAGTGTGACCCTCTACTGAACCCTGCAGCAAGTGACAGCTGATGGATTCTCATTTGCAATACGTGTCACCCCAGAGGGATTACAGTTATGATCATATTTATAAGTCACAGATACCAAGGCATTGTTGAGTCTGGGATCTTTAGGTCACATTTTCCAGGAGCAGTAGAACAGTGTACATACTGAACAGGGAAGCATTCCATGAGTAAAAGCGGCATTACACAAAAATATGTGTGTTTTGTTTTTAATTTGGAAAGGAATGCAGTCAGAAATATGTATAATATATGACTGATATGTGCAATGTATTTATATGGACACAAGATTGTGTTTACAGTGTTTGTGATGCAGTTTATCGTCTTCAGCAGCTTGAGATTGGTGAATAAGGCTGGCAACAGAAATCTTGGGGCCCGGTACACTGATATCTCTGGGGGCCCTCCTCCCTGTACAAGAGATCTCACACATGGAGACCTCCACATGCACAGTACAGATCCTTCCCATACGCAGGTCTCATCTCAATTGATGTTTGCATGGTCCACCTCCGATGCTGCATATGTATAAGCAGTTGCAGACAGCTGCGATGGCTCCGGTGGGCATCTCAGTACAAGTCCTGGCAACTGTTGCATTAGTATATTTCTCACATCCACAGCTGCGCAGCATTAGTGTGCAACTCTGAATTAGGCGCATTGTGCTGCAATGTGTCTGTACAGCCATACTCAGTTACATACACTTGGTATCTGGATGGAGCGGAGCTTGAGCAGAACATGAAAATCACCACCCTAATGACCTTCAGGGTGGCTGGGGTCTAGTGCTCAATCTGCAGCTAGGACATTCAGGACAACTTATTATATTGAATACCAGTGCTCCACCAGGGCCTTATCTTATGAACTGACCTCGACTTGCACGACAGGGAGGCTTGAAACTTGGACTTTCACCTGGATAGCAAGGGGGAAAACTTAAATATTTGGAGTCTTCTTTTTTTGACCTGGCTTCCTTTTCTCTTTCTTCTGTCTGTCACTTCTCCTCTTCCTCTTCCGGTCTCTTCTAATCTTCAAGCTTCCTTTTTTGGGACGTCTTCTATCATCCTTCTTCACGATTGGCTGATTTTAAAGAATCAAACAAGCCAGCAGTGGGAGGTACCCCTTATTTACTCTTCAAGGAGCTGTGGATGAAGACTTCATTCATTCAGGTGGATACTCTAAAAGGAGAAGTGATTCTTCCAGATGCCCCAGTGATTCTCCTCTGTCTTCTGTCAGTCTCCCCCACGCCTCCTTCGTATTGTGCTGGGCACCCTTTTATATTTGTCTTGTTTCTCTATGTCAGGATTGCTAGTGGGCGGAGAATGGATGAGGTCAGGGATAATAGTGGCCAATGATATGTGATATATGAGCCAGATGCACTTCATTTGTTCGAAGTTTTTATAGTGGGTTTTCCATCACCACTGCTTAATATATTTGATCGAAAAAAATCAGATTGGCAATTTACAGCATGTTGTGTTTGAAAATGGCAGTTTTGCTTTTAGTAAAATCTGTATTTTTTTCAAATCTGCCCAAACAAAAAAACACAGAAAAAGTAGTGATTTAACCAAACCACTTCTTGAAAATGTACACACAGGTATGTAAAATTATTACAGCTTTGATTTTCAAATCACTGTATCCAGTAAAAAGAAAAAAAAACAAAAACACTTTTCATGTGCATTTTTTTCAAATAAGCTAGGATTCTATTTTTAAATGTCGACTCTTTTTTTTTATTGAAGTTTTATACAAATTACAAACATTAATTTATTTTTGTTTTAAATACAATCTTTGCTTACCTAAAGAAATCTACATCAGCTCAGGCAAGTTACTTTTTATTGTGATGAATTGTTTGATTTGCTTATAGCCACTAGATGGCAAGCAAGTTTTTTAAACTGAAAATGAAAAGTTCTATCCCTGTGACATTTGAGAATGTTGGAGTTTATGTATTGTAGGTGCCGAGACAGGGTTATGCCTCCTTGCTTAAAGAAAAATATGCAATTTTATACTGTGCATACCTATAATAAATGTGCACACCTACTTCCATGTGCAGATGTGACACTTGTACCTTGTTATGCTTGGAGTGGTGTAACGGGGCAGGGAAGTGGTATGCAATTTCAGTGCACGTACAGTAAAGGCTTACTCGTGCAAACTGAGGCAGAGCTGTACAGAGGTGCCTGAGAGCTAGTGTAAGCACACACTGATGACGATGGCAGTCACCAGCCATAGCTAGCTTATTTTGATTGTGGACTTACCTCTGTAGCTGTCAGGGCTTACCTATCTTATTGATCGTGCCTATATTACAGTATATGACTTTGTGGTAATATTTTATAATTATTTTTGTACTTTCATTCATATTTGAGAAGGAAGATTAAAGCAGTTGCATTATAAAGGGCTTAATATTTGAAAGAAACCTTTTAGCAAATGCATGTTTCCCTATCAAAACAAATGTTTAAAAAATATTTTCTTGTGCCTATGACCTAGGTTGCTATAGTGTACACGCTTTAAGTGTGAAGTAAATGTAGTATGTATGATGCTAGTTCAGAGTTGGATGCATCTTGAGATGCCTCCAACATATGGGAAAAAATACACTAGTTTTATTGATATTTATTTTGAGCTTTTGTGTTAAATACATATTATTTTCAACTCCGCATCATCCCATAATGGCTACACAGCCATTAGTTATACAAATGGTATAGTACTTTTTAATTTAGAACTCGGCTGTCTCCCCCTCCATATCAGAGGCCGGTCATTGAGTGTTTTAGTTCTAGGAGACCACTCAGTATTGTCTAGTGGTAGCGTCTCCCCTGCAACTCCTGTTTTTTTTTTTTTTTTTCTTGCATTCAAAATTGTCCTGCATTATAGAGCTCTTAGTGTACTTACTGTACATGGCTTCCTAAAGTGTATCTGAAACTTGTAATGGATTTTAAAATTATCCATGGCCCCATTTGTATAGTGTAACAAATGTTCTGTACAAAATAAATGTTCAGCTTAGTATAATACATGGATACTTGGAAGGCTAAATTAGTGCAGCAAAAAGGGAAAACTTAAACGACATGGTATAGTACAAAACAAAAACAGGTTATACATTGTGTCATGAAAAAGATATACTGTAGTATTGCAGCACAAAAATGATTGTTATGGTAAAAAGGGTACATTACAAAGCACAGGACACATACTATAGTGCTCCATTTAACAATGATACTAAGGGCTCCATTCAAGAACAATCCATAAACCGTTTAGCACTCACTAGAGAGTTTATTAGCTCCTTTCAGTACTTAGCAAAGAGCGGTAAGCAGTATGGCTGTAGTGGGTATTGTACCCACACCCTCAGTGCTATGGGGCAGTAAGTCTAACCATTACACTGTCTGTGCTGTCCCTAAACTTAGCTTACAACTGTGACTGTACTGCTTACATTAACTGTATGGCAGTGGCTGTATGGTCCCCATTGCTTGCAGTGGGACTCCAATAAATCTTCCCGGCTTCAGCGAAGCCTACCAGACTTTGTTGTGTCCCAGCTGGGTTGAAGTGCAATGCGCATGTGCAGATGGCCATCACGCATTAGTTAGCAAGCCGTTGCTAGGAGCAGTAGGCTTCCAGGAGCTTGACAGAAGGCACTGCTGGGGAAGAGGATGCCGATGGACCTTGCCAGATGGTAAGTAATGCTAAATACCGGCAGCATATTTCACTGATACTAAATGAATAAGCCCACAATATTCAACACTACTCCAGTGAGGTCCTGCCTCCTCCTCCTTGACGTTGTACTCTGCTGAGCTTCTGGCAGCCTGTTGCTACAAGTGATGGGTTGTTAACTAATGCAAATGTGCTGCAACTTGGCTGTGACACAGCAAAGGACTATAGGTTTCGAGCGGGATGCAGTCAGGAAGCCGACGGTGGAAATGCCAACCGCCGGCTTCCTGACTGTCAAATCCCAGCAGGGGTCTAATGATAGGCGTCGAAATCCCGATACCCATCATTATCCCTATGCCGGGAGCCCGGCATACCGAATGAAGGTAAGCCGGGCGGTGGGCGCGGACAGCCGCTGGGGGGGAGGGTTAGGTTAGAGGCTCCTGGGGGGGATTTAGAGTTAGGCACCCCCCTGGGAGGGTTTGGGTTAGGCTAGGGGAAGGTGGGGGTTAGGCATCCCCGGGGGAGGGGAGGGTTAGGCACCCCCCCGGGACACTTAGGTTTAGGCTGCGGGGACAGGGGCGTAGGTTTAAGCACTTATGGGGAGGGTTAGGCACTAAGGGGAAGGTTAGGGTTAGGCACCCCTAAGGGGGGGAGGGGGAGGAGGTTAGTTATACTTATCTTTTGCTGTCGGGATCTTCACTGCTGCTGGTCTTCCGGCGTCGGGATTTCAAAACCGATCCCGTTTCTAGCAACCTATATTCCTGGTAATACTATATTAAACCATGGGAGCAGCAGTAGCACAGTGCCAATTTATATGATCTAATACTAATTAGAGATGTTCTTTAAAAATGTATAACAGCAGCTAAATATCATTTAATTTGTTTTTGTTCCATTAGTATTATTAATATAAATAACATTCATTTCCAGTCATTTTTTTTTTTTAATGGTTTATTTATAATTTAAGGTGCGAGAGACAATAACATAAACATCCAGACGAGAATGAGCAAACATTATAGAATACATCTGGAGCATGTAATAGTAATGTCAAAAACAGTATCGTTGACAGAAGAAAATGAACATATACAATATAGAAATATATTACAAGTACCTGGAAAAAAAAAAGAAAAAAAAATTAGGGTAAGACAAAAAGAGGGAAAGAAGAAACAAAGAGTGTGAAAAAATAATATATGGTACTAATATAGAGAATCTTGTAGTGATAAACACTATGCTTCCCGGCGTTAATAGCCATCTTAGCCGCGGGGGTGGAGGGTTACATTAGGGGCTTCTGGGGGGACTTAATACTAGGCACCCCCACAGTAGGGTTTTGGTTAGGCTAGGGGAAGGGGGAGTTTGGGTTAGGCTCCCCCGGGGGAGGTTAGGGTTAGGCAACCCCCGGAAAGGTTAGGTATAGGAAGCGGGGAGTGGGGGTTGGGTTTAGGCACCCCTGGGGGAGGTTAGGGTTAGGCACTAGCGGGGGAAGTTAGGGATAATCGCCCCTAAAGGAGGGTTAGGGAGGGAGAGGGGAGGGTTAGCGTAACTTACCTCTGCTGTTGGGATTTCCTCCTTTCGGACTCACGTTGTCAGGATTTGAACTGGCTTTACAATCCCATTCCATTTACCTGTATGTGTACTTTTATCATATTTGAGATATTATTGTTCTTATGAATTAGGCTGCTATATTAAATAACTGGTTATTTGATTGTAAATATTTTTTAACATGCATAGGTTTAATAAACATATCTATTGGTGTACTCATAAACAAGCCTCCTGTGTCTGAATAGAGAGCAAACCTCGACATATCTATTTAAATTGTATGGATTGCAAATTATATTACACCATGCGCAGTAATTATTGTTTTTAGATTTTTTTCTCATGGTACTAATATAGATTTAAGAGGGTACTCATAAGCACACACACAAAAAAAAACCAGTCAGAACAGAAGGGCTGAAAGTCCACCCGGTGAGTAAGAACTATGTGAGGGACTTTGAGAACGGCACCACAGGTCCCAAATCTGTAGGAATCTAAAGGATCTATTATTAAAATATGTGGTAATCTTCTCCATACAAGCAGTGCCAGATTTATGTCCACATGGGCCTGGAGATGAAATTTATGATGGGCCCATTGTGTGCTGCTGCAGGGGGTGTGACAAGTGACGCAGTAGTGTGACTGATGTGTATATACTGTATATGTATGCATACCTCCCAACTGTCTCGATTTCAGCAGAACAGTCCCGTATTAGAGGCACTGTCCCGCAGTCCCACCCATGGGCCACAGTGTCCTGAGGGCGGGGAGAAGTTGGGGAGGACACTCACACTGCTGCTCTGCATAGCTGAGCAGTGGTGATTGAATGACGCGCGCAAGCTCGCATCATTCACATCCACATTGCCAGCGACTCTGTTAGAGGCTGGGGGGCTGTCCAGCATCTCCCAGAATGCTGGGCAAGCCCCCTGTATGATGAAAATGGGGTCGTGGCTCGCGGGCACGGCATTTGCCTTGAGATCATGCCGCTTATCGTTAGGCCAATATTTTGTAAATATTTGGAGGTATACCCTAACAGCACTTTTTAATTCGCATTTTTTCAATTAAACTCTTAAAAATGCTCTTTTGGGTTTGCAGGATAGCCATACAGCATGCATGATGGGAACAGCAAGAACCTTAACTTCAAAACATACTTGCCAATTTTGAAGTGCTCCTCTCTGGGAGAAGTCCATAGAGGAGATGCAGTTGACCACTCTGGGTGCGATTTGGGGCTCTCACATCATAAGGCTTCGTCCCTGTTTGATTAGCGGGCCCATGGGGAAGGGGTGGGATTAAAATTCTGCAATTCACACCATTATAGTCCCACTCCCTCTATACAAATCTGCAATTCCAGGTAATTATTTCCCCATCCTGCCCACTTTACAAGGAAGTGAGGCAAAAACCCACTCTCTCGTTCGGTGGTGTGAGTGACTACTGGAATAATCGTATGGTTTAGAGTCCACCCTAATAACACTTTAGGACCAACTTATTCACTAATTTCAGCTATTCCGTATTTTTCCTGAGAAATGCTGGTCGGCAGCAGTAAGCACTTACTTACCAATTTGCCAGTCATGGTTAATCCCTTATGCACATGCGTGACCCAGTATTGCTGGGTTACAGATGTGCAGTGCAATGTAAGCCATGTCACTGGCTTCTAAATGTGAATTGCATGAAAATGAAAATAAATAAATGATATAAAAACATATATATTTTAATAGGAAAAAATTGCTTTTATTTTTAGTAATAGCATAGGAGGACAGCCTGAGCTGTTGACGATAAACAGGGGAGTAGCTTGGGAGGTTCCAGTGGAACATGAGCTCCGGGCGCCAAAATGGACAGAGGACACCATTCAGGTTTTCGGAATTCATGGTGCGCTGCACAGTATGACGGTTGCCTGTTAGTGTTATCTCGGTTTGTTTGCTCTATATTCTACATAAGTTACGGATCCGAGATCTGTTTCTACATTTCATGCTCCCTCAAGATGCCCAGATTATTGGCCCTCCCTCCTCTGTGATCATCTTCTGTCACCTCCCCTTTCCTGTCAGATTGCTAATATTCACTTCTCACCTCTTTAATTGCCTCCCCTATCTACCATGGGATCAGCTCTTTGCTGCTGTCCACTCCTTTCTTTTTGGATTCTGTCACCACCCCTCTCTGATCATCTCTTTGTCCCTCCCTTCTCCTGTCTTATTGGCTTCTGTCACCACCCCTCTCCTCTCCTTTTCTTATTGGCTTCTGTCACCACCCCTCTCCTCTCCTTTTCTTATTGGCTTCTGTCACCACCCCTCTCCTCTCCTTTTCTTATTGGCTTCTGTCACCACCCCTCTCCTCTCCTTTTCTTATTGGCTTCTGTCACCACCCCTCTCCTCTCCTTTTCTTATTGGCTTCTGTCACCACCCCTCTCCTCTCCTTTTCTTATTGGCTTCTGTCACCACCCCTCTCCTCTCCTTTTCTTATTGGCTTCTGTCACCACCCCTCTCCTCTCCTTTTCTTATTGGCTTCTGTCACCACCCCTCTCCTCTCCTTTTCTTATTGGCTTCTGTCACCACCCCTCTCCTCTCCTTTTCTTATTGGCTTCTGTCACCACCCCTCTCCTCTCCTTTTCTTATTGGCTTCTGTCACCACCCCTCTCCTCTCCTTTTCTTATTGGCTTCTGTCACCACCCCTCTCCTCTCCTTTTCTTATTGGCTTGTATGAGTTGTTCCTAGGCACAAAGTGTAATTTGAAAGGTCTTTTATAAAATACTGTATTAGGGGACCTGAAATAATGGTGGTAGACAGAACATGATTAGTAATACTCACATTAATATAGGTGCAATGTATATTTGGGAAGTAGGAGCATAGCTTAGAAGGGAGCTTCCCATAGGTGTTCCCACTCCAATGAAAATACTTGGGGGAGTAATCACAGTCATAAACTGTGCACAATGTTGAATTTCACTCTAGCACATGTAGTCTGTCAATTTAAGTTAAATGATTAGAATATATAATACAATCTGCTCTATTGACTAATAACAATGGCCCTCATTCAGAGCCGTACGCTCTGAGCAGAGCGCACGCTCTGAATGAGGGCCGGCCTCCATGAAAATGGAGCGTCCTCCTGGACGCTCGTATAGCTGTGGGTCACCACCCACAGGCTATACGAGTGTGCATTTTGATGGCCGCGATGGTCGTGACCATCGCGACCATCGAAATTGCGAGCCGGAGCCTGCGGTTGAGGTTTTCAACTGCAAGCTCCGGAGTGATTTTGGCTCTATCAGAGCCAAAATCACTCCCACTGACATCACTAGTGATGTCAGTGGGCCGGCACGCCTACCAAAGGGGGCGTGCTGTCAATCAACATCGACAGCTCGCCCCCTTTGATCAGACACAACGAGCGAAGGACTTTCCTTCGCTCGTCGCGTCTGGCGCATGCGCACGACGAAGCTCAATCCATAACATTGACCCACTTGCGAGCGGACAGCCGCTCGCGAGTGGGTCTGAATCAGGCCCAATGATTCAAAGGAGATAAAAGTCAGATCCTAGGTGTTTTACATAAATAAAGCAGTGCCAAATGTGCTACCCCTTAATGTCAGTGCATTATATTCCCCTATTGTGACCTCAATGCCCAGCATGTTACTGCCACTGTTTGCTGTTTTTCTCTTCATTTCAGTATTCCCCTGTAGGGTTGCCAAACCCCACTTTCAGTACAGGGAGGGAAGGGGGGATGCTACGACATGCACTTTCTCCGGGCACCATGGTTCCACACTACTCCTCTGATGATAAATATGCAATAACTGTCTTCCCCATGCTTTGCAAGCAATGGTTATAGATGACAGACAGGTTGGATAAATAGAGATAAGCCATATATCTTGCGCAAAGGTACTTTTTTATTTTTACTGGATTTAGGTTTCTTCTTCCATTGATAAATAAACCCCTGCTTCTTACATGTGTCCCTTATGTGTGTTCGGACTCCTCCTGACTGAGCTGCATCAGGTCCTAGTGACCGCTGGATCATCTACACCTACAGGATGTTGGATGGAGGCAGTGCAGGAACACACTCCTTTGAACAAGTACATCTTAAGGATTATACACTGTCTGGTACATATAGTGAGAATACTACAGTAGGTCTATTAGAAACAATAGGCACATGGGTAGAGAACTGAATAAAGAATTGAAGTCAACAGGAAAATATTCAGACATGGCTAAAATTATGAATGGTGTAGCACAGGATCAGTTTGGGCCGTATACTTTACATACACTTGGATAGATGAGGGACACCAAGCATATTGAAAACAGGTGGAGACAGGGCCAGCTCTAGGGGTGTTCGACCAGTGCGGTCGAACAGGGGCACCACCCATAGAGGGCGCACCCCTCCCCAACATCCCGATATCAGCGGGACAGTACTGTCCCGCTGTTCCACCCGTGGGCCAAAGTGGCCCGCGGGTGGTCAAATCGGGAGGTGCTGGAACCCGGAGTCTGAATGGATGCTGCGCACATGCGTGCGGCATCCATTCAGTGACGGGAGAGGGCTGGGGGAAGCCTAGCTAGTGAGGCTCCCACCAGGCTGCTTTTACATGTAGCCCAAAAATACTGCACTGCTTTATTATTACTCTACAATTTAGATGTCAGTTTGGAAACACCCCTCCCAAATCTAAATCTCTCTGCACATTTTAAATCTGCCCCACCTGCAGTGCAGCATGGTTTCACCAAGATGATCAGTTGAGAGAGATATCTCACTCTGGGCCTGATTCAGACCCGCTCTCGAGCGCTATGCGCTCGCAAGTGGGTCGATGGTGGCCCAGTGCGCACACGCACGACGGAGCCGGCTCCGTCATGCGCATGCGCAAGAACCGGATAGCGACAGGCAATCCATTGCTCCGGGTCTCGTACCAAAGGGGGCGTGCTGTCGATGTTGAGTGACAGCACGCCCCCTTTGGTGGGCGGGCCGGGGGTGTGGCTGCCCAGACGGAGGCGTTCCCATGGGAATGCCCACCGTCTGGGGCCGGCCCCACTGACATCACAAGTGATGTCAGTGGGAGAGCTTTCGGCTCTGTTAGAGCCGAAAGTTCTCTGGGGGTTGCGGCAACGAGACCCTACCACAAGGGTCTCGGCGCAAGCCCGATGGTCGCGATGGGCTTGACCATCGCGATTATCATCATGGCCGCTCGCTAGAGTTGTGGGTGGTCACTCACAGGAGGCCGTTCAAAAAAACCAGAAGGCCGGCCCTGATTCAGAGCGAGCGCTCTGTCAGAGCGTCCGGCTCTAAATCAGGCCCTCTATTCCCAAGTCTGAATCAGGCCCTCTATTCCCAAGTCTGAATCAGGCCCTCTGTACGACCAACTGGTATAAATAGATCCAATGAAATAATAGATACAATGTAAGTGTTAGTCCACAATAACAATAATACATTAATTTCATACATACAGTATATTTCTACCGCATACTTGAAATTATATCACAAATTTACTGATATTACAGATTTAAAATTACTGATATATTATAGTTCAATACTATGGCACTTAGTTACTTTTATCTCCCCCAGCTCTCTATGTTATATGCCCCTTACCAGGGCTATTTTTCTTGAAAAATAGGTTCAGGAACTGTGGGTGTAGCTACTAGGGGTGGTGCTATATAAAAACAATGATATATATGCATTATCTGTTTTATATATATATATATATATATATATATATTAGTATTTAGAAAATAAGGCACTCAAAAAGGACTTTAAAATAAAACTTTTCTTATGGAAAATACATTTGGCCCAGGGCATTACGTCAAAGAGAGAGTTCCTGCTTGTTCCTGCTGAAATATAGCACTGCCCCTTACTATTACAATTATCTTCCCTCTTTCCAGCACACACTTCTCTTTTCACAGCTACCACAAAATAGGGATGGACATCGGAAGCCCATGATCATATTATGGCAGTGCTTCCACCATTGCATCTTTCGATGCAATGGTAACTAACCATCGCATCAAAAGCATTTAATGGTGAAAACTATTCATATGAATAGTAAAGGGACGGGGTTAGGGGCAAGGCAGGCAGAGCTGATTTAGGATGAGGAGGAGAATGGGAAACACTGCCATACTGCTGCTGCTGCGGGCACTTAAAGCAACAAGAAAGTGAAGTGTAAAAAACATGTATAAAATATACTTATAATACACAGAAAAGGAACCTCTTAAGGTGCCCACAAATATTATTTATTATTTATTTATTTATTAACAGTTTCTTCTATAGCGCAGCAAATTCCGTTGCGCTTTACAATTTGAATCAAGATTAACATTATACTGGGTTGTAAAAGACATACATACATGACATACATAAGGGTAAGAGGGCCCTGCTCACAAGCTTACAATCTATAGGGAAATAGGTGTTGATACACAAGGAGAGGTGCTATTGCAAATTGGTCCAGCCCAATTGCAGATATTCTTGGTGGGCTGTATAATCCAATCACACTGGAAAGTTGGCCTAGGGTTAGGAGGATGTTCAATTGAAGAAAGAGAAGATGTGATAGGTGTTTACTATAAGAAGAGAGTTAGATAGGGAGCTATAAAAGGTTAGGTGGGCGGTCCTGGAATCTGATAAGCTTGTCTAAAGAGGTGAGTTTTCAGAGAACGCTTGAATGTTTGGAAACTAGTGGAAAGTCTTATTGTGCATGGGAGGGCATTCCACAGGGTGGGTGCAGCCTGAAAAAAGTCCTGTAACCGTGCATGGGAACAAGTAATGCGCGGGGATGAGAGACACAGATCTTGTGCAGAACGGAGATGTCGGGTTGGAAGATATTTTGAGATAAGTGAAGAGATGTATGTTGGTGTGGTTTGGTTAATAGCTTTATGTGTGAGTGTAAGTATTTTAAATTGAATACGGTAGAAGACCGGCAGCCAATGGAGGGACTGACAGAGTGGATCAGCAGACACTGAACGTTTGGTGAGAAAGATCAACCTCGCAGCTGCATTCAAAATGGATTGTAGTGGGGAGAGCCTGTTTTTGGGAAGACCAATAAGGAGACTATTGCAATAGTCAATGCGGGAAATTATGAGTGCGTGTATAAGAGTTTTTGCAGTGTCTTGCGTAAGATATGATCGAATTTTGGCTATGTTTCTTAGATGTATGTAACAGGATTTAGAGACAGATTGAATGTGGGGAACAAAAGACAGTTCAGAGTCAAGGATGACACCTAGGCAGCGAGCTTGTGGGGTGGGGTAGATTGTCGAGTTGTCAACAGTAATAGAGATATCAGGTTGGTAACTGCTATTGGCTGGTGGAAATATAATTAATTCTGTTTTGGATATATTAAGTTTGAGGTGGCGAGATGACATCCAAGATGAAATGGCAGAGAGACATTCAGTGACACGGACCAGCACAGATGGTGACAAATCTGGGGAGGATAGGTAAATTTGAGTATCGTCCGCGTACAGATGATACTGAAAACCAAAAGAGCTGATTAGTTTGCCAAGAGAGGTGGTATATATTGAGAAAAGCAGAGGACCTAATACTGAACCTTGTGGTACTCCAACTGATAGAGGTAGCGAAGTGGAGGTAGAATCAGAAAAGCGAACAGTGAAAGAGCGATTAGATAGGTAAGATGAGAACCAAGAAAGGGATGTGTCTTGAAGACCTATGGATTGTAGTGTTTGTATGAGAAGAGAGTGGTCAACAGTGTCAAAGGCAGCTGAGAGATCTAGAAAAATTAGAAGTGAATAATGGCCTTTAGCCTTGGCAGTGACCAGATCATTTACTACCTTAGCCAGTGCTGTCTCAGTGGAGTGTTGGGAACGAAAGCCTGACTGAAGTGGATCCAATAAGTTGTGGGTGTTAAGAAAGTGTGTGAGGCGAGTGTAGGCAAGTCTCTCCAGTAGCTTGGAGGGGCAAGGTAGCTGGGAGATAGGACGGTAATTTGAGAGAGAATTAGGGTCAGAATTTTGTTTTTTCAAAATGGGAGTGATCACTGCATGCTTGTACAGTGATGGAAAGATACCAGTAGAGAAAGAGAGATTACAGATTTTAGTTAAGTGTGGAATGAGCACAGGAGACAGAGCTTTACTGATTTGTGAGGGTATAGGATCAAGAGGAGAGGTAGTAGAGTAGGAGGATGAGAAGAGTGTAGCTACTTCATCTTCATTAGTGGGGTCAAATGATGAGAACGTGCCATTGGGTTCAGGTAGGGAATTAAACAAGACCCTGGCTGAGGAAGTGCATACCATTTCATTTCGGATATTATCAATCTTGTTTTTGAAATAGGAAGCAAGATCTTGTGCACTGATAGTAGCAGGTGGGTTGGGTGATGGAGGGTTAAGAAGTGATTTAAATGTATTAAAAAGTCGCTTGGGGTTAGAGGCTTGGGCAGAGATAACAGATTGGAAATATATCTGTTTGGCATTATCCAGTGCATTACGATAAGAGTGGTAGATTGTCTTATACGTGAGGAAGTCACTTGGAGTATGAGACTTTCGCCACTGACGTTCTACTTTACGTGAGAGTTTTTGTAGGTGTCTTGTGAATTTGGAATGCCACGGCTGACGTCTAAGTCTACGCGGAATGTGATGGGTAGCTGGAGCTACTTCATCAAGGGCTAGTTCTAGGGTCTGGTTCAGGGGTGATACAGCAGTCTCAGGAGAAATATACCGATGTACATATTTTATGGCCAATTTCCTCATGAACTTTCACGGGAGCTCCCTTGCCGTCGTGATCACGATTTTGTAAAAAAGACACCCAATCTGTCTTACGATCTCACGATCTATCGGATCGTACGCATCGTGAGATTGGCCATAACAAATCGTGAGTTGAAAAAAAAAATAAAACAGGCTCTTGACTATTGGAGGGCAATTTAAATAGCCACAACAATGGGAGGGGCTAGCTTGGGAGTATAAAAAAGCAGGCACCCTAAATTCTGTGTACATTCTGCTCTGCTACTAGATGAGGCTAGGTGTATTCCTGCTGAATCCTGTACATTGCTACTGTGCTCTTTGTATTTGGCTTGCCTTATACAAAGTTTATTCTACC
Organism: Taudactylus pleione; assembly: GCA_031769625.1. Taxonomy (NCBI): domain Eukaryota; kingdom Metazoa; phylum Chordata; class Amphibia; order Anura; family Myobatrachidae; genus Taudactylus; species Taudactylus pleione. The sequence continues at coordinate 1,704,111 of JAUIMM010000443.1, read as the reverse complement.
TGCAAGTGTGTGCTACCTACCTGCATTCTATCCTGTTCCTGAATTCTGTACTGATGCGTCCCTATCAGTATAAAGTGTTGGTCGCTGAAGCCGGGGTCCGGGACATTAGGAAGAGGGCCCAGCGAAGAAGGACGAGAGCATGCTGGACCAAGGAGTGGCTGCTACAAAGGGATACCCGCTCTCACATGTCCCTGCTGATGGAGATCAAGGAGAACAACCCGGACGACTATCGGAACTACCTGCGCATGGATGACGCCAGCTTCCAAGAATTGCTGCATCTGGTGACCCCCCACATCAAGAGACAGGACACAAGGTGGCGGAGGGCAATCCCTGCTGAAGAGAGACTGGTGGCTACCCTGAGGTACCTGGCTACAGGAAGGTCACTGGAAGACCTGAAGTTTGGGACACTCATCTCACCTCAGTCCTTGGGCGTCATCATTCCGGAGACCTGCAAAGCCATCGTAAAAGTGCTACAGTACCACTATTGCAAGGTAAGTTAAAAAAAACACCACACATTGGTTTCTTGTGCAAAGAAAAAATTTAATTTTTATTTTTTATTCAACATAAAGCAAAAAATTACCTTCTTTTAGTACAATGTGCACTGACCTGCAGGCAACTGAAATTGTGCACTAAACTGTGTGCAATATCCTTTTTTTATAACAATTTTACAAAAGAACATTATCACCAAATTTTATGAATCCCAATAGGTAGCTGGCTGTGGGGCCTATTCATTAAACATTAAAATTCTCTGGAGATAATTAGCTTTAGAACTCTCATGGAGTTCTAGCTAATTTTAGGTGGAATTCATCATTCCACCTCTCCATAAGTATCTATTCCGAAAAGCTGTCATTTTTGCGATGACAGCTTTTCGGGAAACAGATACTTTTCCCTGCCTACACTACCTTATCGCATCTGTAATCAGTGCTGCGCATGCGCTGTTACATCTGTAAAACCAGCGCATGCGCAGCACTGCCTACAGATGCGTTAAGAATTCATACAATTTGGTGACATTAAAAGCAAGAAAAAATGTACATCTCTGTATATTGGGGCGACTCATCTGCTACATCCAGCAGAGCATTATAAAAGGTGGTGCTGGTGCTTGGTGGGGGAGTAATATCTAACTGGGCAGGGGGGGGCGGACATACCTATTTGGGGCAGGGGAAAATAGCATTGGATCTGCAATGTATGTCGAATTTGAGATATTTTTGCTCATACAGCGACTCAAGAGGTCGTAGTTTAACCTTAAAAAATTTCTTTGGATATCTGCATCCAGATTTCTCAATGTGCTGTTCACATGAGCTGTGAAATCATCAATTGCATCTGGGGGTTTCTGCAGCAGCCGTTCTGCGTTTTGTAAAAAATGGTCCTCACGTTCTGTCGAATTCTCCTTTCTGCCTTGTTTTTTTTTCTTTTTTTGGGGTTGTTGAGAAGATGAGGGTCCAGGTGGAACTTGACTTTCCACTTGTGTGCTATTCTCCGGATCACTGTCGCCACCGAGCAGACTGAGGTCCGGTGTGGATGCTAAATCAGGGTCTTGGGTGGGAGTCTATATAGGGAAAAAAGATATAAAAAATATTAGTCATGTTTTAACATTTTTTTTACTATTTTTACAGTTTCCTAACACCGTGGAGGAGTGGACCAGCATCGCTGAAGATTTTGAACAACATTGGAATTTCCCTAACTGCGGAGGAGCCATCGATGGGAAACACATCCGCATCAACCCACCTGCCAACACCGGATCATATTACTACAACTACAAAGGATTCTTCAGCATCGTTCTCATGGCAGTGGTGAATGCCAACTATGAATTTCTGTTTGTGGATGTCGGCAAGAATGGGCGTGCTTCGGATGGTGGGTCCTTCAAAAAGACGGCTTTCTACCAGAGACTCGCCAACAAAACCCTCAACCTGCCCTCACTGGACGAGACAAAGCACGGCCTAAATTACGTTTTCGTTGCAGACGAGGCTTTTGCATTACATGAACATGTGATGAAGCCATTTGCACACAGGGGCCTGACCAGAGAGAAAAGGATCTACAACTACCGTCTATCCCGGGCACGGCGCATTGTGGAAAATGCGTTTGGAATAATGAGCCACCGCTTCCGCATTTTCCACACCACCATCAATCTACATGTGGAGAAGATAGACTGGGTCATGATGGCGTGCTGTGTGCTGCACAACTTTCTGCGAAGAAAATCTACTCAACGAGGACCAGTCCCAGCTAGACCAGAAGATGTAGGACCCCTGGAGGACATTGAACATTTGACATCTGTGTCTGCACCAACAACTACAACAACATCCACCGCACGTGCCAAAGAAGTGAGGGAGGAGTACATGACCTATTTCAATGGACTAGGTGCTGTACCATGGCAGGAGGACTATCTGTGAACTACTGACTAAATTGGACATTTGGGATTTAACAACAAAAACATTAAGGATTTTGGTTTAACCTGTGTCACTACTTACCAAGACTTCTGCAACCTCCTCATCTCCCTCACGCTCAGACATCAAGATGATTGATTCCCTTTGAGGCTCTTGTTCACTGATGAATTACATCATTTGGTAGTACCACAGCGCAGGAGTATATATTTCATCTGTAGCCGCTCCTGATTTTTTGGAGTCATCCACCTTCTTTTTTTCTTTGATGTATACTGTCCTGAGATTTTGTATCTTTTGCCGTACAGTTTTCAGGTCTGCATCAGATATGTATTTTTTTGTATACACCAACAGTTCCTCGAGTGCGGCCAACTTCTGCGACTTATTGTGGTACTTCCGAGAACTGATCTTCCACAGACAGTCTTCCGAGTGCAGGATTTCAATGAATCCTGTAACGAATTCACGTTCTGAATCCATGGACATTATCTATGAATAAGAAAAAAAGGACATTTAAATATTTGTGTATATGGTGTTGTTAAATGTAATGTTGTTATAGTTCACATTTTTAATGTTTTAATATTTTCTTTTTTACACGTTTTTAAAGGTTTGTTATGGTATTCTAATCATGTTTTCTTTTACAGGAATGTTATGTGTTTATTGCTTGGTAATATAATGTTTTTCTTTGTTTGACAGTATGGGTTTTCCACCTTTGGGGCCTGTCGTTGTGGTAGAACTACAGATCCCAGGATGCCCTAAAAACAGTTTCAAAGGTGGGTGGCAGGTCATCCTGGGATCTGTAGTTCCACAACAGCTGGAGACCGAAAGGTAGAAAACCCCCAGCTTTAAATAATGTGTGTTTTTAAATGTAATGTATGGTGTTTTTTTTGTAAAAAACGTGTTTATTTATTAATTAATTTATTTATATGAGGTATTACACACATTGGTGGGCAGTCGGAGCTTAATGCATGACCCAGCCACCGCCCGCCTCAATACGGCGGGCGGTGGCTGGGTCATGCATTTATTACCTGGGGGCATACATTGGTGGGCAGTGGGAGCTTAATGCATGATCCAGCCACCGCCCGCCTCAATACGGCGGGCGGTGGCTGGGTTATGCATTTATTACCTGGGGGCACACATTGGTGGGCAGTGGGGAGCACATATTGGTGGTCAATGTGGTTGCATTTAAACTGTACAAATACTCACCAAATATACAACAAAACAAAAATCCAGTGTGCAGGCTCCCAAAGTGCGACTGTCTTGCTCCATACACGATGCTATACAAGATGACGATGGGGCGTGTCCAGGCTTCTGTCAGTCAAATTCCGCATTGTGTGATGAATCATACGATTCATCGTGAGGAAAAAAACCCTCACGATCGGGGTCCATCGTGTTCATGGTTGGCTAATCTGCCCTACAGCACGGCAGATCAGAAGATGCGACATACGACTAGCGGGGACGCGCATCGGCATCGTGCTCGTGAGTATAAACTCACGATTTGTACTTTTTTTTTTTACCCGATTCGTCGTCACGATTCGTCGAAATCGGCCAAATTGTGTAAAATGTCGCTATGTGTGTGGGCACCTTTAGCTGTCCCTCTGTGTGTGTCTGAAAGTGACAGCAGCTGCAGGGCCAGGGCTGCATACTGATTGGCTCTCACTGTCTCAGAGAGCCAATCAGAGCTAGCAGAGAGGGGTGGGAGGGCCAGGACTAAGGCAGTGAGAGACAGCCTCCAACGATCCCAGCAACATGAGCCAGGAAGGTTATTAGAGGCAGGAGACACAGCACACAGCAGTCAGGGGGGACAGAGCTTTTAGTTTTTAAAGAATAGAAGCCACCATCGAAACACCATTGAATGGTTACCATTCGATGGCAGCAAACATCGGAATGCTGCCATCGAATGGCAAAAACACTAACATCGGAAGAAAAACATTGATGGTCAGCAAACATCGACCATCGATGTCCATCCCGTCCACAAAAGCATTGTTTATATCATGCTATTCATCTATGAGCACATATAATACCAACACAGATAAATAACCCTTTTTGTACATTAAGCCTAGTCTTGCACTTATGATCTTAGTAACCTGGGTTTGAAAATATATTTGAACCATTGGTTGACTTTAAAGATATTGCAGCATACAGTATTATGAAATGGAATCCGAAGCTTCCAGATGAAACAGTACCATATAAAATGAAAAGACCCTGACTGGCAGTAGAGATTCTCTCATTCATTCAGTCGTATAGATTTAAAGTCTAGTTGCAGATTGGCAAGTCCTATATACTGGCTAAACAAGATGTGCTCCTTTTTGTGTTGTTGTGCCTCACTTATCCCGTAGTTCTGTGGGGACATAACTCCTCATCTGAGCTCCCTCGCTATCTCTTGTTATTGTACCAGCCTTTCTAGATATAAAGTACTATTCTGCCACTAGAATGTTGATTTGAACCCTACTATAAAAAATGAGAAGCAAAGGTGCTGCACTATTGTAGGTATTTCTATTTCTACTCCTCATTCCTGCTCCTGTTTTGCGCAACTTTGATATGTAAGTACTATATTGAGGCCTTTAGTGGTAATTATAAGTAGTCTTACAGACCTGCCTCCTCCATCTGTATGCTATAAATAGATTCAGTAACTCTCATTAGTGAATAGCCTCAACAACAACAACAAAAGGAATTCGATGTTTATTTGCTATGTTTCAGCAGCAGCTTTTATTTTGGATTGCTGCCCTATACTTGCTCCACCCATCATCCGACACTTTCCCCCTATCCCACCCCACTACCCTGCAGACTCGTCCTTAACTTATCAGCTCTCGGTCACACTCCACAGCTCATCATCACTGCACGGTTTAGAAGAACTGCTTTCTCTCACCACCGGCTCTTTGCGGCAGCTTTATCATACCCCTCCTCTACTTTCCTTGATCCCCTTTCTCTCAGCTGGGGCAACAACACTTCTCCGCCTCCGTCCAGACCCCTTAAAGCATCTCTCTGTAAAGGAATCATTACACTCACTCTGCCCCAGGCATGTCGCTATGCCTCATCTCTCTGTGAGAGCACATCTCTAACTACATGTATCTGACAACTGACCTGAGGTACCGTCCTCTTCAGGTGGTACCTCAGGTCAACTGACAACCTGCTTGATGCTTGCCTCAATGTATATATAGTGCCTTCTAAGTTGCCATGGCAACCTGCCTTCAAATCAGCCAACACCAGTAGCGCTTACATTAACATCTTCATTGCTGACATTAGTACAAATGACAATATATGTGTACTGTTCAATCAACATAAAGTACATGCTTAAACATTTCTCAATGTAATGATAGGTGAGTGTCTGGTCTATGGTTACTGATACCTGATACATCTGTGGTATACATACCTGTCAACTGTCCCGCATTTAGCGGGACAGTCCCGTGTTTCCGGGACTGTCCCGCCCATGGGCCGCATTGTCCCGTGGTGGGGGGGAATTTAGAGGAAGCATACATGCTGCTCGCAGCGTGTATGCAGAGCTAGAATAGATGCTGTGCGCATGCGCATGGCATCTATACAGCTTACGGGGGGGAAGCCCGGGGACTGCCGAGCATATCGGAGATGCTGGGCACGCCCCAATTAGTGATGTAAACAGGGATGTGTCATCAGACCACGCCCCTTTATGATTAGGCCACACACCCTTTTCTGCCGCACGCGCAGGTCCCGACTCCCTCCCAACAAATGTTGGGAGGTATGGGTATATGATGTGTGTGGGACTGTGGCCCTGATTCAGAGCCAGACGCTCTGATAGAGCGCTCGCTCTGAATCAGGGCCGGCCTATTTTTTTTTTTTTTTTAGAACTGCCCCATGGCCGCTCACATAGCTGTGGGTGACCACCCACAGCTATAGCGAGCGGCCAGGAAGATGGTTGCGATGGTCAAGGTGTGGCTTGAGGTCACTCAAGGTTCTCGTTTTTCTCCTGCCACGGCTAACCAGTGCTGCAACTTAGGCACAGGTTGCCCTGCGACCTCTCCAAGCAATAAGGGCAAGTGCTTCGCATTTAACTCTGCTCAGTGTCCTTTCGGGCAGCAGTGTCATTTTGTACACCTCTGCATCAAATTTGGAGAAGGCCACATTGCACACAGCTGTTTAAAACACGTTGCTGTCCTTGCATCCCGGAAGCCAAACGGATCTGGGGCTGTTAGTTAAGGCTTTTTCTCCAGGTTAATTTGGTTGCCATGACCAAGTGGTTGGCAGGGTATCCGATCAGAGTTGATGCACAAATTTTGAGTGCTGGTTTTCAGTTTGGTTTCTGTTTACCAGTAGGTTAATTTGTGCCATTTGGTTCTACAAGGGACCTTAGGTCAATGAGGTAGCTACAGCTCGTCGTTAGGGACAAGGTCCTTAAGGAAGTGCGGCTTGGTCCCGTGATTGTACCATTCTTTGCTCTGCCGCTAGCAGAATTGGTGTTGTCCCCAGTTGGCGTAGTCCCTAAGAAGACGCCAGGGTCTTTTAGGCTTATCCGGCATCTATCTTATCCATCTGGGCATTCAGTTAATGATGAAATCCTGCAAGAGCTTTGCCTAGTGGCCTATCTATCCTTTGACCAGGTGCTCAAGCTTCTTCGGGCCCATGGCCCTGGTGCTTTACTGGGTAGGGTTGATGGCGAAGCGGCTTTTCGTGTCTGCCCCTGCATCCTGACTCATTCAGGTACATGGGTTTTCGACTAATTGATGGATACTACATAGACAAGTGCTTGCCTATTGGGTGTTCCATTTTCTGCGCCTTTTTCGAAAGGTTCAGCTCTTTTCTACACTGGTACATTGAGTTTGGGACCAGGGGGCACAGTACTGTGCATTATCTAGATGACTTTGTGTGTCGGTCCTTCTGATCCCCCTTGTTGTAGTTACCTTCTGCAATCCATTCAGGCACTATTTTTCCTTTTGGGGTTCCTATTGCCCATGTTACCCGACTATTCTACTCAGGTATCGAAATCGATATCTTGGATGGTTGCTGCCATTTGCCGGCGTAGATCCTAAAGTTGAAAGATATCATTCAGGTTTGTTTGGCCACTGGGAAGGTCAGGCACAATCTTTTTTGGACTTGCTTAACTTTGCCTGCCAAGTTAGCCCCATGGGTAGAGTTTTTTTTCTTGGAAGCTCGAGGGGGCCGCTGCAAGTGTCCGTAGGTCGCACCATTTTATTCGGCTCTCTGCTGAAATCAAATGGGACCTCTCCATTCAGCTCTCTTTTCTGTCTGACTTTAATGGTGTGATTTTTGTGGTTGCCCATAGCGGTCCCCAGCTCCCAATTGCAGTTGTTCACCAACGCCGCTGGCTCCTCTGGGTTTGGATGTTACGTAGAAGAGGCCTCACTAGAGATCTTCTGCTCCTGGAACTATTTCCCATTATGGTGGTGCTGGAATTGTGTGGTTGCAAGTTGTGTGACAGGAGCAGTCTATTTAGATGTGATAACCCAGGGGTGGTGCATGCTATTAACAGACGACGTGCATCCTCATTGCTGGTATTGCGCTTGCTTGCTCAGCTGGTGTTGCGCTGCTTACAATTCAGCATTGTTTTTGAAGCGCTGCATGTCCCAGGTGCTGAAAATGTGATTGTTGCGCTCTCATGCTGCCAGCGGGACACGTTTAGAGTTCTTGCACCCGGGACTTGTTTGGTTGGGGGATTTGCCCTTCTAATGTTTGGCAGGACATAGTGCCAGCATCGGGGGCCTATCTGAGCAATCCCTCGCTCCTGCAATGCTTTGGTCCTATCAGAAAGCGTGGAAATGACGGAAATGGAAACTTACCTCCATCACCGCAGACAGAGAGGTGAGAGCAAGCATCGCTCGATGCTATCTTTTATTTGGGGTCTCTGTCTCCAGTTGGTCTTGGGCAGTTGTCTCCTGGATTCTGGCTGAAATTTCTAACTTTTCACATTTAAAAGGGCATCCTGATCTTACTAAGAGCTTTATTATTATTAAAGCTGTTAAGGGTTGGGCTCGCTCCTCCCCTCGTCCGGTCGATAAGAGACGCCCAATCGATATCTCACTCTTGCTTAGGTTACTAGCTTTGGCAACTGTGGATGTAGTTTTCTAATTTTGAGGTTTACCTTTTCCGTATGGTGTTTACCGTGGTTTTTCATGGCGCCTTTCGAATATTGGAGCTAGTTGCTTCTGCCAAATTAGCGTTGCCCGCCATGCTTCGCTCAGACATGTGTTGGGGAGAGTGCAGTGCTGTGCAATATTAGGTGCTCTAACACTGACCTAATGGGTTGTTGGGTCTCCCTGATGGCTTGCGCTGATGGGTGTATTTGTCTAGTTTCCCTGGCCAAGATGTACTTATATTTGCGACCAACCGTGGGCAGTGCATTGTTAATTATTGCTGATGGTTCGCCAATTAGTAAATGTCAGTTTTGGTTTCATTTTTGTTTGCTCTACATTGGCCTCTCCCCAAACAATTTTGGTACTTATTCCTTCGGACTGGGTGCCACCAGGCCCGCTGCGTTGGCTGGTTTGTCGGTTCCAGAGAACATGGCTTTTGGTCGGCGAAAGTCAGCTTATTATAAACGCTACATTAGGCCGGTTGCCACTGGTTGCAGTTTTGTCTACTTGTGCTTAATGTCTGTATTGTGGTCCTGTTTGTCTGCATGTTTGTCTTGTCATTTTTTGACACTCCTGTCCATCCTAATTGGGTAATACTCGCCACTTTTCACAGTGGGGGTCTTGAGGGATTTTTATTTTTACCTGACTAGGCGGACTTAATTTGGCCCAACCATACAGTACCTGAGCAGGTTTTTGTTTTTACCTCTTGTCAAGTTATTGTGTTTTTTCCTGAACTACCCCCCCCCTTTTATCCCCACCCTGTCCCTACCCTCCCTCCCATTTTTTTCCCTGGTCTTTCCCCTTTTGTTCTCTACTGTTGTCAGGTTTCTTATTAAAATTAAAATGACTAATTAAAAGTTTGTTGTTTTTCACTGGCTAATTTGGAACACTGTGTTTCTGCTCAATTAAAATGTTTTTCATTTTTAGTATAAATTTTGAATTTAATTTAATTTACCTAATATAATTCTTTAATATAACCTACCTAATAACATTCTTTAATGCAATATTGATGTCCTTCCTAATTTCTTTCCCGCCCTCTGTAGGTTTGATATGCGATGTTAAGGATGTGTGGTTGTGGCTCATTCGTTTGTATTCTGGGCGGCACGCTCCGTCACGGCTATAGACTGGCTGCAATGCTCTTTGTCAGCTAGGACTCGTTGGCTAGGTTTCAGAGGTTGGGAGCTCCTGAAACCCAGGTTGTTAGCGGCTGCAAGGTAGTTTGGTGTCCCCAAAGTAATGGTAATCCATGTTGGTGGAAATGACCTCGGCTCTAGGATAGCTCTGGAAATATGCCTTCTGTGTTTGACCTCCTTCTCATAATGGGTGCTTGTCGTTCTGCACCATACTGTGGTCTTGCATTACTCCTAGGCAGTAGTGATATGGTACCCGTTGTTCAATGGCTTTGGAAGAGCATAGAAAGAAGATTTAATGCTGCTGTGGCTAAATTTGTCCTGGTGCATGGTGGTTTTGTGTTGAAGCACCCCTAGATCCATTTCCACCATCTCTATAGGCCTTATGGGTTGCATTTGACGGAGGAGGGTTTTGTTTGTGGATAGTTGTTCGCTAGCATAGGTCAGGTGGTTTAGATTTGTATGGTGGCGGGCTGCATTTCTGTTAGGCAGAAACTAGCATTGGCGTGAAAGTACGGCTTATCATCAGCTGAGGTGCAATTGGTGTATTGGGTGCACTCGCCTTCTAGTGATTGTGGAAAAGTACTGTACCACCTCTACTGCGACAGTATGGCCATCTCCAGATGGGATTGGGAGAGTTGAAGGTTTGTGCTTAGTACCCTAGTGTTTGGTTTTTGCATCCACTGGGCGGACACCGCCTGCAATGCAGTGTTTGGTTGTTTAATTTGCATTGTTGGGCTGCTCTGTGTAGGAGCCGTCCTTTCTAGCCACCATACAATTCTTCAAATAAATAGCTGACCTTTTTAATTTCATTTCTGCCTCTGTGTTTATTATAGATAAGTTTTGGTTATGTATAATGATCACACACCCACGACACACCTCAGCCGTTACTAGATTTAATATATTATTTGTATTAATATTTGAGTGCCTCTTCAATATATTTAATATCTACTAGTAACTCACTTTCTGTCTGTCTGTCTCTCTCTCTATATCTCTAATGAATGATGATGCTATCCATTTAATTTTATTTTTAGACCTTAGAGGCTCCCCTCAGACATTTCTAAAGGAAAGGGGAGGGTTAAAAATGTTGTCAGGGTGCCCATGCACACAAGCATATACTGTAACATACAAAATATATAGTACAAACAGGAATTTAGCATACACAGGTGTATAGTACACACAACTATATAGTATACACATGTATATAGCTCACACAGGTATATATCTATATATATATATATATATATATATATATCTATATATATATATATATATCCAGTAATGGGGCCGCACTCACATCTTCAATAGGTTCACAAAGTGCTGGGGTGTCTTCCCAAATCCACATAGGTAGATCAGAATATAGAACCAAAATAGTGGGGCACTCACCAGATTCTTCTTGCAGATAAAAAAGGCTGCTATTACTCACATATAGGCAGAGGTAATACAGTGCTCAAGCTTTTTCGGACCCCAATGAATCTTTCATCAGGAGAGACATCCAACACAGTGCCCCATTATTTTGGTTATATATATATATATATATATATATATATATATATATATATATAATGTTTATTATCTTCAGTTATATTGCCAGTAATAAGGGCGACAAATGCTCCAGGCAAATACTGTAACTCCTATTATGATTGCAGGCCCTATTATTGCACTGAGCACTGTTTATTACAACATGTTACTAGGTTATCTATGTTTACAATAGATATTAGTTAGCAGTGGTACAGTATGTGTATATGCCTGTAATAAAGTGGAAGATTAATGAAGAACTGACCTTGATCTTAGCTTGGCTATGGGAATATGGAGATGTGCAGTGCATTACGTACTCCAGCTTTTGTCCATTTTCGGATGTATGATCAAGCAGTCTTATTCCGAAATTAAAACAGAGAGGACAATGAAAAGACTTGAACTTATTTTTAATTTCCTCCAATATAAAAAATATGCTCAAGTGGAACCAAAACTAAAAAATGAAAATAGTTATTTTAAAACCCATTATAAGAGCAATCTATTTAGGTTTGGATCTGCCATAAAGGTTACCATGGGATCCGCTGATGGGTCCTAATCTAAGTCTTCCCTTACAGAATATATAAAAGGCTATAGGAAAAGTTACTTTACTGGGACACTATGACACGATCACAACTATGACCACAGAGTAGATATTATGGTATGAAATGCAGTATGAGCTTTGGGTCCCTTATACCACAATGTGACAGCAAATCTATTTGGAATTGGTATGAAATACCGATGGACGGGATGCCGGCTGTCAGTACACTGACAGCGGCATCCCGCTGGTTCAAATCCCAACACGGGAATGGTGAATAATGTTCCCCTGTCCTATTTACCTCTTAACCCTCCTTTCCTGTACCCTCATACTAACCTTCCTTACCCCGCACCCTAACCCTCCCGGTAAGTGCCTAAACCTAAACCTCCCCCTTAGTGCCTAACCCTAACCTCCCCCCGGTGGTACCTGAACCTAAACCCCCCATCTAGAGCTTAACCCTAGCCTCCCCCCTCCGCAGCCTAACCCTAAGTCCCTCTGGGGTGCCTAAACCTAACCCTCCCCCCGCATGGCTGATACTTACCTTCCCCCGGTCTCCTTACGATCCGGATGCTGTCTCCCGGCGTTGGCATCCCCAGTCATGTCGTGATTCTGCCTCTGGTGTTCTCTTGGCGATCAGGATTCCGTAGCCGGGTTCTGTCAGACAGCATCCCGATTGTCGGGATCTTAACCGCATCCCATCTATTTATGTAGAAGTCATACATGTCTCGTGATGGTGCAGTACTATAAAGATACAGATTAGGGAAGTTATTGCAAGTGATGTCATTTATGTAGATAACTGTGGGAAGAGTAACAGAAGTTATTTAATATGTCTGGTGGGTTTTTAAACACATAGGTGTCAATTCAATTAGGACCAAGGGGAGGGGGAAATTTGCTGTTGCAATGGCGTAGAAACACTGGCAACAGCAGATGAATTGACCCCCCTCACAGCCTGATCTCACCCCAAACTCATGGATTTTTGTACACGTCCCTATGGGACTATAAACACTAATCCATGAGTCTGGCTGTAGTGTAAGTACGTAATATAGCAGCACTTATTTGTGGGCACAACTTAGTTGCATCAAGTTGAATTGACCCCATAGGATGGATCAGACTGCACTGTTTAAGACAGGGTTAACATAATTGTTTATACTTAGGGTTTAAAGGTTAGTGGTTGTAGTATATCTTGTTTTTACTTTTCTCCCCCATTGATGGCCCATCTGCACCCTTCAACAGTGCTTCCTGTCCACTATTTAGCTGATGTGTGGCCTTGTTCTCTTATTAGAGCCTCAGTCTGCAACCTGTCAGGTCCGCCAACTCAGCGGTCCAACCCAATCTTCACGGATGTGCCCCCCAGTGTGCTGTTGACTGATTCTATATTCTGGGCAGCCAGTGTAAGTTCCCCAGTGGCAGATGCAGGGGTGGGTAAGCCATCATGCCCATCTACCCCTGGCAAGGTGGCCATGGAGGTGGAGGAGCTGTTGTCCGCAGCTCACCTGGATCTGCGGCATGCATGCTGGTCATGGCATCTGCAGGCCGTCACCATTTTAAATAGGTGGCCATGTCACGCACTCTCTGATACCACTGGTCATGCTTGTAGGTTGGTGGTACAGGCAGACTTGGAGGTGTCTGCGACTAGCATGGGATCACAGTGAACAATTTAGATTTTCAGCAAAGAGTTCCTTTTGCTCCCTTGTTGAATGCAGAATTGGGATTGACTGATCCCTTGGCATCTGTTGCATTCATCACACTGAAGCCCTTATTCGCCACTGTTCCCAGTAACAAGGGTGTGCATGCGAGGTCAGGAGTGATACACAATGCTCCACTGGCCGAGGTTCAGTGGGTGCATGGCAGAATTGCACCTACTGCCTCTCAGTTCGTGCATGTTTTGTGTCTGGCTTTGCGCGAGCAGATCGAGATAGCTGGTGATAACTTACCTGCAGCTTCTACATAAAGTGTGTGTTTTACGAATTCCAATGCCTACTCCATGTGAGACCATAAGAACTCGGCTAGGGATATCTTCACCAATAACATACGCCCATTGTTCCCTTAGAACTTGGATACGTTCACCGGTACTTAGGTGGCCGCCTGGACTTATGCTTGGGGTAGTAGCGGCCCACATGGAGGTGCAAGGGAATTCAATAGATGAAATGTACAGTTGGAACAAATGCAGGTGATGAAGCTTTGAGGAAAAGAAAAGTGGATATTTGACCAATGGTATGACTTGAAGTGGTTTAAAGTAGCACAGCAGCCGATGATGTATCGATGGTGCGGCAATAGTGCCGATGGTGCGGCAATAGCCATTAGTAAACAGCCTGGTCTTTGGAAATGGCTTTGGAAGACCATGATGCAGCAAATGTGCTGATGGTGCGACAATTGTACCGATGGTGTGTTAATAGTGCAAATGGTGCAGCAGTTGTGCCGATGGTGTGGCAATAGCCGTTAGTAAATGGCAATGGCTTTAGGAGCCAAATGAAAGCTGATGAGCTAGTGACAGCGTGGGGGCTGCTTGGTGCGGCTAGGAAGCCATATGGAAGCTGATGAGCTGATGGCAGCACGGGGGCTGCTTGGTGTGGCTAGAAAGCCGTATGGATGTTGATGAACCGATGGCAGCACGGAGGCTGCTTGGTGTGGCTAGGAAGCCGTATGGAAGTTGATGAGCTGTATCACGAGGAGAAACAAACAAACTGACCATGCAGCAAAGCTGAGGAAACTCACAGATACACTATAGTCAGCAGTAATCCAGTGACTATAAATAGGCTGAAGTCCCAATCAGATTTGCACTTGTGGAATACATCACTTGCGTGCCAATCGCCTAGCAACAGGAACAACTGAAGTAACCCCGTCCTGTCTGGGCAACCTGTTAGAAGGATTCAAGTTGTGACTGCGACTTGCAACAGTACCCCCCCATTGATGCAAGGGTTGAAGAACCCCCAGAAGCTGGTTTGTCCGTAAAATCCCGAAAGAAACATCTTCTCAACCTGGGAGCATGTAATGCAAAATCAGGAACCCAGGAACATACCTCCAGTGGACTAAGAATTGCAGACAATCCCTGGAAATTCTAGAGTCCAAGATTCTCTCTACTATGAACTCGTGCTGACTGTGGACCTGGGTTTGAACTTGACTGAAGAGAAGACCAGTTTGAGCAAGGAACAACGGAAGGTATTATTGATATGGAGAGAGTTTGGTAATTGAAGTTTGAAGGCTACCGGATTCACCTGTGAAATTATTTGGAATGGGCCAATAAACCTGGGACCCAACTTCTGCATGGATTGACAGAGCTTGATGTTTTTTAAAACCACACAATCTTCAATGTTTGTCAACAGACCTTTTTAAGTGGAGAGATACCTTCCGGAGGCTTTGATGAACCTTACTCCAAATATGTCGGAGCCGAGAGAAAGAAAAAGAGGCTGATGATCCGGAGTCGAAGCCATTAGACCTTGGATTTTACCCTGTAACATGAAAAATGGGAATATTGAAGATGCAGAATGGCAAGAATTATTAAAGGCGAACTCAGCAAGCAGCGGATGAGATACCCAGTCATTATGACACTTGGAAACATAACAGAGTAGATATTGTTCCAGACACTGATTAACACGCTCTGTTTGTCCATTGGACTGTGGATGATAACCTGAAGAAAGAATAAGGTCAATGCCTAGAGAAGAACAGAACATTCTCCAGAACTGTGCCACAAATTGTGATCCTCGATCGTGCCATTTTACGAAACCGGTCCACCACTGTCCAGATAACGTAACATCGAGCAGATATTGGGAGGCCAACAATGAAATCCATGGTGATGTGGGTCCAGGGTCTCCTAGGTATGGAAAGTGGAAGTAACAGACCAGAAGAAGCTGTCCAAGGTGTCTTATTACAGGCACATACCTCACATGCCAAGACAAATTCACGCACATCTTGGGTCAAAGACGGCCACCAAACAGAGCGTGAGAGTAATTCTAAGGTCTTATTGATGCCTGGATGACCAGAAACTCGACAAGCAGGAAAATCCAGAAGTACTGTTCCTCTAAACTTCTCTGGAACAAACAATCGACCGAAAGGCTTCTCCAGAGGCTATTCTGATTGACATGCCCAAACAAGATCTGCCAGATTCAGGTGAGGGCACAATGGAAAAAAAGAGTCAGGAATTATAGCTTCCTCTGACCTTGATGTCTGTTGAATTGGTCCAAAACTCCTGGATAGGGCATCAGCCTTGATGTTCTTGGAACCAAGATGGAAGAAGATGAGGAAGTTGAACCAGGTAAAAAATAATGCCCAAAGTGCTTGTCGGGAATTCAACCTTTTTGCAGACTAAATGTAGGACAGGTTCTTGTGGTCAGTAAGAACCAATTTTCAGTGTTTGGCCCCTTCCAGCCAGTGTCTCCAGTCCTCGAAAGCCCATTTAATAGCTAGTAATTCTCAATTTCCCACATCATAATTGCATTCAGTGGATAATTTCCGAGAAAAGAATGCACACGGGTGCAACTTACTATCTGCCGGATCTTTCTGTGACAAAATGGCTCCAGCTCCTACTTCAGAGGCATCTACCTCTAGGATGAAGGAAGGTCAGGATCAGGATGTCGAAGGACAGGTGCTTGAGTGAAAGCGACTTTGAGAGTTTTAAAAGACTGGATCACCTCGATTGGCCAATTTATAGTATCCACTCCATTTTTGGTCAGATTTACAATGGGTGCCACAATGCCGGAAAAGGATTTAATGAATTGGCGATGGTAATTAGAAAACCAGAGGAACCGCTGGATGGCATTAAGTGAAGTTGGTTGGTCCCACTTAAGTATAGCCTCGACTTTTCCATGATCCATTGAAAATCCCTGAAACGAGATGGTATATCCCAGAAAAGAAACCTGAGTGACGTCAAAGTTACATTTCTCCAACTTGATGTACAGATGGTTCTCCCACAATTTTTGAAGAACTTGACGTACATGCTGATGATGTTGATTCAGTGATTGGGAATAAATTAGAATGTCGTCCAGATATATACGACCACGAATACTCCCAAAAATTCATGAAGAATGTCATTAATCAGGTCCTGGAAAACAGCTAGGGCATTAGATAAGCCAAAAGGCATGACTAGATACTCATAGTGTCCAGAATGGGTACTGAAGGCCATTTTCCACTCGTCCCCACTCTTGATTCGAATCAGGTTGTATGCCCCTTGGAGGTCAATTTTGGAGAAGATATTAGCCTGACACAGCTGATCAAACAGTACTGGAATGAGAGGTAATGGATATGAATTTTTTACCGTAATGTTGTTGAGTCCTCTGTAATCTATACAGGGACGAAGAGACCCATCCTTTTTTCCCGCAAAGAAAAAACCAGCTCCCAGTGGTGATTTTGAGGGACAGATGAATCCTTTTGCCAAGGCATCCTCGATGTACTCTCTCATAGCTTTTTCCTCAGGTACTGAAAGGGAATACAACCGGCCTTTGGGTAATTTGGCATCTGGAATCAAATTGAAGGCACAATTGTAAGATCTATGTGGAGGAAGAACATCCGCAAGGTTTTTGGAGAAAACATCAGCGTAATCCCAGTACTGAAGCGGAATGGTTGGAGGCACTTCAGCAACCGTAGTTAATACAGACTGAATGGGCATGGTCAAGCAATGATTCTGACAGGTCAGACTCCATCTGATTATCTCACCAGATTGCGAATCAATCACAGGATTATGATCCCTAAGCCATGGAAAACCAAGAATGATTGGAGACAATGGACAATGGAGGAGTGTAAAAAACCCACCGATAACCGGAGAGGAGTTGTCTTAAACTTCACATGCCCTGATGAAATCAAACCACCATCTAGACCACAGATAGGAATTTCTTGTTCCAAGGGGACAGCTGGTACACCCAGAGTGCGAAAGAAAATAAAATCCATGAAGTTGCCTGCTGCCCCACTATCAATGAAGGCCGAAGTAGTCAAAGTGGAATTGGTCAGTTGGATGGCTGCTGGGACTAAAAGAGTTTTCTTGGAGGAAATGGATGTCAGGCCTAAGTGTAAATCCTCCCGAACACTTAGGCCTTGTCTTTTACCGGCCTGAGTGGACAGTTATTCACAGTATGCCCCTTGTCACCGCAATTTATACAGAAGCTAAGAGACAGTCTTCTGCATCTCTTTTCTGATGATAGGCGAGAGGCGCCAATTTGCATTAGTTCCTCTGTGACCGAAGATGGAACCCAGGTGAGAGAACGAGGCGTTTTGATGGGAAGATTTTGTTCACGTCTACATTCCCGTAGCCGCTGGTCAATCCTAATGGCTTGTTTCATAAGATCAACCAAGGATTCAGAAGATGAATGTTGAACAAGGCACAAACACGTGACCCATCTAGGCGTGAAACTGCAGTGGCAGACAGGATGGCAGTTTGAAAAACTAGGCCCCAAACTGTACATAATGCAAAGAAAAAAAAGAGGTGCAAGATGGAATTGTCCTTGGGCCCTCCCACCCACCCTTATGTTGTATAAACAGGACATGCACACTTTAACAAACCAATCATTTCAGCGCCAGGGTCTGCCACACAACTGTGGCTGAAATGATTGGTTCGTTTGGGCCCCCACAAAACAAGCTGGCAATTAATGTGTCCCTGCACAAACTGGCTCTACGGAGGCAAGATGTCATCCTCATCCTCCTCATCCACCGATTCCTCACCCTCTTCAGTGTGTACATCCTCATCCTCACAAAGTATTAACTCGTCCCCACTTGAATCCACCACCACAGGTCCCTCTGTACGTTCTGGAGGCTGGTCTCCCTGGAAGAGCTGATAATTCATTTTGATGAACATCATCTTCTCCACATTCTGTGGAAGCAACCTCTTACGCCTTTCACTGACAAGGTTCCCGGCTGCACTAAACACTCTTGCGGAGTACACACTGGAGGGGGGGCAACTCAGGTAAAATAGAGCCAGTTTGTACAGGGGCCTCCAAATTGCCTCTTTTTCCTGCCAGTACAGGTACGGACTGTCTGACATGCCTACTTGGATGCTGTCACCGATGTAATCCTCCACCATTCTGTCAATGGTGACAGTATCATATGCAGTGACAGTAGACATGTCAGAAATTGTTGGCAGGTCCTTCAGTCCGGACCAGATGTCCAAACTTGGTCCTGTCTGCCCTGCATCACCGCCAGCGGGTTGCTTAGGATACCTAAGTTTTTTCCTGGCAGCCCCAGTTGCGGGAGAAAATGAAGAAGGAGCTGTTGACGTGTCACGTTCCGCTTCAGCTGACAGTGTGTTCACCAGCAGGTCTTTGCACCTCTGCAGGCTTGTGTCGGCCGGAAATAGAGACACCACATAGGCTTTAAACCTAGGATCGAGCACGGTGGCCAAAATGTAGTGGTCTGATTTCAACAGATTGACCACCCTGGAATCCTGGCAAAGCGAATGAAGGGCTTCATCCACAAGTCCCACATGCCGAGCGGAATTGCTCCGTCTTAGCTCCTCCTTCACTTTCTCCAGCTGCTTCTGCAAAAGCCTGATGAGGGGAATGACCTGACTCAAGCTGGCAGTGTCTGAACTGACTTCACGTGTGGCAAGTTCGAAGGGCTGGAGAACCTTGCACAACACGGAAATCATTCTCCACTGCGCTTGAGTCAGGTGCATACCCCCTCCTTTGCCTATGTCATAGGTGGATGTATAGGCTTGAATGGCCTTTTGCTGCTCCTCCATCCTCTGAAGCATATAGAGGGTTGAGTTCCACCGCGTCACAACCTCTTGCTTCAGGTGATGGCGGGGCAGGTTCAAGAGTGTTTGCTGGCACTCCAGTCTTCGGCACGCAGTCGCTGAATGGCGAAAGTGGCCTGAAATTTTTCGGGCCACCCAAAGCGTCTCCTGCACGCCCTTGTCGCTTTTCAGAAAATTCTGCACCACCAAGTTTATTGTGTGAGCAAAACATGGGACTTGCTGGAATTTGCCCAGATGTAATGCCCGCACAATATTAGTGGCGTTGTCAGATATCACAAATCCCCAGGAGAGTCTAAGTGGGGTAAGCCACTTGTCCACATGTTCGTGGTTAAGTGGACATTGGGTACAACGGCATTTTTCAGGACACTGAGGGCACTTTTTCTGACGTTTCTGTACAGTCTCGGTATCGCCTGCCTAGTGAAGTGGAATCTAGACGGGATTTGGAACCGGGGACACACTACCTCCAGCAATTGTCTAAATCCCACTGCACTAATGGCGGATACCGGACGCACGTCTAACACCAACATAGCAGTCAAGGCCTCAGTTATACGTTTTGCTTCAGGATGACTGCTGTCGTACTTCATCCTCCTCGCTAAGGACTGTTGGAGGGTCAATTGTTTAGTCAAAGTAGTGGTGTTCCTACTTCCTCTCTGGGATGATGAACGACTCCCAGCAGCAGCAACAGCAGCAGCGGCAGCAGGAGGCGTAGCAATGCAGGATCCTCCGGAGGAATCCCGGATAGGAGAGTCAGTCATGCCAGTGACATGGCCTGCAGGACTACTTCCGATCCTGACTAAGGAGGAAATTCACGAGGAGGGAGTTGACGGTGTGGTTTGCAGGCGCTTGGATACAACAGGACAACGGGATTTAGGTGTCCCTGGACTGCTTACGGTCTTAGCCAAAGTTTCTGAACTTGACAGTAACTTATTATGAACGCGCTGCAGGTGCCGTATAAGGGAGGATGTTCCTAGGTGGTTAACGTCCCTACCCCTACTTATTCCACCTTTACATAAGGTACATATGGCAAGACAGTTGTTGTCCGGATTTGGATAGAAATATTGCCAGACCAAAGAGGTGGAATGTTTGGTCTTCTGCCCAGGCATGACCGTGATGGGCTTTTTCATCCCACGGACAACAACTGTCTCCCCCGGAGCCTGATTTAAACAAACCACATCACCATCAGAATCCTCCTCGCCAACTTCCTCCTCAGCGCCAGCTACACCAGTATCCTCATCCTGTTGTACTTCAACAGTGACATCTTCAATTTGCATATCAGCAAGTGGACTGTGGGTGCTCCTTTCAGCACTTGCAGGGGGCGTGCAAATGGTGGAAAGAGCCACCTCTTCCCGTCCAGTGCTGGGAAGGTCAGGCATCGCAACCACCACCACACTTGGACTCTCCTTGGGGATTTGTGATATCTTCTTAGAAAGCACAGTTCTTCGCTGTGCTTTTGCCAGCTTAACTCTTTTGATTTTTTTAGTGGGAGGAGGGCTTTCATCGTCATGTGAAGCTGAACCACTAGTCATGAACATACTAGGGATCGACCTTAGCCGTTCCTTGCCACTCCGTGTCGTAAATGGCATATTGGCAAGTTTACGTTTCTCTTCAGCTGATTTAAATGTTTTTTTCAAGGTCATTTTCCTGAACTTTGTTATTTGGGATTGTATGTGCCCTCTATTATGACATTGGGCATCGGCCTTGGCAGACGACGTTGATGGCATGTTATCATCTATGTCATGACTAGTGGCAGCAGCTTCAGCACTAGGAGGAAGTGGTTCTTGATCTTTCTCTATTTTATTTTTATCAGAGAAAGTTTGGTCCTCCATTTATGTTATATCGATTTGATATATACGTGTGGCTAAACACAGAAAATATTTTTTATTTTTGCTGGAGAGTAGTGCACTTTGTGGGTTACACCAGCCTTTAAGAAATGAGCCAGCCGGCTCTTTACTTATGGGACACAGGCGCACGCTTGGCGCTGCTCCTTTGTTGATGCACTTGCGGCTACTGCGCACACAATTCACAAACACAGAAAATATATATTTTTTTGGTTTGGACTGGAGTGTACTTTGGGGGTTACAGCATTCTTTAACGGTCAAGCCAGCCGGCTCTTTTCTTATGACACAGGCGCACGCTTGGCACTACTTTGTTGATGCACGTGCGGCTACTGCGCACACAATTCACAAACACAGAAAATAATTTTTTTTTTGGTTTGTACTGGAGTGTACTTTGGGGGTTACAGCACCCTTTAACGGTCAAGGCAGCCGGCCCTTTACTTATGACACAGGCGCACGCTTGGCACTACTTTGTTGATGCACGTGCGGCTACTGCGCACACAATTCACAAACACACAAAAAATATAATTTTTTTGGTTTGAACTGGAGTGTACTTTTGGGGTTACAGCACCCTTTAACGGTCAAGCCAGCCGGCCCTTTACTTATGACACAGGCGCACGCTTGGCACTACTTTGTTGATGCACGTGCGGCTACTGCGCACAGAATTCACAAACACACAAAATAATTTTTTTTTTTGGTTTGGACTGGAGTGTACTTTGGGGGTTACAGCATCCTTTAACGGTCAAGCCAGCCGGCCCTTTACTTATGACACAGGCGCACGCTTGGCACTACTTTGTTGATGCACGTGCGGCTACTGCGCACACAATTCACAAACACAGAAAATATATATTTTTTTGGTTTGGACTGGAGTGTACTTTGGGGGTTACAGCAGCCTTTAACGGTCAAGCCAGCCGGCCCTTTACTTATGACACAGGCGCACGCTTGGCACTACTTTGTTGATGCACGTGCGGCTACTGCGCACACAATTCACAAACACAGAAAATAATTTTTTTTTTGGTTTGGACTGGAGTGTACTTTGGGGGTTACAGCACCCTTTAACGGTCAAGCCAGCCAGCCCTTTACTTATGACACAGGCGCACGCTTGGCACTACTTTGTTGATGCACATGCGGCTACTGCGCACACAATTCGCAAACACAGAAAATAATTTTTTTTTTGGTTTGGACTGGAGTGTACTTTGGGGGTTACAGCACCCTTTAACGGTCAAGCCAGCCGGCCCTTTACTTATGACACAGGCGTACGCTTGGCACTACTTTGTTGATGCACGTGCGGCTACTGCGCACAGAATTCACAAACACACAAAATAATTTTTTTTTTGGTTTGGACTGGAGTGTACTTTGGGGGTTACAGCATCCTTTAACGGTCAAGCCAGCCGGCCCTTTACTTATGACACAGGCGCACGCTTGGCACTACTTTGTTGATGCATGTGCGGCTACTGCGCACACAATTCACAAACACACAAAAAATATTATTTTTTTAGCACTTGTGGGGAGCACCCCTGATGGACAGAGCACCCCCTGGACAACACTACAGCACCCCTTTAGGACTGGGACACTGCACAGGACTTTGGAGTGGACACAGCCCCTATGGAGAACTGACTGCATAACACAGTCCAGCCAGCCCCTATGGACTTTGAAGTAGTGGACACAGCCCCTATTAACAAAAGCAGCACAGCACAACACAGCCAGCCCCTATGGACTTTGAAGTAGTGGACAACAGCAGCACAGCGCAGCACAGCACAACACTACTCTGCACTACACTAAACTACACTACACAGCCCAGCCAGCCCTAACTCCCACCCTCCCTCTTCACTGTCCACAGCCGAGTGAGAAAATGGCGCCGACGCAGGTACCTTATATAGGATCCAAAACCCGCGAGACTCGGAAGGCGGGATGATGATGTTTTGCCTCGATTTCAGATCCGAGTCAGGCGGGAAAAGTCTAGCCTGACTCGGATCTGCCTCGGATCGGGGGGGCTCGGGGGGGTTCGGATTTCAGAAATCCGAACCCGCTCACCCCTATTAATTTGGTGATGCAACATTTCCTTTTTAAATGACAGGTGCGTGCAGGAGATGCTCTTGGTGGCCCGAAAGATTTTGGGAAATTTGCAACATTCAGCAACTGCGTGTCGAAGATTGCAGCACCGGCAAGTGCTGTTGAATTTGCCCTGCCATCAGCTGAAGTAAGAGGTAGTAACTAGGTGGAATTCTACCCTCTATATGCTTCAGCTGATGGAGGAGCAGCAAAAGGCTATCAAGGCTACACTACGGCCTACATAGAGAAAGGAGCAGGAATGCACCTGGGTCAAGCGCAGTGAAAGAATAATTTCCGTGTTGTGCAAGGTTCTCAAACCCTCTGAACTTGCCACATGTGAAGTTAGTTCTGCCAGCTTGAGTCAGGTCATTCCCATAATCAGACTTTTGCAAAAGCAGCTGGAGAGCTGAAGAAGGAGCTGAAACGGAGTGATCCCGCTACGTATGTAAAACTTGTAGATCAAGCCCTTCATTTGCTTCGCCAGGATCCAAGGGTCGTCAATCTCTTGAAATCAGATCACTATATTTTGGTGACCATACTTGTGTCTTTCTTTCCGATGGACATAAATCTGAAAAGATGCAAAGAGCTGGTGGTGGAAAAATTGTCAGCTCAAGTGGCACATGACACGGCAGCATCTCCTCCTTCAGTTTCTGCATCTGTAAGGAAAAACTAAATTTTCCTAAGAGACCCACTGCTGATGGTGATGCAGATCAGTCAGCAAAACCTAATGTCCTCTGGTTGGGTCTGAAAGAACAGCCTACAATGAGTGACATGCCTACCGTGACTTTGTCTGATGCGGTCACCATTCAGAGAATGGTGGATGATTATTTTAGGGATAGCATCCAAATAGGCATGTCAGACAGTCTGTTTCACAACTGGCAGGAAAAAGAGGCAATTTGGAGTCCCTTACACAAACTGGCTTTGCTTTACTTAAGTTGCCCACTCTCTAGTGTGTACTCTGAAAGACTTTTCAGCGCAGGCAGGAACCTTGTCAGTGATCGGCGTAGAAAGTTACTTCCCCAAAATGTGGAAAAGATGATGTTCATCAAAATGAATTACAAATTCCACGAGGAAGACCAATTAAGTTAAAAAAATACAGAAGCGTCTGTAATGGTGGAATCCAGCGAGGACAAATTAATATTGTGTGAAGAAGGGGATGTACACACTGATGGGGATGACTATGATGACATCTGATCATAACTATGATGATCATTGCCACCAATGTCCACTGCGCATTGTCAGCTTGTTTTGTGGGGGGTCCAAACAAACCAATCATTTCAGCCACAAGTGGCAGTCCCTGTTGCTGAAGTGATTGGTTTGTTAAACTGTGAATGTCCTGTTTCATATATACAACATCAGTGTGGGTTGGAAGGCCCAAGAGCAATTCCATCTTGCACCTCTTTTCTTTGCATTATATACAGTTAGGGGCATTGCTGCCTGACATTTTTAATTTTATGGTTTATGAATGTCCAGAAATTGTAATGGCCACAGACAGCATCTCCTGCATGCCTCTTTCATGTTTTTAAAGAAAATTCTGAACCACCAAATTGATGGGGTGGGCAAATATGGGCAGCAGCAGTAGCACAGAGCATCTTCCTGCCAGGATGTGTGCAATAAAGTGCAAATACATTTTATACAAAAATTTGTTGTGTACATTGGCCACATACAAATATATTTACATTGTACATACAGTGCGTAAAGCAGGCTGAGGTAACCTGAAGCACACCACCTGTTGTTGACAAATAACTTCCAGTAGGCCCAGCAAACATCACAGATGCTGGGAGTTCTAATTCAGCTGGAGAACTACAGGCTGCTTTCCTCTGATGTAAACAGCAAGTCTTGGTCCCATTATCCCTAACAACCTCCCTGAGTACAAACTAGTAAACGTCTGTTTACAGTATATTCTAGCAGCACCTCCACAAGCAAGGCCACCTCATTTTTTTTATTAGATCATGAAAATCCTCCTCCAGATCAAAGATGTCTTTTAGGAACTGAAGAACTTGATCCTAGATTGATCTTCCCTCATAATTTTTTTAAAGAATCAAAATATAAAATTAATTTAATTAAAAACGAATCAATCCTTCCGTCCTTTCTTTTCAGTCCATAAACATTCCAACTCCATCGAGCCTCTGACCTAGTTAAGGAAAACATTCTTGGTTTTTAAAATTCCTAGGGGTCGTATAGATTATTAAACTGCCATCCTGTCTACCACTGCAATGCCACTCTGTGCCATGTTCAAAGCTGAACTACCACATGTTAGGGCCGCCCACTGCTGTCGCTTAGCTTAGTTAGCCAGCTAGCTGAATGCAACCTTTTGGCCCTTAACTAGATTAAAAAAATAAAGATTGTGAGCTGTGAGGTGTTCAATATTGACTGGAAACAAGTTATTTGGGTTAATAATACTGTAGGAACAAAAACAGGCCCAAATTATGTGATTTTAGCTGTTTTTATGATTTTTTAAAAAAAAATCCAGATTCAAAACCAAAAACTAAAACAAAAAACAAAACACGCAAGGGCAGTTTTGGCAAAACCAATCCAGATCCAAACTAAGAGGAGATACAGATCCAAAACCAAAACACGGGGGTCGGCGCACATCTCTAATTATTAGGTATAAATAGTTTATTAGAAGGTTTTCAATACACAGATTTATGAATCAAAGTGTTATGCCTGTCAGACCAACAGACATTTTATCTGGCATCCTGACACCCTACAGATATCACAGGCTGTACAGGGAAATGGAGCTTGAGTATGTAGTTGGAGAAAGATTGATTAATTGAATAACTGATTTATTGATTGATTGATTAATTGTTCATTTATTAGTGCTATAAAAAACAAAGCAGAGAAGTGGAAATACTATTTAAAAAAAGCACCCAAAATGGTTGAAAGTGGTGAATTAATGAATTGATGGATTGTTTAATTAATTATAATTGATTGATTAAAAAAATTAAATTTAAGGTCATAAAAGATTACATTGTTAATAGCCAAGGATTCCTCACAATGTTTGAAAGAGAAGTCAAGAAACTTAATAGATGCACTACAGAGCGGCTAACTCCAAATCAACCTACTAACAAATATGAGGAGGCAGATCTGCTGGCCATATTGGGTAACACACCCCTGTAGTACATTTTTAAATATAAGGACATAAAAGATTATATTGTCAGTAGCCAAGGATTCCTCACAATTGGTTGAAAGAAAAGCCAATAAACTTAATAGTTGCACTGCAGAGCAGCTAACTCCAAATTAGCCTATTATATACTAAAAAATATGAGGAAACTAACCTGCTGGCCATACTACCCCCCCAATTTGGTAACACACTCCTATAGTACATTTATGAGCACCAGAGAGTCTGAGTATGAGGGATAATACACGCAATAACATTTTGATTTTGATAAATGACAAATAAAAAATAACGTCCACCAACTGCAGGACACTGTGCAGATGGTAAGGTGGTGGCCCTTGACCTACTGACCATTAGTGTTCTTAAAAACTTCAGTATCACGGCCTGAATATTTTAGAACACTCAAAATCATTTTGATTTTGATAAAAGACAAATAAAAAAACTGCCCATCAACTGCAACACTCTCACTGCGCTTATATGTACGTGAACAGAAAATGCACTGGGGGACAGCGCACAGACATAGTACAAACAATAGGGGAACATATTTTTTTCCACTTTAATTCGCAGCTCACCTCACACTGTGTGGAGACATAGTGCTTTTATATGTATGTGAACATACAAACTGGGGGACAGCGCACACAGTTTTTTTGTCTTTTTTTTTCTATTTTAACCGCTTCCTTACACGCACCTGGCTTATGAATTGATTTGAGCAACCACCATTTTGTGTGTTTACAGTAGTACCGTGCTGACCACCAGAGAAGAGCCACAGAAGAGAGCTGTCGGTCCATGCTATGCAGGGGGCCCCAGAGGCCAGCAGGAGGATGGGTTCAGGAAGCTGCCAGAGCCAGCTGCAATACTGTAGTGGCTGACATTCCCTGCCGGAGAGCGGAGAGATAGGAGTGCTACAAGAGAGGTAGTCAGGCTTGGTAGCCAGAGCCGGTTGTATAGCACAGACACCGGAGCGACTGACAGAAGAGTGCTGCCACATTACCGGAGCGATCACAGACAATAAGATGGGTTCTGTGTGTGGCAAGGAGGAGAAAGAGGGGTTCTGGAGTGACAGAGGGGACCAGCATCACCGGCGCCACCTTGTAAGCTGTTGTACTGAACTGAACTTTAACCACATTTTTATAACTTCACTATAATCACATTTCCCTAACACTATTGAATGGGGGTTACTTAAATTTACCTAGTATCTGTGGGTTACAATCAAAAGCAGCCAGTATTTACACTGCATGCAAAAAAATAAGCAGCCCTTGCATTGCAACATGGTTTGTCTGGGTTGGATACAGAATACCGACGCCGGCATCCCGACAGGGTTAGGATACCAACACCTCTTGGTAAGTATCCTAACCCTGCCCCTAAATATAACCCTCCCTCCCCACTGTCTAAACCTATCCCTCCCCCCCACAGCCTATACCTGCCCTCCCCCCACAGCCTAAACCTAACCTCCCCCCTAGTGCCTAACCCCGATAATTATCGTCAGGATGCTGGCACCGGGATTGTGACTGGTGTCGGGATTCCGGCACTGGCATTCTAAGTGCCAGCATCCCGACCGTTAGGATCTAAGCTACATCCCATTTGTACAGGTGCAAACTTTCTTTTTTTTTCTTTGCTCCCATATCAGAATCAATCAACCCATTAATGCTGCAGATTTCTTATTCAAAAGTGGTCAAATCAAATACAATAAATTGAAAGTTTGCTAGCAGGCATGGGCGTATCTCATATGGGTGCAGGGTATCCAGTGCACATGGGCCTCTTGGGGGTGCACACAGGCCCCACCGTACAAACTGCATCCATACATTATAGTTATCCAGAATCCGATGCTGCAGACTCTACAGAGTCTACTCTGTAACTGCACCAGTGAGGGGGGGCCGCACTCGGGTCCTCTCCTTTTTTAAACAACCAATGTGAGCAGGGCCCTCTTACCTCTCTATCTGTCTGTTATTACAGGTTGAGTCTCCCATATCCAAAATGCTTGGGACCAGGGGTATTTTGGATAACGGAATATTCCGTATTTTGGAATAATTGCATACCATAATGAAATATCTTGGGAATAGGAACCAAATATACACACAGAATGCATTTATGTGTTATATACATCTTATACACACAGCCTGCAGGTAATTTTATACAATATTTTCAATAATTTTGTGGCTCAAACAAAGTTTGTGTACAGAAATGAAATTCATTTATGTTTCATATACACCTTATACACACAGCCTGAAGGTAATTTTATACAATATTTTTAATAATTTGTGCCTTAGACAAAGTTTGTGTACATTGAACCATCAAAAATCAAAGGTTTCATTATCTGAGTCATGCCAAAAAAATTATTTCAAAGTATTTCGGAATATTCCGTATTTCTGAATATTTGGATATGGGAGACTCAACCTGTACCTAGTCTTGTTTCATTACTGTTTTGGTCCCAGTTGTAAAGTACAACTCAATTTGCTAGGGCTATATATTATATATAAATGTTATTAAACATAATAAACATATGGTGTCTTAAAGCATATGCATGGAAAGAGATTGCACCATTAAATATTTTTCATGTTCACACACTTCATTAAAGATCTATCTCCAGTACAACTCAGTGCTGCTAAACGCACACAGCAGGCTTGTTTTAATATGATTCTGATTTTCAGCAAGGAACATCAACTTTGATCTATGCAGAAGGTTTAAAGCTCTCTAGGTGGTCCTCATTAATGATCCACTCTGATCTCTTATTATCCCACTTGTAAAGACCACTAGAACTCATTATTGCTCAGATCAGACACACACCACATCCTCTGGGAATTTGTGTGGAAGATTCAAAAAGGCAGGACCAAAGTGTTCTAATAGCAGTGCCATGTCCAAGGGGTGAATCTCTCATCACGTCAAAATGTTCTACTGGCAGTTAAAGCTTTAAAGAGTCAGTTTTATAAGAAATTAGAAACAAGATAAATATTTTGAAGTACCCAGATGTACTGAATAGCATCCTCTAATTTAGGAAACAAAATCTCTAAAATGAATACAAAATCTTCCTGCAAGCTGATTTATTGAAAGGTATTGTGTGCAACTGTGAAGTAAAACTGCCTATTACTAAAAACTATTACCTACTAATGAATTTAAATCTAAGCACATATGAATATACCTAGGAGTGTAGTTAAACTTATGTGGCCTCCTGCAACATATTAAAGTGGCCCCCAAGGTTTCTAGGGATGGGGAACACCCTCCTCAATTTGCATACCCTTACCGGACTGCTCCACTAAACCATACTCAGAGAGGAAAGGGAACATCAAAATTCCTCCCTTAGCATAATATAATTTGGAGCCCTAGAATGCGAGATTGTGTACGCAACATTGTACATCTCTGAGATTTTCTCTCCCTGTGCTTCTTATCAGACAATGATTCTAGTGTTATCACTGGTGACTCTCTACTGGAGGTAGAGATGTTGTGTCATACTATATAAGAAGCAGAGCAGCTCTCCCACCGCACTCTTACTGGAACATGTGAGATCCAAGCCTGTGTTATAACATGTAGACACATGGTATTTTAATCAAAATAAAAACATTTTATGCCTAGACTCAAGCACTCTTCCTGCTTAGCCCAGTCTTCATGAATGCCCAACTCCCAACTCTCAGTCGCCATAGCTCTGCTATGTCCAAATGCCACAGCATCCCATTTAAATAATAATTCAGTAATGGAAATACTATTGCAGAGCAAATGCTAGATTACTCATATACTGTTTGAGCATAGTGCTGCCGATATCGACGCTGGAACACTGGCAGTGAAGATCCCGACAGGTGAGTATTTTCTCTATTTGCTAACCTAACCCCCCCCCACTAACCCTAACCCTCCCTTAGGGGTGCCTAACCCTAA
Source organism: Taudactylus pleione (assembly GCA_031769625.1). NCBI lineage: Eukaryota > Metazoa > Chordata > Amphibia > Anura > Myobatrachidae > Taudactylus > Taudactylus pleione. The sequence goes on along the minus strand of JAUIMM010000443.1, from coordinate 1,673,947 downwards.
CCACCCCCCCAAGTGCCTAACCCTCCCTGTAAGTGCCTAAACCTAACCCCCCCTTACCCGCAGCCCCCCCTTACCTTAGGTTTACTAAGTCTCCCGGGGGGGTGCCTAACCCTAACCACCCCCCAAGTGCTAACCCTAACCCCCCCTGCAAGTGCCTAAACCTAATCCCAACTTCCCCTAACCCCCCTTCCCTTAGGTTTACTAAGTCTCCCGGGGGATTGCCTAACCCTAACTTCCCCTGGGGGTGCCTAACCCTAACCCCCCTTCCCCTAGCCTAAACCTAACCCTCCTGGGGGGGGATGACTAGCCCTAAGTCCCCCTGGGAGCCCCTAACCTAGCCCTCCCCCATGCGGCTGTCCGTGCCCACCGCCCGCCTTATCTTCGATCAGTATGCTGGGCTCCCGGCGTAGGTAAAATGACAGGTGTCGGGATCTCGGCACCTGTCATTAGACCCCTGCCGGGATTAGACAGTTGGGAAGCCAACGGTCGGCATTTCGACCATGGGCTTCCTGACTGCATCCCAGTGCTGCCCAGTACCCATGCACCCCTGTCACCCTAGGTCCAGCATATTGGGTACAAAAACTCACTTTTTATGAATCACCCATGCATACCAATTTTCTGTGTTAAAATGTACTGTATGTCTATAAACACTAAAATACTGTAAATCAATAAATATAAAATACGGATTTATTTTTGTGAAAGCATCTAAGAGAATACAATACTTATTTTTTTATTTTTATTTCCCAATCAGAAATGATAAAGAAGTATACTGAATTACGTTACCAATAGTGAAGTCGACATACAGTAGTGCAAATATATAAAAACAAATGTGCATCCACCTGAGGTGCAAAATTGGCACACATCACTGGTGGCACAAGGCTAAACTGGTGGTCGCAACACAAACGTTTCAGTGAAGCTTGAAGACCAAACAAAACACAAGTTTTCTGTAGCATATTTTCTCAAGTGTAAGTATAAATATATTTTCTCAAGTGTAAGTATAAATATCTTTTCATTATACGAGTGAATACCAACTTTATACATAGGACTTAAAGGAGATATCAAACTTCCTCATTAAACATTTCCATTTGGCTTTCACTTATGGCTTAATGTTAGCAAGAATGGCAGAATTGTGAAGCACTGGCAAGGTAACATATATAACATATATATCACTGATTGAAACTACTGTCATATGTAAATAACAGTGATAAATAAAGGGTGAATCTACATACAAAACTACAATGGTAAACATACTGCATTACAAAAATGTAATAGCAAATAGAAATACATACGTAAATGAATAATTAATATCTGCGTACCCAAAGGAAATTAAGTCAAGGCTCATCTGTGACATATCTAATGCTCTTGTTTTCAAAAGGATATACAACAAAGGAAATAAGAAATATATAGCATATAATACATTGAACCACCAGGTCAAGATTGGTAGTTGTATGTGTACCTTATTCTAGGCTCATCAGAATATTCCTTCTATGTCTCCAAAGCAATTCAACCATTACCAACACAGAGAACATCTTCTGGGAATCTTCTAACAAAGCCAGTATACATCAATCAAAGTGTACAACATAGTGCAATATTGTAAACACCAAATGTGAATTCTCAAAAATCTGCAAAAAATTTTTCTCAGATGGACATGGGCTGTGTGACCTGGGCATGCACTGGAAGCTTCAGGTACAAAGAATAGTGACTGGAGTCACGACCACGGAAAAGCTCCGGCTGGAGTAAACGTAGCCGGTGGGTGATGGGGTCCAATATACTAGTATTAAACATAATGCTAATCTGAAATTCAAAGGGACAGTTTCTCGACCATAAAACAGTATCCAATGTTCAAGAAAATTCAGTCATGAGTTGCTACGATCCTGAGGGGGTTACTAGTTGAGTAGCTTTCAAATAAATTTTCCTTACACTTGTGATACAAATTTTCATTCTCAAAAATTCAACAGTTGGGCCAATTGCTCATGAATATGAGCACCTGCGTATGTCAGAGAGAGCGTTCATCACTGTCTCTCCTCTCCTTATCTGCTCGGCACTAGGACCTGGAGCAGTAGCCATAGGCGCAACCTCTGATCTGCCTACTGCACATTCATGGCTACCCGCGCTTCCTTCTACTCAGCGTCCTGCAGAGTGTTGGATGTGCCACTGAGTGTTCTCCACATAACGGAGGCCTCACACACATCTCAAACTTCATCTCTGAGTACTACCTATATCCCACTGCCACTACTGCATATATCGGCACTAGTGACTGTGCACCATAGGCATAATACAACGTCCAGCATATCTTATACGTACAGAAGCCTGTCCCTGCGATGTGTAAAGTAAAGTGATAGCATCTCAGATCACTTTACTTTATGCAGTGGTACCTAGAACGGTCTACAGGACAATAATCAGACAGCACATTTGCAACTGGCTATTACCAGGGAGAGATCTAGAGGAAGTTGGAGCCCTCTACCAGTAAAGAATGTAATATGTAGCCCATAGGCTACAATGGTTTACACCATCTTAAGAATGTGTTCGCTAATGGGGCCAGTCTCACAATATAGCAGCCTCGTAGAAACCTATGGGGGTTGCTATTGCGACCAATATCTGTTGCAAAACCCCTGTAATATATCCAGGGGATAATTACATATTGTGGGATTTCTCACAAAATGTGTTTACTAGCTATACCCCTTAAACTCTTGCCTCTTCTCTTTGGGTCACCTGACCTATTATAGATTTGCCTCATAATTAAGATATTTAAATAAATAATGTAAATATAGCAGAAAACTTAGAAAAGGAACGAGAAGAGGGTCAAATATAGTTAATATATAATATATACAAACATATATTTTACTAGTGTCTGAGACTCCAGTGTTTGCATAAAGCTAAAAAAGATTAAAAAAGGCAGTAACCTTCCAATTACTAATCACAGTCTTTACAACAAACCTGCATTAAACCTACAATGGACTGTGGGTTTTTCTACATTTAAAACTGTAGCACAGGTGAAAAATAGTAACTAGAAATGTGCTAAAATAGAAAAAGAGCTACAAGAATGAAAAGTGTAATACAATATATTACAACCCATGCATACTGAATCTACAAATATTTTGCAACAGGTCTGACCTGAAGCAAGAAGCATGTATGAACATAAAACTATGGGACATATTCAATTGAGAGGGATATTTTTTTTTCCGCAGCTTATTTCATGCAGACCCAGAGCAGAAGTCAGGGAAAATCGCTATTTTAATTTAAAAATGTATGGACTTGCTTCAGAACCTCTTGAACACCCCGTAATGCACTGGTCTTCAACGTTAATTGAGGTGTGAGCTACTTTAGAAAAATGAAACCTCCTGAAGAGCTACTAAAATTGTAAAAAAAAAAAATCTGGCTAATAACCGAACAATTGAAGATAATTTAATAAAATGAAAATAAATAAATAAATTTCATAAAAAAATAAACATTCATTTAACTATTACAGTGATATTGTAGTTTGTAAATAAAATGTAAGCACAGGCACATTTCACTGTTAATTACCGGCTCTAAGGAGGTACGTGCAGTAGAGGAGCAAAAGATATAGGCAGGGCTGCTGTGTGATTTTCCAGCAGGGCTGGGTGCGAGTCACTCACTTCACCGTAGCGTAGATGCCGTGGGTGGAACCACGGTGAAGCACGTCAGGTGCTTGCTGTAGAGGCTGTGGCAATCATCTGACATGCTTCCCTATGGCTCCACCCATGTGTCAATGCCATGGGGGAGCACAAGTCAAAGGTCACTTCCTCCTAGTTGACTCGGCAGTACTGCAGCTAGGTGAGCTACCAAAATTAAGACCGCAAGCTACTGGTAGCTCGCAAGCTACAGGTTGGAGACCACTGGCAGAATGTTTAAAATGGTTGGCAATTGGGAAGTTTCCAATTAGCTTTATTAGTCAAATAATGATGTCATTATTGCGGGGAGCAATGGCCTCAAATCAAGAAATCTCAAAAAGCCCTTTGCCAAATTTATGTGAAACTAAAATAATGTGAAAGGGTGTGAAAACATCCATTTCACATTTTTTTAGTAGAATAAATACAGATAAATATGCCCCTTTATCTTGTTTACTTCCCCTGTTATAATGCTACCTCAGGCTACCAGTATGTAATGATGCTCTGTGAAGATGTTGCAGCTGTTTCTTGAAATAATGACTGGTATCATTCACGGGGAACTTTCTCGGGCTTCACTCCTATTTTAGGACCACACATACGAGCGACCTTGTATACACAACAATACCTCTGCTATTTAGGAGCATTTATGAAAAAAGTGCAAATACACAATGGAAATACATTCTCTGAAGTCAAACACCTGATTTTGTGCAAGTGCTCCTAGTTTTATGGATAACATTTTAGATCAGCAAAACAAAATGGCACCAATTGTGGCAGTGTAAAAGTTTTGACTTACCAATAAAATGAGCCAAGCAGATTGGGTGTACAGTACCCTGCTAAGTGTGGATTAGTCTCTTATTCATTTAGTGATTGACAGACAGTGAATGCAGTCGTGTCGCGACTGTTGTGGGGACAAGTCATAGCCAGGGATTGCATCCTGATACGCAGCTATACTGGCCCCAGCGGCTTAATTGCAGTGGACATTCTGAACAACCATAGAGTTACTCAGATGACCAATGGTAGAACCGCTGTTCGTCCGTTGGCCCCATGGGCCACAGTCTGCTTTACACTTCTTCAGGCATTAGATGATGCAATTCAATGATATGTAAACGGACATGTTTACGCAAGCTTTGGTATGCATGCATAGCATGAGAAAAAAAAGTTGAAGTATGTCCAACTCTGCGGGGCAATTGTAGGAGTGCCAGAGGTTGGTGGTCCAGGACCAAATCAAATTATTTATGGGCCATGAGATAGGCAAAACCAATGCTGTTGGCTGCCATTCATAAAATATGTAGTCAAACAGAAGTGCAACCCTGTCCACCATCACATAACTAAACCTAAGGGTAACAGACGAGAACAATTTACTTAATTAAATATTATTTTTCTCTATTTCTCAATAAGAAACTTTTGGCCTATGGGTGCCATGAAATAAAAATGCTGATACTCAAGGGTGCCATGATCCACAAAACTTTGGGAACCTTAATGTATGATAGAAAAAAATGTTTTTCTAAGCATTCTGCACCCTTGTTATCAGCACTTGAAGTCTGCTTTTCATATGCAGGCTGCTGTTCCTACTGTAGCTCCTGCAGTCGCAGCTACTGTAGATTGCCACTGTACGAGTTCCAGACCTGAGCGATGCTCAAAAGTGCTGTTTGCTCCGGCTACTGGAATGCAAGAGCTGGAGTTTCAGGCACCTGCAACCTCAACCTCTAGTGCCTCTACTTTGGATACATTTAGCCTGGATTGGATTTCAAAACCCTACAATACAGATGATGGTAATGTGCTAATTTGAAATAATTTGTTTAAATATATTAATACGTGTATAATACACTTTAACCTTCCTGAGATGGCAGAAATAAAAGTTCAGGACACCAAATGATGTAAATAATCAATTTTATATTCTAAAACATGAAAAATAAAATACTGTTACATTAAAAATATTAATCACACAATGATGGTAAGTGACTGATATAGCACAATAAGTTGCAACAATCTACTGCTTCAATGACTAAGGGCCGTATTTAATAAGCATCGAAAGCCTTTTTTTGCTAAAAAGTTTCGCCGGTGATGTCATTTCGCCAGCGGAAACTTATCCCCGTATTTAATTGTTGCAACTTTTCGCCTGTGCAAAAACGCAATGCAATGTACCCGGCGGAAAAGTTTCGCCTATGAATAGCTAGTGGAAAAAAGTGCAGAATTGCGGTTTTGGAGTGCAAAGGTGGGTAAACCACCCTGCACTCTTAGGACCGGTCCCCAAAGGTATACTGCTTCAAAAAAAATCCAAAAAAGAATTAAAGAACACCCAATAAATGACTTTGAAAAAGGGGGTGAAAACGTTCAAAGTTGGGGTATAAACTTAAAAACTAGCGAAATAGACTTTGGGTGGGTCTGCAAGTAGGGGTGAGGTGTTTTTTTTAATTGCAGGTGCTTGCTGAAGGTGCATTTTTAATGCTTTTTAAGACCTCACTTTAGCAATTTTTAACCATGCTTGCACCCATTTTCATGTACCCCAAATTTGCTGGGACTACTTATTTTTGCAAAGAAACCCTGCAAGATGCTATTCTTCACCACTTGTGCAAAGACACAAAATAGCACCAATTGAGAGCATTTAAGCACCCCAAATACCTCCAGCAGGAATATTCAGGGGTATCCATAGTGATCCCTCATGTCAGTGCATCTTTTGGGGGTTGTCAGGCTGATTTTCCCATATCTGCCAGCACTTTTCACCTGTTTGAGTTTCGCCGGGATGCGTTTTTGCGTCCTTTGTAATTGAATACAGTGATAAGCGAGGAAAGGCGCGATACTTTTTCGCATGCAAAACCAGCGATGTTGGCGAAAAAGTCCGTCATGCGAAAAATACAAGACTTTTCGCTTCTAATTGAAAATGCCCCTAAGTATTCAGGATTCACATAGTCTCTTGACAGAGATCAGAGCTCTTAATTGGGGTCCGGTATGGCTGCTAGTATGACTGTGTAACAAAGTTTGAAAGTATATGATCGCAACAGTCTTGCCACATTAATAACAACAATCATGGAGTGACCGCCGGATGCACGGCCGGCATTTAAATCCTGATGCTGGAATACCGGTAGCAGTGAGGATCCCGACAGGGGATTTAGGTAAGTAAAACTAACCCTGTCCCCCCCTAACCCTCCCTTAGGGGTGCCTAACCCTAACCTCCCCACAAGTGCCTAACCCTAACCCCCCCTAAGTGCCTAAACCTAACCCCCCCGTCCCCGCAGCCTAAGCCTAAGTCTCCCGAGGGGGTGCCTAACCCTAACGCCCCCCAGGGGTGCCCCTTCCCCTAGCCTAACCCTCCCGGGGGGGGGCCTAACCATTAGTCCCCCTTGGGAGCCCCTAAAACCTGTTACCAGCTTCAGAAAGTCTCTGACCTGCTATTATTAACCCCAGAGATTGTTGGATACCTGCTGATGATTTCTGGAAGTTACACTATCTAACCTCCTTCATCTGGTGTCTATCAGCTATTTTCACTCCTGGGGTAGATACCATGAAGCTTTTTGAACAGGTGAGAAACACAATTGCTTTAAATTGCTCTATGCTTGTTAGCATATTATTGAGACACTCTGCCATCGAAATTCAGTCTGCTGCCCTGGTCTGGTTCTATGGGTGTGGTATAAAAGATCGACAATAAAAAAGGTCGACAGTCAATAGGTCGACACCAAATGGTTGACATGCAATAAATCGATGGACAAAAGGTCGACAGTGCACAAGGTCGAGAGGGTTAAAAGGTCGACAGGTTCAAATAGTCAAAACACAAATGGTCAATGCAAAAATGGTCCACACATTTTTTTAAAAACACTTTTATCCTAACTCACCCTCTACTGCCTAACCCTGACCCTCTCCCAGTGCCAAGCCCTAACCTAACACCTAGTGCCTAAATCTAACCCTAGCCTAACCTTTCCCCTAGTGCCTAACCCTAACAGACCCATCCAGCAGCTTAACCCTAACCAACTCCCAAGTGCCTAGCCCTCACCCTAACCTTAAAACACCATAAAAAGCATGTCGACCATTTGTGTGTCGGCCGATTGATGTCAACTTTTTTATTGTCGATCTGAATACCTACTAACATCAAAAATGTCAGGACAAATTAAGTCACGTACCGATCCACCCAAACCTAAGCCACATTAGTCTATATCCCACTCATTTTTGTAAATCTCTCCCCTTTTTAAAAATCCAGGCTGTAATATAAGGGCTAAATAACTAAACAAAATTAAGACTTCATACTATAAGATTTAAAAATGAAATTCACAGTAAAAGGTTTATTATAAAGATCTGCGAGTAAAAGTGTGTAACAGTGTTAGATAATTAATACAATCGTGTAACTTGATCTAATCAAGTTTGTAAATATTTTGTGTGTATTTATATATGATGTGGTTATATTATTACTGTTTTCAAATGTTCCAACTACAAAAGTCTCAGCTGGATGAGAAAGTTAACCAAATAATTGCAGACTTTGGAAAATAGATTAACCATACATCTTGACCTTGGAGTTATTAAAAAGCCTATTATATTTTTAATTGAAATTTTGGAGATATGTAGTTTTTCTAAATCAGTTTCTGTACTAATATCCATTTCTCAGGTCTGCAATCTATTGGTGTTTAGTATGATTGACTTAAAAAAAATAGAATTTTACAGAATTAATATTAGGACATTTGCTTCCCTGATACACAGACATCTTGTGTCAGCATCATTTTTTTTAGAATTGTTCAGTTATTAACTTAGATGAATAGTTGCCAACATTTTAAAATAAAATAATACATTTTACTGCTATCCAGGTGCACCTAAGGATATCATATACTACAGATGAATATATATAAAACCATAAACTTATCAAGCGCTCCTCCACTAGGGTAAAAGAGAAATGTCACTGGTTTGAAATACCAAAATCAAAACATCTGTATGTTCATCACACCTTCCAACATCTACCTAAACCAGTCTATTTACAACTCTTCACTACCCAAGTCTCATCTGCCAGTCCGTAGCTCTCCTCACAAATTAACATAAGTCCTTCAGCAGTTATAGTAAAATAGAGGTTTTGTGTTTGTGTAACCTTTTTTAATTCAATGTGTTGCTAAGGTTGTTTATTTTTACTCCTTGATAGCAACACCATTTGCTGCTGAAATCCAACTCCTGACCCAGGAGGTTGATGGTGTATTGGAAGCCTTGGCCATTGACCAACAGAGCAGACAAAATATTTAATGTTTTTAAATGATTTATGTAAAAAATGTTCTTTATTCACAATTATTCTTATTTCATCAAAATAAAATTACCTGTTATATGTGTTTTCCACTAGAATATGTTTTTGCAATATTTAAAAATGTATAAACACTAAACTTCCTATGTTCCTGAGTAGGGGTTGTGCACAGCAGGTGTAAGCCGTGTATTAGCATCCGAGGACTACACACCTCCTGGCTGCTCACAGCATCTGCTCACCTCTGGTTCTTGCACATCATGGAACATAGTGGTCAGAGCCAGGAAGAGTGACCCACCAGTGTTGGAAGCCCACCTATGCGCTATTTCACTCTGCAGACTGCATGTCCCCAGCTGCTCATGGCATCCATCCACCTCCAGTTCCCAGAGGTCGAAGTCAGAAACACAAAGATGTACCCACTAGCATGACTGCATAAGATCAGAGGAAACCATAGGGCAAGGATAGGGTAAGAAGGGCTTTCAATCTAAAAAACATTCCCTTATTTGATTTGGCCCATGTTAGAAAGGTTCACATCAAAGAGAATAAACATTCAAATGATTCCTTTTCTTATATTGCAGTTTTATTTAGTATAGTTTATATATTTTTTTATTCATAAGTATAGTGACAAGAATCACAGAGTAAAATCCAACAGAAGTTTATTTTATCACCACAGGCAGATATACAGGTCAGTGCAGTGTTCACAGGCAAGATGTTATAGCAGGTACACAGAATCTTAAAAACAGCAAAACAGTTCTTTTAGTGGACCTTCAGGTCCAGGATCCCTAACACTAGTCACCCCTGGGCCTATAACCTGGGCAACTAATTCACCGTCAGGATCATTGTGGACTTGCACTGACACAACTTTAAAGCCAGATACCAGGTGCTGCTAATTAGCCTTGCTTGTGGCTACAAGTGATCCCCGAAAACCTGGACTGGAACTCACTACCATGCTGTTTATTGCTCCATATCTGCACAAACCTGCTGCTCCAAATTAACCTCATGTGAAAGCATGCTGTCCCTGTCACAGTATCATATGGTTTTATACATACACAATCTGAACTTATGGTGTAGACTTAAGCAAAAGATCAAGGACCTGCTACATTATGCTAGGGAGACTGGTGGGGGACTTCCCCTCATTCCTTGGCCTACACCCCAGTAGAACAACTGGCACTGGGGTCTATAGAAGAACAGCTGGTGGTAGGCGTGGGCTACATCAATTCTGAAGTATCTACCATACAAGCCCAGCATGCTGTGGCTGGTATAATTTTGATTATTTTTTAAATGTTTTTTTGTGAAAAACTAAATATTAATGCTTTGTTTGTTGTTTTTTTTTGCATTTGCAGATAAGCCCAACTCTCCTGGGGGCTCATTTGAGGAGGAAACACCACTTTCACCACCAACACCACCACCATCAGAGGCACTCCCTTCCACCAGTGACTCCATTCTCTAGGAAATTTAGGCAGAATCAAAACGCAATGCCCGTCTGCTATCAGAGATTGTGGCATCACTGGTGTGACAAAATGAGCTCCTGGAGAGGCAGAATGTGCTCATCCAAAGCCAATCTGAGGCCATTTTTGCTGGCATGTGGGAGCTCTATGCTCTTCCTGGCCAAGAATTGAGAGATATTGTGGCCAGGATGCCTGGCTTTCCAGCAGCATCAAGATCGGCCTCACAGCCCTCAACCTCACGACAACGGTCCCCCAGCCCTATCCAGGCTAATCCCACACCTGGCCAGGGACAAAGAGGATGTTGCTGACAACCTCCCCTTGTGTTGCTAAGTCTGTACCAATGTATTTGTGCCGCAAGTGACTGCACAGCGATGTGTGCCAGATTTGGAGCTCCCAAATTTCTGATGGACAATTTGCCTTTGTCACAAGGAACTTAAACTTCTTGAGGCTGAAATGTGGCATTTTTGTTTTCATGTTTGGACCCTACCTGGTGCAGGAGTTGCCAGGTGATTTGGCCCTGGCATCGGCAAATGCAGGGGGGGATTTCCGTCTGCCTGGAAACCCCCCTCCCTAGCCCACACCATGACCACAATAGAAACAGTAAGGTAATTTTACTAGTGCTGCATGTTCTTCACAGTATCACAAATGACATAATTAGCACCACCTGTGGATCTTTTAACATTTATCAGTCAGTAATAAATAACCTGTGCACCAACTAGGAGATCTGGAAAACATTCACTGTTAGGGATGTGCTGCTATAGAGCCCAATATGTACATGTATGTCCAGGGCAGTGCTATATTATTCTGCTGCTCCCCCAGACTCACGGACTTGCTCTAATGCTCTGGAATGGTGCCTACATCTAAAATAAAAACATTCAGCTCAGGCAGGATGGCCTTATTGCCACATTGAATGGCTTACTCTGAATGCTGGTCCTCTATATGCTGGGATTATGACACACAATATACTTTGTATGACGCATATTAAAGATGGTTAAATACTAATTATGCCCTCTTCATGGACTGGCTACACTCACTCTAAAATCAAGCATTTGGAAAACCCCCTCTAGAAATCCTGCGTTTGCCACTACCTGGAACCTCATATTTGTTTATGTAAACCGTAATGCTGGATCCAGCATGTGTTGCATTTGGAATGGCTGCGTGACAGGCATTGTAAGCCACATTTATATTTTTGTTATAATATTACATTAATAATATATTTTAACTTTTTTTTAAATAAAATTATATTTCATATAAATGTTGTATGTGTATTAATAATTGCAATTTATATTGTTTAGGGTCAAGCATGATATTAAATTAAATAAAGAGCCCTTTTTGCATAGGTTTAAAAAATATGATGGCAGTGTCCACGAGCATCTATGTTTAGTGTCATGTTTGCCATCTATTTACAGCTTGAACTGGGAACATGTGTTGTTAACATTATTTCACAAAATTCCCATACAATATTTATTGTTAGTGACATTTGTTTTAGGTTGTTATAAATATCTTCTAAGGTCCTGGAATATAGGACATAAACACATATACCACAATTTTGCAACACATTTTACACTGGTTACATTTTGGTTACAAAATTATATTCCTGGAGAACATGATAAATATTTATTCATAAGATATCTGCCAGAGCGCAATTTTCAAAAAAACCAAACAAATACAATGAGAAGCATGAAATGATGCCCCATGTAAGCGAATATCTACCATGGAGCAAATGGTATAAAAATATATCATTGTAGCCAATATTGCCAATCTATATTAATAGCCTAGTAAAAATGAGAATAGGCCAAAAAACAGGATTTCCTAACCACCTACTAGATTAGCAGGTATCTCCTAGGACACATACTGTACAAACTGTAAACATATTACATATTAAAATAAACAAAATTGCATATTACCTATTAAAATATACAAAACAAAATATGTATATATATATATATATTTATTATAATTCACAGCATAGGCTCGCTCGGCACTCTTCCTCTTAGGGTAAACGTGGGTGCCTTCTGCGGTAATCACAATAGCAGCACACAATGGCAGCGGCACTCCAAAGAATAAATGAATAGAAGCTGGGTTATAGAAACCTCAAGTTTAACTTCAACATTTCAATCTCACGATTTTCATCGGGAAGTATTGAACAAACAGGTAAAACACTTACCTATATAACACACCACGAGTGCAACACACAGCGTCTGTTGGAGGCATCGTCTGATGTCATCGCAGCGCAAAATCCAGCAGGCACGACGTCTGACGTAATCCTCACTATAGCAACAGGATAAACAATACCAAAGTGAGTGAACAACTAATGACCAAAAAACATCATGAAGAAAAAAATAATAGACAATATCAATAAAGAATATCAATAAGGAGAAACAACAGGGAATATACTATCCATGGATACACAACAGATACAGCAAAAAAGAACATATAAACAGATATATCTGTAAAAATGACATATGGCAAAAAACATAACAGGAGAGATCTCTCAAATAGTATATCACAGAAAACGGTCATTTAAAAGAAGATAATGGCAAGGTCTCATTAAGACCATGAGGTTGTACCGTATTGAGTCGGTGTATCCACCTCGACTCCATCTGCAGAAGCAATTTGGATCTATCACCCCCTCTGAGACTCTCTGGGGCATGGTCTATCATTTTATATCGTATGGTCAACAGATTATGTCTGTGATCCCTAAAATTATGGGCCACAGGTTGCTAATTTTCTTTACCAACTAAAGCTAGTCGGATGGCCGACCTGTGTAGTGCCATCCTTTTGTGGAATTGGTGTGTAGTTTTGCTAATGTATAGCAGTCCGCAAGGACACCTAATACAATAAACAACGTACTGACTGGTACAGGTCAGTATATGATTAATTTTGTATCTGCGTCCCGTATGGGGATGTACAAAACTATCACCTGTTTCTAAGAAGCTGCACGTAGTGCAGCAAAGGCATTTATACTTGCCAGGTTTCTTGGACAAAAAATGGGTTTTGGTCAAATTCCCAAAACCCATGATGTCATTGTGAACAAGCCAGTCATGGATGTTTTTACCACGTCTATAACAAGGTAACAGGGTGGTGTTTTTTAGTGCTGAAAGTTCGGCCTCAGCCTTAATCATTGGACAAAATCTTTTGGCCGTATTGACGATAGAGCAGCTCCCTGCACTGTAGCTGTTAACCCAAACCATCCTGTCATTAAGTCTATTGTAATTTTTATTAGGAGGATGCTCAATGCTTTTAGGAGTGGCCAAGGCTCTCTGTTGAGCATCTCTTAAAGATCTAAGAGAATATCCTCTACTGAGGAAGTTATCTGTCATGCGCTCCATATGTTTGAGCTCATCAACGGGGTCACTACAAATCCTATGTACTCTCAAATACTGTGAGTAAGGTAAGCCCCTCACCAGGTTCCTAGAATGAAAGCTGGAGGCCAATAACAGATTATTCCAATCAGTTGGTTTTTTATAAGTGAAATATGGACCTTACCCTCAGAGAGCGTGACCGCTGCATCCAAAAAATTTATCTTTTCGGAACTAATATCACAAGTGAACTTAATGTCAGGATCACAGGCATTGACTTCAACCATCATCTGTAAAAATTCATACCTGTTACCCAACCAGACCATAAATACATCATCTATGTATTGTGTGAAGAACCTGATGTTATCGGCATAGGTACTCTTGTTAAAACACAAGTCATTCTCCACATGATACATAAATGCATTGGCGTACGCAGGTGCTGCACAAGATCCCATTACGCAGACGAGGGTTTGCAAGTAGAACACTCCATCAAAAACAAAGTAATTTCTGGTTGGGGTTAAGGACAAAAGATGCAGGAAAAATGTAAGATCAGGACCAACAAAACGAGAGTTATTATTCAAAAGTTGTTCAACAGCTGACAGTCCCCTATGGTTAGGGATACTAGTATAAAGGCTGACTATGTCAATGGAACATAACCAACAGTCCCTGGGTAAATCACCCAGATCCTTCAACTTTTGTAAAAAAGAGACAGTATCTTTGAGATTGGTAGATTCCGATTGTATCACAGGCTGTAGGTAAAAGTCAATATATCTAGAGACTTAATAATATAGAGAGTCCCTCGCCGCAATAATTGACCTGCCCGAAGGGTTTATAGGATCTTTGTGCAGTTTAGGCAAGGTATAAAATACCGGGACCTTGGGACAAATGGGTACACGAGTCTCCATAGTAGACTTAGAAATGTGATGGGCATCCAGGGCTAGCTGTAACACAGCAATGAGTTCCTGTAGGTATATATGTGTCGGATCAGATTCGAGCTTACGATAAACCGTAATGTCCGATAGCTGTCGCTGGGCTTCTGTGCGATACGTAGAGATGTCCTGAATCACAATTCTGCCCCCTTTGTCAGCGTGGCGGATTGTGATACTGGTATCAGATCCCAAACTTCTTAGAGCCCGCAATTCATTCCTGGACAAGTTGGAATGAATCTTGTCCTTACTGTCAGTAATGTGAGTTTCAAGAATATTGGTGAACCCTTTGATAGACAACTTCTGTGAAAAGGGGTCAAAGGAAGATCTTGATTTACTCGGGATAAAAAAGTGTTGAGTAACTCTCAAGTCGGGTTTATCCCCAAAGTACTCCTTAAGGTGTAATTGTCGGTTCAGGCGATGTACATCTATTTTACTATTAAGCGTGTTATGCTGGACTGTGGGTACAAAGCTTAGACCTTTACGCAACACACAAAACTCATCTGCAGTCAAAGTCTTAGTCGATAGGTTGTACACTATTTCTTTTTCTTGGATATTTGTTTTCCTCTGCCGCTCAGATTGGCCCCCTCTTCTAGTGAAGAGCCTAGTGGTGGATCTTTTTTTGCTCTCGTAATAACCTGCTGATGTAGTGCCACTTAAACCAGCACATTCCTAGTCACTGGATTGGCCTCAGCTGGACATGTCAGTTTCTAAAGGGAATTTCTTAAATCTGTTATAAAAACCCGGTTTCTTTTGCCTTCTCAGCCCGGATGGATTATTAGCCCAGGAATAGACCTTTCTTTGGTCGTTATCTTTAGTCACAGCGGCCAATTTGTTCTGTTTGAATTTAATTAAATCTTTTTTATACTTGTCAATTTGTCCTTGTAATTTGGAGACCTAATCGAAAGATGTAGAGATATGTAAAGACTCAAATACTTTAATTTTATCTCTAATGGTATTTAACTCTCTCCCCGATTCCTCTATGACAAGGAGGATAAGATCAAAGAAAGCTTTATTTAGAATAGCTGCCCACTCGCAACAAAATTCTGGGTTAAACCGCCCAATGGTAGGGGCGTTGTGAATCCTAAAACCTCCTGGAATCTTCTTAGTTCTAAAATAATCGCTGAGAGTCACACCGTGTAAAAAATGGTCCATTTCTTTTTTCTTTAATCTATAAAGTTGTGTATAATAGAAATCTACAGATTCAGCACCTGCTGCAGCCTTAAGGTTTTCTTTAAACAAGATACCTTCGGCATCTGTATCAGAGGATGCGAAAGTGTCCCCAACAGGTAGTTCAACACAATTAAAACTGGAACCCTCCGTGGGATCCAAATGCTGAGTCATACTCAGCACTAACAGCGTGAATAAATCCTGTCTGGAGACAGGTAATTCACAGCATAGGCTCGCTCGGCACTCTTCCTCTTAGGGTAAACGTGGGTGCCTACTGCGCTAATCACAATAGCAGCGGCACTCCAAAGAATAAATGAATAGAAGCTGGGTTATAGAAACCTCAAGTTTAACTTCAACATTTCAATCTCACGATTTTTATCGGGAAGTATTGAACAAACAGGTAAAACACTTACCTATATAACACACCACGAGTGCGACACACAGCATCTGTTGGAGGCATCGTCTGACGTCATCGCAGCGCACAATCCAGTTCTGTACAGAGGACAAGTCTAGACTTTTGCATAGTTTCAATTAGCTGTGGGAGTTACCGTGTGGCTGCAGCTTTCAGGTTTGATGCGCGGAGCTATGCACCATGCGCAGTAAGTCCCACGGCTAACTGAATCTGCCAATTACAGTCATAGTCTAATATAAAACCATAGTCTAATAAGTCCGCATCATGTACTGAAGTATATGCTTTGATACACTGCAGACAGTTAATTTGATAGTAAGACAATGTATCCCATCACTTGTTACTTCCATACAGGTTTACACTGAGAACGATACATTTTGAATGAAGTCTATAAACTGCTTATCCAATCATAGAGGTAAATTGAGCAGTTTATCTAATCTCAGAGGTAAATTGAGCACTATGCTGAGAGGGGAACTTTCCTGCTTAAATCTGCTAATTTTTTATCTTAGTTACTTAGTGGTAGTTAGTGCCATTTGCTGAACCATTTAACTGTTTTGTGGCTCATTTGAAGTTGGATGTGGACATCCCTGACTCTATAGGAAACAACGTACTGTACACTGTAATCTCAGAGGTTGCCACTAGGTAGAGCCGTAGAGCACCAAAAAGGGACAAGCTGGCAAAATGAAAATTATTTCTGGTTGCATATGCGCAGTAGATGCTGAGAGTTGCTGAAGAACGGCGCAGAAGACTGGGGTGAGGTGCCGTAGGTCCATGAACCAGGACTGGGCAAGTGACAATGCTGAAGTGGTGCCAAGGGCCACTGAATACCTGCTGATGGTGTGCTGGGGAGGCCAGTAGGGACCACAGCAGAAGTGCCAGCAGTGTGAATCTGAGATCTGGAGACAGTCTGACAGAGCTGAGAGTCAAGGCGCACATCCACTAGATGACAGGCAAAAGACTGCACGATTACGACATTGTAATCATGCAGTCGTTTGTCTGTCTGTGATGTGCCTACACTGAACGAGCAGTCATTCAGTGTAGGCACAATCAATCATCTGCAAACATGTTGAACCTGACGATATCGTCAGGTTGTACAACATATTTGTACGATGATAGATGTCTAAATGACCAGCGGGACGCTGGTCATTTTAGAAATTTTTTAAATGATCTGCAAACGATTTCCAAACAATTATTGAAGGATTATCGAACGATCAAACGATAACGATATTGTTCCATTGCTCAATTTAATCGTCTAGTGGATGTGTCCCTTCACAGTAGAGATCTGTTGAGGCTGTGTGAGTTAAAACTGATAAACAGAGTCCTTATTGAAAACATAGTTAAAGCATGGTAAAAGCATATTGAAAGCATATGGGAAGCATAGTGAATGCATATTGAAAGTTTATTGAATGTACTGAGTTATGCGGGCCATACACGGGGCAATTTGAAAACGTACGACACCTCGGTCAAATTCAGCCCGATCCATCGCATGCTGCTGTGAATGGTAAACAATGCATCTTACAAGATGCTTCATTTACCTATTTAACAGCATGATGGATCGCAGATCTTATGGTTTTTCCATAACATCTACGATGCCGATGTACGACGGCGGGGACGCGCATCGCCATCGATATGCACAATTGATCGTTGTGATCGATCGAAATTGTGCATATCGTGTGTAAAATGGTACCGTGTATGGGGGCCTTTACCCTGATATTTACAAGAGACTGAGCTAGATATCTGAATATGTCGACAGTGTGATATATGTCCTGTTTGAGTTATTATTGAACCAGTGAATGTGTCTCTGAGTATAAAGTAAGTAAGCCATTTTGGGAGAGAATTATAAGATGATTAAAGTGCATTTTGGGACTCAGAAATGGATACTGACTCAGAAATGGATACTATCAAGATAACTGTGCTACTAAAAGTGTAACTGTGTTTATTGTGCTTTATCACTGGATAGTAAATCTATTGTTCTCTGGATTCCAGAAAGACGTGCATTATATGCTAATTATTTTGCCTATTGTAGATTACAAGTACATACATGTTATGGTACAGTGACCACCTAGCAAGAGAGTATGCCAATGAAATAACTTTGTGTTAATTTTAAAGTACATGACGGATCAGTCTGGGTTTTTGCTAGTCTGTTTAGAAATAATCTGTTTTACTATTTCATTATATATGTGTTTGTGATGGTTATAGTGTTTTGAGAAACTAGTATATTGAAGCAATTGAGAAACTGCATTTGTTCATTGGTAGGCTTGCCACCTAGCAACAGCTGGTGGGTTAGGGTGCAAGCCTCCCAAATTCTACTGAGAAGGTAAAATGAAAGAAACTTTCACTTATCTTCTCTCACAGCTGGGGATGTGGGTCAGAGCCATTGCCGTGGATGGTGGGCATGCATCCCTCACACAGCTGTGCATGCGAGTCACAGACGTGAGTGTGACAGACATGAGCATGCTAATAATGTGTGCACGTGGGGATGCTCAGCCCTCTCCAGGGGCATTTCTAGCGAGGAGGGGGCCCGTGTGCAGTCTCTGTCATGGGCCCCCTCCTCTCAGTCTGGCATGCACTGGGTGCAGCAAGGCCAGTGCGCACTGATAGACTCTGGGCACTAGAGCATGTACTGTACTGTGCATGCGCGAAATGATGGGAAAATGGCCACGGCAGCCATTTTCCAGGCGTTTTTACAGTGCTGACGTGGGACTCTGGGGAGGTAAGTATAATATGGGTGCAAGGTGTACGGTCCATTGGATTACTTTCATGAAATCTCATTGGATTACTTTCATGAATGCTACTAGTAAAACACTGTTCCTTAAACATAGACTTTGACGGCAGATAACAACCACTAGGTCCATCTAGTCTGCCCATCTTCTGCATCCAATGATCTTTTGTCCCTTCTGTAGTATGTTACAAAAATCTGGGTGTGGGCTCAGTGCGCTTATCCTCGTGTGTGCACACTGCACTCACAACCACGACCGACCTGCTCCCCCAGTTGTGAGAGGAGGTAAGTGAAACCTTCTCAGCATAATTTTGAAGGGTTGAACCCTAACACACCAGCTGTTGCTAGGTGGCAATTTTATTACCTAGAACAAAGAGTGTTTGCAGATCATACATTCCTGCAAACTAGTATTTTCCCTAATTGTAGCCAAAGAGGTGCTGCAGCAGTTAAGTTAAAGAAGCCTTTTCAACTACCAAAGAGAGCTACTACCTACTGTCTACTTACTACAGTATTGGAGACTAATGTCTTATATTTGTCATATTTCATCTATGCCGAGTTGACTGTTATTTTTACGGTGATCATTATTATTTCCATCGTGACCCTCCTTGGACTCACGTCCTCTTAGACCCTCATTAATAAATCTACAATATTATTCTATTTATCAAGGTTATCTTTTTATGTCATTTTACTGTGTGTATGGGACTAGCCTCTCTGCTACAGCCTGAGGTGGATATGTTTGTGGAGTCTTTCCCAGAGAAGAAGGAAGATTCTTTGGAGTTGCCATTTCAGCTGTTAGGTACCATATAAATCTAACTTATCGGTGCCCACTCCAACACCTGGAGTAGCACAGATGTAAATCAGGTTTATGACGCAGTTCCTCCTTTTCACTCCCACATGTATAAGTGTTTCTTTTATAATTTCCCAGAAATGCTTTTTCAAAAGTTGGAAACTTGCTTTCATATTCTATAATGAAATCCCGCTGCTGTATGGTGTTGGCTGAAAAGAGCATAGGATCAGCTGGACTTTGCACTAGAGAATCTCTTGTAAGACAACTCTCTCTTCCTATACTGACACACTTACTAAACAAACACATGCTACCTTAAAAATAATATTGATGCAGGACCTAACCATATGTCAGGGTATAAATTATAGCATGGTCTTACAAGTGTGTAATATGACCTAATAGAGCTAGCACATGAACCTCAGTGCAGAGTAACAAATAGACATTAGCACATTCATGGTTAATACCACTGTGTACATTAAGGTCCAACAAAACAAAAAGTTTGAGCACATTTACATTTCCATGTCAGTTGCTTAATCATAAAATTATTCAGATGTTATTCACTGCATACTGCCATATTTCTGTGAAATTCCAATCCCACACCTCTAATTCACCGATTTCAATAAACTTCCATGTAATTTATTTACTGCATCATACTTTATACACCTTATTTCCCTGTTTGTATATTTTTAAAACAAAATGTTACATTTTCTTTGTTTTAGTTGTATAGATAACATATACAGCATTGCACTGCTGACTTTCAATGAAGGCATTATGGTAACCATCTGTCAGACAAGCTGAGAATGTAAAATGAATGGTCAGGAGAAAATACCAATTGTATGCAGCCATCTCTTGCATTTTGAAAACATATTTTTCTGATTTTAGTTAGTTTATTTCTGGAAATGTGTCTCCAAGTAACAAGGTAACACAGGAGTGATGGTTTAAACCATTGAAGCCCAACCATTTTCATCTGATAACTGTCAGCATGCCATTTTTCTAGTAGCCCAAATATCAATTTGCCATTTTTCAGGGACCTCAAGGGGGAGTTTCAATTTAGCGCAAGGTTCTGTCTGATCTGTGTGATTTCTAGTGCACACACAACGGATAATTACAGGAGGGAAACCTTTGCTCATTTTTTGCTCACATCTCCATGGCCAGGTAACCAGCCATGTATCAGTACACAAGTTCCTGACGAAACACGCAGCTAATTCATTCTCCCTAAGACCCCTGCTTATGTAATAGGTTGTGTCTTGCATCCGCTGCTGGAACTCCTGTGAGTCTCCCGTATTTTAAAAGCAGCAATCATTTTAATGGCAAAACCAGCTTAGTTTTGCTATTTAAAATTATTGCTGCTTTAAAAATATGGGAAGACTCACAGGAGTTCTCACAGAAGCTGCAGGTCGCACCCTATTACATAAGCCCCCAAGTGTCAATGTGCAATTTTTCTGGGCCCTCACTTACTATTTGCCATTCTTATGGGACCACAAGTGTAAGTGTGCCATTGTTTTTGGGACCCAAAAAAGTCAGTTGGCAATACTGAAAAAAAAATAAACAAACAAAAAAACCCTTCTCTTTTCTACGAGCCCACTTATGCCTGTGTTAACCATTTGTTTTTCTTGCAAAATATGCATCATCAATAAAACTTAATTAAACATCTCTAATACATTGGAAACAACTATCCACCTTGTGTGTACACACACATACACACACACACACACACACACACGCAGGGGCTGGCTGGCAACCTTTGGCCTGGGGGGCAGACACAAGTAGGTGGCCCGATTTCTCCAAAAGCGCATTGCAATGGAGAAAAGACACATGATAATAGTCTCTGTAAGTAAGGTGTGCCTAATGTGGGTGTGCTTTAAATAATGTAGAGAGGTTTGCAGTGACAGCCAGGTTAGGGAGCATCGCAGTGACTGCCATATAATGCAGAGAGGTTCGCAGGGACCATCAGATCAGGGAGTGTCTCAGTGACATTATAATGCAGAGAGGTCGCAGTGAGCGTCAGATCAGGGAGAGTCGCAGTGATGTGCCATATAATGCAGAGAGGTTTGCAGTAACCATCAGATCAAGGAGCGTCGCAGTGACTGCCATACAATGCAGAGAGGTCGCAGTGAGCATCAGATCATAATACAGAGAGGCCCGCAGTGACAGTCAGATCAGGGACCATCGCAGAGACTGCCATATAATGCAGAGAGGTCGCAGCAAGCATCAGATCAGGGAGAGTCGCAGTGATGTGCCATATAATACAGAGAGGCCCGCAGTGACCGTCAGATCAGGGAGAGTCGCAGTGATGTGCCATAGAATGCAGAGAGGCGCGCAGTGACTGTCAGATCAGGGAGAGTCGCAGTGATGTGCCATATAATACAGAAAGGCCCGCAGTGACCGTCAGATCAGGGAGAGTCGCAGTGATGTGCCATATAATACAGAGAGGTACGCAGTGACCGTCAGATCAGGGAGAGTCGCAGTGATGTGCCATATAATGCAGAGAGGTTTGCAGTAACCATCAGATCAAGGAGCGTCGCAGTGACTGCCATACAATGCAGAGAGGTCGCAGTGAGCATCAGATCAGGGAGAGTCGCAGAGATGTGCCATATAATACAGAGAGGCCCGCAGTGACCGTCAGATCAGGGACCATCGCAGAGACTGCCATATAATGCAGAGAGGTCGCAGCAAGCATCAGATCAGGGAGAGTCGCAGTGATGTGCCATATAATACAGAGAGGCCCGCAGTGACCGTCAGATCAGGGAGAGTCGCAGTGATGTGCCATATAATGCAGAGAGGTTTGCAGTAACCATCAGATCAAGGAGCGTCGCAGTGCCTGCCATATAATGCAGAGAGGTTCACAGTGACCACCTGATCAGGGAGCATTGTAATGGCTGCCAGATAACGCAGTAATCACCAGATTATGCAGACTTCATCAGTGACCCACATATAACACAGGTATTATGAATATACAGTAGCCCTCACACACAATAATAATACCCCCCCCACATTCACACACATTATTACATCACCCCCAGCACCGACAGTATTAAAACAACCCCTCCCCCCCAAGATAAAAATAACTACAGCCCCCCATTGCATAAGTATTCCAACACCCCCTCAACCTCAAATATCATTAAACATGTACGCCTCCACTGGCACTTACCTGTCTGGAAGGCTGTTCTCTCTCTGGTCCCTGTGAAGCTCCATGTCCAGGGTACAGGAAGAGATGACAGAGACAGGTGGAGAAAGGGCGGAGACTCAGGGTGAGGGGGCGGGGCCTTCAGCAGGGACAGAGGGAGATAGATTAATATAGACAGGGTAGGAGAGGGGGCGGGGCCTCCGGTGAGGGGGCTGGGCCTCCCAGTGAGGGGGTGAGGCCTTACCCGGGGAGAGGAAGGGACAGAGGACACAGAGCAGGGGAGCGGCCTCGGAAGGAGTCCTGCTCAGTGTGCAGCCACAAGCTGCATAGATATGAGTGACAGACAGCCCGGTAACATGCAGAGAATGCTGCCCAGCCGCTCTGATGCTGCTATAGTCGGAGCAACTGAGAGCACTTTCTGATTGTCACCCGGCCGTCAATTATACATGTGCACTAGTGATACCGGCCCTCACTGAGGCAAAAGTCTACCGGCCCGAGGGGCATATGGCACCCTGCCCCCCGGCCCAGCCCGCCACTGCACACACACACACTTAGTCACACACACAGACAGTCACAAACACAATCACACACACTCAGTGTCACACACAGACAGTCACACACACGCATGCACACACACCTGCTAACATATGCATATAAAATAATAACATATTCATGAGCAAAGAAAAAAGCATCCATAAGCATCAGCTGTGTATTTTTAAACAGTTAATCTTATCAATCACTAGTGACCATCATCATCATCATAGTTATATTTGCAGCTGCCCCTAAACACTTGCAAATAGAACATCTGTCTCAGACATACAATATGCACCTGGATGCCCAGTGCTATTTTTCAGCAGGAACAACCAGTAACTCAGTTCCTGAACCTCTCACTAACTATGACGTAAAGTCCTGGGCCAAAATGTATTTTCCATAAGATAAGATATAAGCTGCATACACACATAACGATTTTGTTACCAACGATTTTCTGAACGATTTTCTGTCAGATTATCTGTCAGATTTTTTAAAGTGTATTGAACGATTTTTTTGAACTACAAACGATTTTTGCATATTCCTTAATGAAAATTGTTCGGTTGGTCAGTCTGACTGAACTACAAACTACAATCGTGAACACACATGAACGATAATCGTTCATCGTTTTAACTCAGAAAGTGAACGATTTTTTCAACGATTGAATGATAAACGATATAGTCATTGATAATCGTTCAAAAAGTCATTGTGTGTGTATGCACCTTTATATTAAAGGCCCTTTTGAGGGCATTCTTTTCTAAATATATATATATATATATATATAGCATATATATATATTTAGTCAAGGTTACAAGTTATATCACCATGCGCAACACTGTTAGTTCAATCTTTAGTGATGTATCAGAAGTGAGTCCACTATTTTTCATGTATAGTTTCACTGTTTGAAGTACTTTTTTCTCCAAACCTCCTCTCCTCAGGAGTCAATTGTAGGGATTTCTAGTCAGAGTAGAAGATACGGTGCGCACCACAGTAAGTATGGTAAAAAAATATTTAATCAAAGCACACATAAAAGACTCACATCTAAGTTTCCAGTATACAGCATACAGGTTTCAGCGACAATCGCGGGATTCACAGTTCCAAGCTGCTGCTGTGACCGGGCACTGGGCCTGATTCAGAGCCGCTCGTAAGCGGCCGCTCGTTCGCTCTGAGCGATGTTCGCACAAATGCGCATGCGTGTGGGTCATAATGCGCATGCACAAACCAGTCATTGCGGTCGGAAATCGTGCGCTCGCAAAACAGAGAGGGGCTGCTAATTTGATTGACAGAATGTACCGTTTGTGGGTGGTAACAGGGGAAGGTGCTTGAAGACGGGGGTGTGGAGATCCGAACGCAGGCGTGCCTAACGGTCAAAAGGGTGTTTAATGGGAGTGCATAACTAGTAAAGGAGTGTCATCGACCACGTCACTTGGTTGTCTTTTAGCCTGAACTGTTCGCAGTGATAGCGGTAAGAAAAACCTACCACAAGCATTGCGAGCAGTTCAGATGCCTTTCGATGTACCCGATTAATCTAATAAATACCGGAGATGACGTGTGATGCGAACGGAAAAGGGGCGTCTTTACAAAATAGCGAGCGCATTTTTTGTTCGCTCGCTCAGACAAAGAGGCGTCAACAAACCGCAAAGAGCGAGCGCTCAATTTAAATAGCCGGCCCCTTTTTTGGAACGACCGTCCGCAAATAGCGTCCGGCTCTGAATCAGGCCCACTGTGAATCCTGCGATTGTCACTGAAACCTGTATGCTGTATACTGGAAACTTAGATGTAAGCCTTTTCTTTATGTGTGCTTTGAGTAAATATATTTCTACCATACTTACTGCACACCATATCCTCTACTTTGACCATATATATATATATATATATATATATATATGTATATATATATATAATATATTAAATAGTTTTTCTATACCTTCACACCTAGTAGCTCCACCCGCAGTTCCTGAACCAATTTTTGTTACAAAAATAGGCCTGTGGATGCCATTCTGTATATGTTCACCCCTGTCCTAATTACACTCAGGGCCTTTGTATGGGGCCCAGACTAGCCAGTTGGCCTGTATTAGCCAGGAGGTCCACTGTCCACTGATGATGCTAAAAAAAATCTGTATTTTGGAATATTTGGATATGGGAGACTCAACCTGTATTTATTTTGCTAGTACATGGAATAATGTACCATTTCTAGCAGCTGTGTGACGTTTAATAAATCCGTTTCCCATGTGGCATGCACTATGTAGTATGAGTCCTACTCTTACACTTGCCAAGCTCAGTATGATAAATATGTGAATTAACACATTGAGTTGGATCTATATATAACCCTACATTCCTGACTATTATTACAATAACAATCTGCCCTGTCTTGAGTTCTCTGTGTATACAGCTGTCGAGTTTCATACATGACAAAAAATGATGGCTACAAGACTTTTCTAGAAAATTGGTACCTTAACCTTATGTCACCTCATATTCCCTTTAACTGTACCAGGAATTCAAATTATAGCATTATTTCTTTTCTGCAGCATTATAAAATCATGCACATACATGGCCCGATTCCTAGTTGCATGTCCGCTTTACATGTATCTACCTGTATTCAACGGCATTTATATGACTGCACTGCTCCATCGATGCAGCACCATAACAGGTCTAATTAGTGCCCTGTGCTGGCCTACCCCCTTAGTGCCTGTTGACATAATGTCAGGGGCAGGACGTCATTGCTCCACATGTAGGGGACTGGCAAGCAGCATCGGTAACTGCAGTGCTGATTGGAGCATCCTGAGTACACTCTAATCTGCGACACGAGATCAGTCTGCAGTCGCTTACCTCTGAATAGCCTGCAACTCTGTCAACACATTCACAACACGACCACTGGATACATCTACATGTCCTACATGCGAAGCCTCGGTGCCGCCCAGCTACACCCACTCAGATGCAAGTGGAGGTCCTGAGATGTGTACAGCTCTGAATTGCCCATTTTTGCTCTAAGTTGCGTATGCAAACCCCAACACATGCGCAGTCTGCTAAACATCACAAGATTTGCACGCAGACAGAATTGTGTGTAACTCTGAATCAGGTCCACAATGTGAAAATTGAGCAAATACAGTAGCTTCTTTATACATTTCATATTGTAAAGCATTGTTATCTGTTTATACAGATTCACCAGACAATAAAATGATGTATTTGCTATGTTTATATAGCACACAGGAGGTGATTCAGAGGTGGACGCAGAGAATACGTTTAACATTTCACCGGTGGTTACTTCCAAGATAGATATCTTACAAGGATCCACTTCAAAGATGCCATACAGACTTGGTGGGATGTATGTGAATGAAGGAATATAGAGACACTCATCTATTACTATGAGGTACATTTACTAAGCAGTGAATTTACAAAACCCTCGATTTTTAAAGGCCGATTTTAAAGGGCAATAATACTTATTAATGGGCAGCACAGACAGTGTAATGGTTAGCATTACTTCCTCACAGCCTTAACTGTGCAGAGTTTGTATATTCTCCCTGTGCTTGCGTGGGTTTTCTCCGGGTGCTCCGGTTTCCTCCCACACTCCAAAAATATACTGGTAGGTTAATTGGCTCCTACCAAAAATTAACCCTAGTGTGTATGTGTGTGCGTGTACATGTGGTAGGGAATATAGATTGTAAGCTCCACTGGGGCAGGGACTGATGTGAGTGACCAAATATGCTCTGTAAAGCGCTGCGGAATATGTGTGCGCTATATAAATAACTGGTAATAAATAAAATAATAATAAATACTTACTGTAAAATAAGCCTGATTTTGTATTTACTATTATTGCCCATTTAAATATGGCAGGAAAAATCTAAAAATGGAGGGTTTTTTTAAATCCACTGCTTAGTAAATATGCATTATTCATATAGGACAAATCATTATGCAGAACTTAAAAAAAAGCTAACAAATAAAATCTAGGTTTCTTGTACAAAAGCTATAGAAACAATTGGCATTTGCAAAGATGTTAAAGGAGACAGTCGTGCAAATGCAGATTGGTAACAGGTGCCTGGTAGATGGGTCTGCTGGCCCCACTTGCCACCAATGTGTTCTGCAGTCCAGAGTAGCAGTATTGTGTTTTTATGTCAATAATAGTACTGTACCCGTTGTTTTAGTTTTATACATTTTTATACAGTGTTTTTAAACAATTTTACTGTTGCAGTAAAAAGGCTAATACCTAAAATGATATTCCTATTTGTATACATTTATATCTGGATTAATCAAATACTTTGTGGACACTTTATAATATGTAGAAGGGTAGATGACAGGTGCAAAGTTGCTGTCAATTAAATAAAATACTGTTGCTGAATGGTAACAATAGGAAATGAAAAGAATGAGAACATAAAAGTTTTATTATTTTCACTATTATCTATCAAAACAACGGAGGCAATATTTGGGATATCTTAGCCTGCTTTAATACACACTGAAGCATGAATATACCTTAATAAATAGAATGCCATAGAGCCATGTGTGCGGAAGCTGCATCTGTTCATTTGTCCATCTGGCAGTTAGCTCCTTGGGGATGGTGTCTATGTAATTTTAGTAGTCTGCACTGAGTACACTGCACTCACCAATACATTAGTCTTTTTAACTAGACACGCATTAAATGGATTTCACCGTTGTGCCTTCTTATTTGTAGACATATTCAGGTAAAAAGAGGTGAAGTCAAAGTATTTCCTGTTAGATGCTGTCACAGATAATACACTGGAAGTGTACGGCTCTCTAGAGCATTACATGGTTAGCAATTGTTACTTGGGAGCATATTTACCAATGTTATTTTGCTGGAAATACACTGAAAACAGCTGTTTTCATGGGATCCCAGCAAAGTTACGTATTCCCTAGTATATCTGCAGCAGTCCCTCCAATTCTGACAGTAAAGGTAGCCCCAAATATAAGAAAAAGGATTAATGTATGGGTGCACTGGTCAAGTAATTAGTGATATATTACTAAAAAATTTACTTTTATCAATTGTTTATTAAAATATATATATATATATATATATATATATATATATATAGTCTCTCTAAAGACTCATAGACAGTGAAGTATTAAAATTAAGGTTTAAAGAAGAAAATATAATGTAAAATATTATGCCAAGGGTTCCGTCACCTAATTAGGCAGACATATTATTATTCTTAGCGAAGTTACGTATTCTCTAGTATATCTGCAGCAGTCCCTCCAATTCTGACAGTAAAAGTAGCCCCATCAGATGGCGCTAGCTGTTGTAGTCTATGGGCTACATTATGAAGAAGCTATAATGTAAGCTATCCGGACGATACTTCTCCGACACTCCCCGCTCGCACAAACGCAGTCAGCAGACCACGAATGTGCTGTAGTGTGCCGGAGTCCCGAAACACGTCAGCAATCACATTATTTTTGCACATTGCAGAGTTTGACTCCTATTAGAGCCTCTGTCTTTGGATGTGATTTTTGGTAACTCTATGCCAGTGGTTCCCAAACTGTGTGCCATGGCATCATGGGGTGCCTCGGGACACTTGCAAGGGTGCCTCAGCTTGGTGATCAAATCAAATAATTTATGGTCAATGTAATGTAAATATGAGTACATACAGAAGTGCAAACCTGTCCACCACATAACTGAACCTAAGGATGACAGGTAAGCACAATTTAGTTTATCATTTCCTTCTCTGAAATTCTCATTAACAAACTTTTGGCCTAGGGGTGCCTTGAAAACAATGCTGATACTCTAGGTGCCATGATTCTAAAAAGTTTGGGAACCACTGCTCGATGCAATCCTATTGTCACAATACACGGTGAAAATTTCACTTAAGATTTTAGTACTGAGCAAAAACTAACATTAGAAACCAGGTTCACAAATACAGTATTAAACATTTCACTGCCAAAGGCCCCGAAGAAAGCAAGCAGCAAACTTAAATCTTAGGTGTTCTGTATTGACGGTGGTCCAAGTGACCTAGTCATGCATAGTTATAAAACAGAAATAGCCATTAAGTTCCAAATATGTAAAACCCTCAAAAGTAAAAAGAATTCCTACTTCCAAATGAATCAGCTGTTATCTTCTGTGAGACATTTATCCACACACATCCATGGCAATATGAAACAGATCTCATTGAAACTGGTCACACAAACTCATACTTGCCTACACTTCCTGAATGTTTGGGACACTAATGAATTAGTAAATAATGGGGCAGTTTTCAAGGCCCCTGAAGAGGTAGACAGCCCTTCCGCATACTAAACTTTCAATCGTCAGAAGGGTGCCTTGTGTAACACCATGCGATAAAACACCTTCTTAATAAATTATATGAAATAAAGACTCGGAGACATGAGATTTGGCAGAATAATTAGTTGGTAATTTATTAAAATTATCTAATGAGTATTAAATTAATCTAAACTGAATGGAGATATGGTGGCAATTAAAGTATGGCAACATACAGCTTACTCCAGCCACGCAGAACACAGACATGCATACCAAGCAAACACCGCCTAAGGTGCAGAGCAACCGGTAACTTAAACAACTGTCAACAAAAGGTATCCACTCCACCCTCTAACATGACTACCCACCCAGAAGGGTGATGATCCTATGCCCCGGCAGGGTGATCCAGTGAACTAAACGAGTCATAGAGGGTGAGCGCACCCAAATACTATAAAACTACAAACTGAAAGCTATTTGCACCCTAAGCGACAACCTGCCGTTCTTTCCTGCCAATGCAAAGGTCTGGTTACAGAACCAACGCACCGCCACCATACCTTAACTAAAACACTGAAGAAATAACCTGGAACAGATCCTCAACAAAAATTTAAACCCCTCCTCAGTCAAATGAACACCATCTCTCCTATACAGATATGCATGCCGGAAACGTATCCTGTCATGCACAACAACACCACTACCAGAGGCCAACACCTGCTTTACGACTGCTGCATTCACCTTCTTTATGGATTCGTCAATCGCCTTTCCATTCTGTACACCACGCCAGACCAGCCGAGGTACAATACACGACCATACAATCTTGCAAGAAGGCCATGCTGACGCAATCCTAGCAACATCGTCAGCCATGGATCTCCTCAATTCCAACCCAGTCGTCTTACCAAGATCATTTCCACCTAATTGAATCAGCAAAACCTCGGGAGTCCCAAAACGCCTTGCAGATTCTAAAAGTTTAGAACACAAGTCCTGCCACAACATTCCTCTCACACCAATCCACCGCACACAATCAGAGCAAGGGAAGGAAGGAGCACCACAAGCATTCATGAACTTAGCAGCCCAGAAAACATAGGAGTGGCCAACAATCCATATTTTGAGAGAGTCAATTTTAACACCTGAAGGGGGAGAAAAAGAATGCAAAATTAAATTAATTTGCAATTATAATTAAGTAGCGGAGGATCTGCCAAAAAGAAAAATTTTGGTGTAACCCGCTGCCAGGCTGAAATTTAAACAAGCTTCAGTGCCAATTCGAAGCAAACATAAAAGGCACATGAGGGTAAAAGAGGGGTGGGGAAGAGGGGAGGGGGTGGAGGGGGAAAGCAGGGAAACACGGATAACTCGGCTGGAGGAAAACCCGAAAAACCTGCTGAGGGAAATACTAATTGTAATTAGAATTAGGTCCATCAGTTCAGGCAAAAATAAAAGGTCAAATGCCTCCAGACTTCCGCTGCCACAGCAGCAAGTAGCTAATCCCCGAGTCGGGTAGACAGGACAAACAAGACACACAAGACCATACGTTGAAGGTAAACAAACAAATAACATGACAAACGAATAAACAAAACATTATTAAATGCGAAATGCAATCAATGCAGAGGCCGAATGTAACGCTTATAACTGGAGGATTTCCAACGGCCTAAAGCCTTAATCTCGGATACAGAAAATCCCGCTGAAGCAGCGGAAGTTGCTACCCCGATGCAAAACGAGTGCGTACCGAAATCCTTGGGGGGAGAGGCCGACACAAGAGACACAGCGCTTCAAACCCCAACCAAACTGGTATTTGGTTAATGGCGAACCATCCTCATGCAAAAGCCAAGAGCCCGCAGTAGCAGGCCTGACCTGAAGATAATGCTTGGCCAGGGCAATGGGGCAAATACGCAAATCCTCAGAAGGGACAAGTGAAATCCAAAGGCCCCTACCCAACTGATCAGTCTTGGAGCGCCTAAGCCTACAAAGCAACGACCTCTCCCCCACCAGAACGTCCGCCTGAAGGAGTGCAGAATCGGTTCGCTTGGAGGCCGCCACCAACTCCGAAATCCGGAAAGCCCCATGAAAGGCCATAGAAAAAGCTAGTTTGAATAAATCAACTTCAAAAACCGAATCCATCATGTCCGCTATGGCCGCGAGGATTAATGGAAGGAGGGAAATATCAATAGGACGTCTCTTGTCGGGCGCAATCGACACCGAACGAGCCCAACCTTTCAAGGCCTTCTGAATCAGAAAGCTCTTTGTCAGGTCTGGGAGGTTTTTTAACTTAAAGAAAAATGAAATACCGGCCAAATAACGCAAAACCACAGCTCTGGATCTGTCAGAGACATAGAGATGCCAAATAAAAGAAAGCATCAACTGATGCCTGCTCTTACCTCCATGTGTGTGGCGACGGGAATACTCTTCCCACTCTTCCCAAGCCTGGCTGTAAACTCTCAGCGTACCCGGGACGAGAGACCGGCGCGCTAATCCCTCCATGCCGGCTTGATGACCTGCCAAACATAAGAGGGGCAAAGCACACCTGTAGCATCAGCCCCAGGGGCCAAGGATCGAAACCTAGGCCACTGAAACCAAGATAATACATCTGCGATTTCATTCTCTGCCCCGGGAATATGCCGTGCTCTAAATGAAATATTGCAGCGCAAGCAAGTTAAGACTAACTGCGCCAAAACTCGCAACAATAGCAATGATTTGGCATGCTGCTGATTAATTGCATTCACAACGCCAAGGTTATCACACCTGAGCACTATACTGCGATCACGCAAACGCTCACCCCACACTTCCAATGCAACCATGATTGAAAAGAGTTCGAGGAGCAACAGGTCTTGTGTGAGACCCAAACGCACCCATTCCTCAGGCCAAGGTGCTGAACACCAGGACCCGGCAAGGTAGCAACCAAAACCCGCTGAACCCGCCGCGTCGGTGAAAAGCTGTAGCCGAGAGCTGTTGACAACTGGAGCCATCCAAATCACTACACCATTAAATTTGTCAAGAAAAGATGCCCAAACGGACAGATCCCTCTTGATTTCGGAGGACAGGCGGACCATTTGGTGCGGTCTGGATGCCCCAGCCGTGGACCACTCCAGCTTCCGACAGAAAACTCTGCCCATCAGGATAACCCTACAGGCAAAATTCAACAGACCTAAGATCGATTGCGCCTGCCGCAAAGAAATTTTGTTTGCAGCCAAACATGTAGCAATCGCGTTGCGCAATTTCGCCACCTTGTCCTGAGGAAGCCTACAAACCCCTGCCAGGGTGTCAATCTCGATGCCCAAGAATGATAGGCAAGCGAGAGGACCCTCGGTTTTCTCATCGGCAACAGGTACCCCGAAATGGAAAAACAGAGCTCGTAAAGAAAACAAAAGAAATGCACAATGGTCTGAATTTGCAGGATCCACACAGAGAAAATCATCGAGATAGTGAGCTATCCCGTGACCCCCACAAGAAGTCTCCACGCACCAATGAAGAAAGGTGCTAAATCTTTCAAAAAGAAAGCACAGGAAACAGAGCATCCCATAGGCAAGCACTTGTCTATAAAATATCTGTTGCCAATGCAAAGTCCCATGTACCTGAAGGAGTCAGGATGCAGGGGAAGTAGATGAAAAGCCGATTCCACATCTATCTTAGCCATGAGAGCACCGGGACCATACGACCTAACCATCTCCAAAGCCTTGTCAAACGACTGATACACCACCAAACAAAATTCTGGAGGTATAGCATCATGCACCGATGACCCCGATGGATACGACAGATGCTGAATGAGCCTAAATTTACCCAGAGACTTCTTGGGGACAACACCCACTGGAGAAAGAATCAAATCCTACAGCGGGGGCTGTTCAAATGGGCCTGCCATTCGCCCTAGGCTCACCTCCTTCTGAATTTTGGCTTGTAAGACATCAGGTAACTCGCGCGCTGACCGCAGATTCTTCGGGGGGCCAACCCTAACCTCGCCCCTAATGGGCAACTTAAAACCAAAAGTGAAACCGCAATACAAAAACCGCACATCCTCAAGGTTAGGATACCAACCCAACCATTTGGTCATAGCATCCAAACGCACTGGGGACGATGCCTTACTTAGCCCCGGTATTCCCGGGTGTCTTGGTAGACTGCT
The DNA here is from genome assembly GCA_031769625.1 of Taudactylus pleione. NCBI lineage: Eukaryota > Metazoa > Chordata > Amphibia > Anura > Myobatrachidae > Taudactylus > Taudactylus pleione. The sequence continues at coordinate 1,640,398 of JAUIMM010000443.1, read as the reverse complement.
GTCCAGCCGGTCGGGAGCAAGTGGACATGGGATGGGCTCCACCGCGATGCAAACAGAAGTGACAAAAACGAAACTGCTGCCACTGTGTACAGGTGGCATTGTTAAATGCAAAACATTTGCCTTTATTCTGAGTCTGGTGGAAAAACGACCTGATCCTGGTGGACTCCGAATAGGGGGAGTTTCGACTGGAGGACGCGGCGGCTGAGTGACTTCCAGCCACACCTCCAGGACTTTACCACCAAACTCAATCACAGGCCTGCCATCCTGCTTCCGACGAAACTCTTTTAGTAAGCCCGCCAGGCAATCCCCCGGGAACCGCGCTGCATGCCATTAATCAGGTGCAGATATCTGATAATATTTAAGTGCTCTTCAGGACGAGTTAGTAAATAGCATGACGCAAACATACAGAAACCCGCGGTCCAATTACTAAAGGATTTAAAAGCGTCCAGGCCAACTCCTCCCTTAGTCTTGGCTGCCTTAAAATCCTTTTTTGCTTTGTCAGTGAGCACAAAAATGTCCACGTATAGGCCCTTAGTTATCTTACGCTTACAGCATGGGCGCAAGCCGCGCAAAACTGCCATATTATCGCAGCGGACCCCCAGTGATCGTCTAGAACGTTTGCGGGAAGCGCCGCGCGAACAGGAATAACGGCGCTTAGATGACTTATCTCTCCGGTCAGCCTTGCATTTAGCATATTTAGCGGCCCGCTTGCGCACCCTGGCAGAGCTGCTGACATCGGACACTAGTGATGAAGAGGAACAACAGCTGCTACTGTCATCATTCTCGTCATAAGTAGACCCACCTGATGTACTCGGCTGTTCGCCACCCAAAGAATCAGCCGAAGCCACCTCCTTGTCCACAGCTGCATCCTCGGGACTGTCGCTGGCATCGCCATCTGAAAAAGAGGGTAACCCAGCATCTGGCGCCGCAGCCCCGAATTCAAACAAAGGTGCAGAAGAAGGAACAGCTAAATTGGCCGAAACCAGGGAAGGGACCGCTCCTGAGGTACCTTGCGCTATTAAGGACCCAAACGCGCGCACTGCTGACAGAAATTGGTCGGGCATGGGTGTTGGTAATTGAGACATAGAAGCTGGCGGGGGTGCACAAGCTGGAGACCCGGCCGCAGGTAGTTGTGATAAGGCAGCCACAAAAGGGGAAAATAATGTGGCCATGGAGGACATGACATTTAAAACACCTGCAGGATCCCCAGAGTTTATGGGCATTGAAATAGTATTCATGTCGGGGGTCTAGCCCCTTGTGACTAGCCCCTTGTGCAGAGCTGCTGGCAGAGCCCACCTGCAGCAAGTTCTGATTCCCATCACTAAAATGGCAGCTAAGCCCCGCCCCCGAGCAGGCTCAGGGAGCTGAGCAGGGCTGACATCTTCAAACTTGGCCTGATGGCCTCTGCAGGCCCTACTTGTCCTGGAGGTCTGAGCCGGGGCCCGAGACCGGACTGGTGTCGAACCCGCGGCCACCTCCTCATATACTAGATGTGCCCCAGCCGGGCGGGGGCACACACTCGCGCGTCCGCGGCCCGCAGCACTGCCGCGAGACGGGACAGGCGGGTGGGCAGGCACAGTAACAGACGTGTGCTGACCTGCCCGCCTATGAGAACCAGCAGCCGCGGCCCCCAAATCATTCACCATGCTAGAGCCGCCAGCTGAAGAAGTCGGCCTCGCCACGGCGGGCACGCGCGCCCGCGCACCATGGCCTCCCTGGCTTGGAACAATGCCAGCGGAGGCGGCGGTAGCTGGAGGGGACCCGGCTCACTCTAGGTAGCGGCGTGGTTTTTTTTTTGCGCGTTGCAGGCGAGACATGGGGCCAGAGGAAGATAGCCAGATGCTGGGAAAGGGCACAGGAGGATAGGGAAAGGAAAGAAAGGAATGAGATAAAAAAAGGGGGGGGGGGGCAGAAGAGGCAGTGAGGGAGAATAGAGAATGAAATAGAAATAGAAATTGAAATGCAGGGAGGAAAAAGCAAGAAAAACTCAAATATAGCACAATCATGCCCTGAACAACATAGCACTTATCTCTGTCGGAAGACAGGAACAAAAGAGGATTTGTCTCAGCCCACACTTCTATTTAAAGCTAGGGGCGAGCGGGTTCGGATTTCTGAAATCCGAACCCCCCTGAGCCCCCCCGATCCGAGTCAGGCTCGACTTTTCCCGCCTGACTCGGATCTGAAATCGAGGCAAAACGTCATCATCCCGCCTTCCGGGTCTTGCGGGTTTTGGATCCTATATAAGGTACCGGAGTCTGCGCCATTTTCTCACTCGGCTGTGGACAGTGAAGAGGGAGGGTGGGAGTTAGGGCTGGCTGGGCTGTGTAGTGTAGTGTAGTGTAGTGCAGAGTAGTGTTGTGCTGCGCTGTGCTGCTGTTGTCCATAGGGGCTGTGTCCACTACTTCAAAGTCCATAGGGGCTGGCTGTGTTGTGCTGTGCTGCTGTTGTCCATAGGGGCTGTGTCCACTACTTCAAAGTCCATAGGGGCAGGCTGGACTGTGTTGTGCAGTCAGTTGTCCATAGGGGCTGTGTCCACTCCAAAGTCCTGTGCAGTGTCCCAGTCCTAAAGGGGTGCTGTAGTGTTGTCCAGGGGGTGCTCTGTCTGTCAGGGGTGCTCCCCCCAAGTGCTAAAAGAAAATATATTTTTTCTGTGTTTGTGAATTGTGTGCGCAGTAGCCGCACGTGCATCAACAAAGTAGTGCCAAGCATGCGCCTGTGTCATAAGTAAAGGGCCGGCTGGCTTGACCGTTAAAGGGTGCTGTAACCCCCAAAGTACACTCCAAACCAAATAAAAAAATATTTTCTGTGTTTGTGAATTGTGTGCGCAGTAGCCGCACGTGCATCAACAAAGTAGTGCCAAGCGTGCGCCTGTGTCATAAGTAAAGGGCCGGCTGGCTTGACCGTTAAAGGGTGCTGTAACCCCCAAAGTACACTCCAAACCAAATAAAAAAATATTTTCTGTTTGTGAATTGTGTGCGCAGTAGCCACACGTGCATCAACAAAGTAGTGCCAAGCGTGTGCCTGGGTCATAAGTAAAGGGCCGCTGGCTTGACCATTAAAGGGTGCTGTAACCCCCAAAGTAAACTCCAAACCAAATAAAAAAATATTTTCTGTGTTTGTGAATTGTGTGCGCAGTAGCCGCACGTGCATCAACAAAGTAGTGCCAAGCGTGCGCCTGTGTCATAAGTAAAGGGCCGGCTGGCTTGACCTTTAAAGGGTGCGGTAACCCCCAAAGTACACTCCAAACCAAATAAAAAAATATTTTCTGTGTTTGTGAATTGTGTGCACTGTGGCTGCACGTGCATCAACAAAGGAGCAGCGCCAAGCGTGCGCCTGTGTCCCATAAGTAAAGAGTCGGCTGGCTCATTTCTTAAAGGGTGGTGTAACCCACAAAGTGCACTACTCTCCAGCAAAAATAAAAAAATATTTTCTGTGTTTTTGTGCGCCTTAGCCGCACGTATATATCAATATAACATAAATGGAGGACCAAACTTTCTCCAATAAAAATAAAATAGGGAAAGATCAAGAACCACTTCCTCCTAGTGCTGTTACTGCTGCTGGGAGTTGTTCATAATCCCAGAGAGGAAGTAGGAACACCACTACTTTTACTAAACAATTGACCCTCCAACAGTCCCTAGCGATGAGGATGAAGTACGACAGCAGTCATCCTGAAGCAAAACGTATAACTGAGGCCTTGACTGCTATGTTGGTGTTAGACGTGCATCCGGTATCCGCCATTAGTGCAGTGGGATTTAGACAATTGATGGAGGTAGTGTGTCCCCGGTTCCAAATCCCGTCTAGATTCCACCTGCATCCTCAAAGCAGCAGCGACAAGCGTGCGTCTGTCTGTTAAAGGGTGGTGTAACCCTCAAAGTGCGCTCCACAAACAATAAAAATATTCTTTTTTTTCTGTCTTTGTGAAATGTGTGGGCTGTAGCCGCACCTGCATCCTTAAAGCAGCAGCGACAAGCGTGCGTCTGTCTGTTAAAGGGTGGTGTAACCCTCAAAGTGCGCTCCACAAACAATATAAAAATTATTTTTTTTTCTGTCTTTGTGAAATGTGTGGGCTGTAGCCGCACCTGCATCCTTAAAGCAGCAGCGACAAGCGTGCGTCTGTCTGTTAAAGGGTGGTGTAACCCTCAAAGTGCGCTCCACAAACAATAAAAAAATTCTTCTTTTTTTTTTCTGTCTTTGTGAATTGTGTGGGCTGTAGCCGCACTTGCATCCTCAAAGCAGCAGCGACAAGCGTGCGTCTGTCTGTTAAAGGGTGGTGTAACCCTCAAAGTGCGCTCCACAAATAATAAAAAAATTCTTCTTTTTTTTTCTGTCTTTGTGAATTGTGTGGGCTGTAGCCGCACTTGCATCCTTAAAGCAGCAGCGACAAGCATGCGTCTGTCTGTTAAAGGATTACATCGGTGACAGCATCCAAGTAGGCATGTCAGACAGTCCGTACCTGTACTGGCAGGAAAAAGAAGCAATTTGGAGGTCCCTGTACAAACTGGCTCTATTTTACCTGAGTTGCCCCCCCTCCAGTGTGTACTCCGAAAGAGTGTTTAGTGCAGCCGGGAACCTTGTCAGCGAAAGGCATAGGAGGTTGCTTCCACAAAATGTGGAGAAGATGATGTTCATAAAATTAATTATCAACTCTTCCAGGGAGACCAGCCTCCTGAACGTACAGAGGGACCTGTGGTTGTGGATTCCAGCGGGGACGAATTAATACTCTGTGAGGATGAGGATGTACACAACACTGAAGAGGGTGAGGAATCTGTGGATGAGGAGGATGAGGACGACATCTTGCCTCCGTAGAGCCAGTTTGTGCAGGGACAGATTTATTGCCAGCTTGTTTTGTGGGGGCCCAAACGAACCAATCATTTCAGCCACAGTCGTGTGGCAGACCCTGGCGCTGAAATGTTTGGTTTGTTAAAGTGTGCATGTCCTGTTTATACAACATAAGGGTGGGTCGGAGGGCCCAAGGACAATTCCATCTTGCACCTCTTTTTTTTCTTTGAATTATGTACTGTTTGGGGCCTAGTTTTTCAAACTGCCATCCTGTCTGCCACTGCAGTGTCACTCCTAGATGGACCACGTGTTTGTGCCGCCCACTCGTATCTCTTAGCATAGTCATCCAGTTACCTCGGTGCAACCTTTTGGATATAAAAACACTATTGTGAGGTGTGAGGTGTTCAGAATAGACTGGAAATGAGTGGAAATTAAGGTTATTGAGGTTAATAATAACATAGGAGCAGAAAAACACACAAATTCTGTGATTTTAGCTGTTTTTATGCTTTTTTTAAAAAAAATACAGATCCAAAACACAAAACCCAGAACCCAAAACACGGAAGGGTGGTTTTGGCAAAACCAATCCAGATCCAAAACACGAAGAAAGATCCAGATCCAAAACCAAAACACAAAAACACACATACTTATCCTCTAGGGCAACTAAGTCACATGGTGTTACCCAAGCCAGCCCCCAGACTCGAAGTTTAACCCACACCGATCTTATGCAATCACTCTGTTTGTCTTACCAACTCTCCATAAATGTCAGGGAGATTCCATGAAACAGTAGTGATCTCCATCACTCCGAGAATAGTCTAGAAATCTCCCTGAAGCTGGGCCGGGCATGCACAACACAGGGATGATGTCATCACCCGCCCTCCACCATGGAGGAAATACTGGGGAGGTGAATAAGAAGGATTTGTGCTACAAGAAAATGGCCTTCGTTCCATAGCACACTGATGACTACATGAGTGGTTATGCCCAAGGAACTGCTTTAGGGCTCATTTACAATTGGATGTAAGTACAGTTTATGACATGGAGCAGTACATTACCTCTTTAGTGATGCGCTCATTGTTGTTGCTTTCACAATCTCCCTAAAATGCTTTTTTTAAAAGTAGGTAAGTATGTCCTTCCAGCTCCCACCTACTTCAATGAAGTGGGCAGAACAGGAACACGATGATGCATTTAACTGTGAATTTTAGCCCTGCCACCACGGTGTAATGCCATAAACTGCAGCACTATGCTGTGGGGTCGTGATGACAGGAGTAACAATACCAATCCCTGTGCTTCTCCCACCTGAACATCCCTCTGCCTGGATGCCCCAGAGGTTAGCTCTAAAAAGTAGGTAAGCATGCACAAACTGTGACTTTGCTGAGTCTAAAAGCTCAGCCAAAGGATCACTGTGCAGTCTGGTCTCAAATGTTCTGGCATCACTGGGTCCTGTGAAAAGGGTCTAATTTTATTTTTGTATGTACAGTAATGAATGAATGAAAATGGACAAATTATACACTTTGTATTACTGGAACTAATCTGTGTGACATGTTCCTCACTGTTTTGTACTTCAAGCTCTCTGTTAAACTACTGTATGACAACAAATCAGTGAAAAGCTGGTTAAGATGTTATTTGGAATTGGACTTTGCTTATCGAATGAGCTGATAAGTTGATTTGGGGCAAGATCTCAACTTACAAGGGTCAGTAGAAGAGTGCGCTCACTCCAAGGTCCATTGTCTCTTCCATCATTCCAGATAATTAAATTACTGCACATATTTCCTCCCAGTAAAAGAAAAATGTTCAGCATCAGTTGTGTGAAAATAAAAAGTGCTATTGATTCAGGATTTATACAGTGGCCTGACCTGACAGCACAGTTTAAAATCCACTACTCAGTATTGTCGAAGAGACAGAGCTCGTTCCTAAACAAGGACACACTGATCTATTAGGGAGGGGGAGCATCTTAAAATGTCCACATCCATTAAGTTAGTATGGGGGGAGGTGTGTGGGGGGTGTAATATGCTCACCTGGCAATTTTTTAAATGACCTAAAATGTATTGAAATGTTCTGAACTATGTATTATATTCACCTAAAAGCATATTGTACAGAGAATACAAAATTTTAGTCCTTATGCCGGGTACACATACACACTAGACGATATATCACCTGATCTGCTGGATCGGATGACATTTCGGGCACATCAGCCAGTGTGTACCCACTATGTCACTCCCGCGCATCGTTAGCGGCATCGCCCGTCGGACCTGCATGCAGGTCTGATGGGTGATATCGTCAGCGGGGTCCATGCTGCCAAATGCAGCATGGACCCAGCCATCGCTCCATCGCTGCTGGCATCAACAAGTGTGTATGCACTTGTCGATGCCAGCACCCCCGCCGGGTCCCGCTACATGAGACATCGGGCTTGGTACACATCGTCAAGTGTGTACCCAGCTTTATACCCACTGGCACTGTAAACTCAAACACATTTAACATTGCATGTAAAATCTGAATGCACTTACTTATATTTAGGGCAGTGCCATAGCAGGGAGCCTCTGTGCCCTGGCCGGCACCCCACACCACCAGCACTGTGACATCACACCAGTGCTATAAAGCAAGGGGTCTCCCCAGGCACCTAGCAATGTGGAAAAGGGTGGCAGGCTGCCTCTCCAGGCATCTGTGTGGCTAGTGACTGTGTCCCTCACTTGGCTTTGCGCTGCTGATGAATGCAAGTATTATTCCAAGTTGGCATGATAACATTGGAAACAACAGGAAGTAAAGCATAATTGCCTACTCTCCTGAAATGGCCAGGAGGCTCCCTAAATTCATGTGGCCTCCTGGAAAAGTGGGCAAGTCTTCCGGACGGCCGCCACATTCCCCAATACTACCGCCTCCTCCCACACCCCCCCCCCCGCCCGGCAATGGGGGGGATGACAGAGTTCATGCTGAATCGGTCACATCCAATGCTCCATTGCAATGTAGCATTTGATAACAATATAAAAATTCACTATTAGGTTTGAATAAAATAAATGATACTCTTGAATACAGAAGATAGAACTCTTCTACTGAGTACAAATTAAAATAAAAACCATTGCTAAGATGAGCCACCTTTTTGCCACTTGTTTTACTGTCTGATGTTGTTGGACTAACTAATATTTAAAATCCTTTTAAGTTTATACAAAATAAAGCATGAAATAGGCAAAATAATGTGATAAATGAAGTATTAGACACTAAGGCCCTCATTCAGAGCCGTTCGCTATTTGCGTTCGTTCGTTCAAAAACAAGGGGTGGCTATGCAAATGATCCGTTCGCACATTGCAGTCTGTTCACACCTCTAAGTCTGAACGAGCGAGCAAAACATACGCTCGTTTATTTGATAAAAACGCCCCCTGGCCGCTCGCATCATACGTCATGTCCGCTATTTATTAGATTAATCGAGTACATCGAACAGGATAAGAACTGCTCGCTATTCTTGTGGTTGGTTTTTTCAACCGCTATTTTGCGAGCAGTTCTGAGTTAAAAAAACCAAGTGACGTGGTCATTGACGCTGCTGTATTAATTATGCACACCCATAAAACGCCCGTTTTGACCTTTAAGCACGCCTGCGAACGGATCTCCACTCCCCGTTTTCAAGCACCTTCCCCTGTTACCACCCACATACGCCTCATTCTGTCACTCAAAATAGCAGGCACTCGCTATATTGCGTACAAATGATTTTCGGCCGCACTGACCGGTTCGCGCATGCGTACTAAAAACTGTACGCATGCGCAGATGTGCGAACATCGCTCGGAACGAGCGTACTGCCGCTAGCGAGTGGCTCTGAATGAGGGCCTAAGTTTCCATGTACTGTACATTAACTCATGGTTTATATGTGATTCAAAAATAACACATGTCAGAGTCAAGTGAATTTAAACAGGTTGGCACTTTATATCGTGCATACTTGTCTTATGATTGGTTTTTGGAAGGCAAACACTTTGCAGTGTCCTTCATGCAACATTTTGGAAAGTGCTAATGATCTTGTTTTACAGGAAAGGTTTCAAACAGTGCATTTATATTGACAGGTGTTGTCATTTTCTGAATAAATTATGAGAGCCCATTATAGACACTTTAGTGAAGCTCTTGTAACATACTTTTGATTTGTACAGTACTTCAGAAATGTTATATTGCAATACCTTCCCCACAGACTACTTGCAACTTAAAGACACTACCAGAAATGACCCAGTTGTTGCCCACAGTAAAGCATAAATAAAAAGATCAAAAGGTTAATTTATGAAAGTACAAAACATGCCTATCCCTCAGTGTACATTTACATTCTGAGAAGGCACCTATTTGTACAGGAAGGCACATAGATTTGCTACATTTTACCAGTCCTTACATGAATACAAGTTCAGGGAGAGAAAACTCTTATCTTCTACTATTCTTATAAGTCACCCATATTTTATTATTTTACACAACACTCTTAAGCTATAACTTAACTAAATAAATAAGACACAGACAACTGTATAGAATTGGTAAAAAGAGGTCACAGCCAAACTTATTATATGAAATTAGAATTGATTAATTAGTCCTGGTGGCGAAAAAGCAGTGCTACCTCGGTCCACAGCTCATAATTAATTGAACGCTTTACCAAAATGGGGTGGAGTTTTCCCCACCCCCTGCGCGAGCTAACCTGGGTAGAACCACCCCCCCTTAACTAGCATAGTGCTGGCCCCTCCCTAGGATGAAGACCTGGTTCTCCCTTAAGGTAGCAACCGACTCTCTTTTCTCAAAGGGGGAATGCTAGCCAAGCTCTGCCGCGCTAAATTGAGCAGCCGAGGAGCACTGCTTTCCGCCTGCTGCGCCTCACCTGTTGGAAAAAGAAAACATAGCATATTCCAACGAGAAACGTATTGGCACACACCAATTTTCTCAACTAATAACTATTGGTACAAACCAATTCCTCACCATAAATAAATATTGGTACAAACCAATTCCTCAATATGCCGGGTGGGTGGGAGGGATCTCAAAAATGGCAAGAGGCAGTTGACTCCTCCTCCAGCCTTAAAATACAGATGCTAAACCCCGCCTCGACGGGGCAGCTAATAGGCTAATCAAATAATGATTGGCAACTGACCTCAACCAATACAAACTATCAACAAAACCAGCTCTAACTAGTACTGTACCAAATAACAAACAGTGTGCTTATATCTTCTCAAGCTTATTCAAGCATTCGAATATTCTAAGTCACCCATAGTTTTATTATTTTACACAACACTCTTAAGCTATAACTTAACTAAATAAATAAGACACAGACAACTGTATAGAATTGGTAAAAAGAGGTCACAGCCAAATTTATTATATGAAATTAGAATTGATTAATTAGTCCTGGTGGCGAAAAAGCAGTGCTACCTCGGTCCACAGCTCATAATTAATTGAACGCTTTACCAAAATGGGGTGGAGTTTTCCCCACCCCCTGCGCGAGCTAACCTGGGTAGAACCACCCCCCCTTAACTAGCATAGTGCTGGCCCCTCCCTAGGATGAAGACCTGGTTCTCCCTTAAGGTAGCAACCGACTTGCTTTTCTCAAAGGGGGAATGCTAGCCAAGCTCTGCCGTGCTAAATTGAGCCGCCGAGGAGCACTGCTTTCCGCCAACAACGTGGACAAAATGAATGGACACGTAACGCCACCAAACAAAAAACAAAGCCCCTACTAACTATTCTAATGAGGCTAGAATGTCAGATACGAAAAAACCTAAACCCTCCTCAGTGAGGTGCACTCCATCTGGCCTATATAAATGTACCTCCTCATATCGAAGACGAGGGTGCTTGATAGCACGCCCGCCCAAGCCAACCACAAACCGAGAGACTGCAGCATTCAGCTTCCTTCTTACTCTGTCTAGGGCCGCCCCACCTTGTGTACCCCGCCAGAACCTCCTTGGAATCATCTCAGACCAGCAAAGTTTAACTAGTGGCCAACGTTCCGCTACTAATTTCAAATCATGCTTAATGGCAATGATCAATTCCACTCCTTTACACGTGCCAAGGTCATTACCACCCAAGTGCACGACCAGACAGTCAGGGGTCCCCCACTTACTCTCTGACTGCCATAGCAGGTCCAAAAGGCCACTCCACCTGAAACCTCTCAACCCTATCCAACGGACCTTGAAATGGGCTAAACTGGCCCCATTATGCCTGCTAGCCCAGTAAACAAAAGAATGCCCAACAATCCACACCCGGCAATCTTTCTCCAAAAAACCTGTGATGGGAAAAAACAGTATAACATAACGTTAATAATTTTGAATTAACTTTTAAACAAAACTTGAAAACAGAATGAAAACATGGAAGGGGAAAACTGAGTTGTCTAGGTGACCCAGATGGAGGTGAACAACACCAAACCTCTTTCTTTGAGGACAAAGGTGAAAAGAACTCCAATCCCCCCTAGCGGCGGGTAGCATAAGGCACTGGGTTTCCTAAATAACAAACTCACCAGGGGCGCCACTACTTCTGTAACTTATCGCCCCTTATATAACCCTTATAAGCTGCCGACTTCCATCTACCCAAGTGCTTGATTGCCTCCGCGGAAGAACCTGATGCCGCAGCGCAAGTTGCCGCCCCAATCCTAAATGAATGGGTGCCAAACTCTTCAGTCGGCACATCCAAAGCTATTAAGCATCTATCGAAAACGCTTGCTAACTGGAACTTAGATAAAAGGGATAGATCTTCATGAATAAGCCATTGAGCTCCCCCTTTTGGACGCTGCTGATTATATCTGTTGGCTAGAGTGACCGGGCAGATGCATGGCTCAGGGTGCGAGGGAACAGAAATCCAACGCCCCCGAACCATCTGATCCGTTTTTGATTTTTGTATTTTTAACAGTATGGTACTTTCTTTTACTACCACATTACATAGAAGCAACCCTGAGTTGACTGATGTTTTATTTTTGGCGACTAACTCCCCAACCCGTAAAGCGCCAAAAAATGCCAGCACAAAAGCCAAGCTAAACAAATTCGCCTCGAATTCACCTTTAGCTACTCTTGAGACTGCCAAAACTAAATCCCTCAACATGCACACATCTATCGGCCTACGGGAATCGCCCGGAGTCGCCTGTTCCCTCGCCCAGCCTCTCATCGCCTTAGAAATGATGAATGACTTCGTAGGATCATTCAAACCGTACATTCGCGAGAAGTACGAAATACCAGCTAAGGCGCCCGACATGGAAGATTTTGAACGACCGCTCTCATGCCCCTGCCACACAAATTCAGACATACTGACATGCAGCTCCTTACCCTTCCCGGAATTTGCAAGAAAAACCGGCCATTCATTCCAAGCCGCGGAGTAAGACCTAAACATACCTGGAGCGAGTGCCCTCAAAGCGAGTCCCTCCATGCCGGATTTATGATCTGCCAGACAAAATCAGGACAAGGCAAACCATGAATCCTGGCAGCCGGTGCCAATGCCCTAAACCTACCCCACTGGAACCGTGACAAGGCATCCGCTATCTCACTCTCCACACCAGGAACGTGCCTGGCCTTAAAATCAATGTTTCTCAACAGACAGACAAAAATGAAATGCCTAAGCAGCCTGAGCACTTGGGGGCAGACCGACCTCTGATTGTTAATGGCTTGGACCACCCCCAAGTTATCGCACCAAAATACTATTCTCCGATTGCTAAACTTTGAAGCCCAGAGCTCCACCGCCACCACAATCGAAAATAGCTCCAACAGGAGTAAATTGCGTGTCAAACCCTCCAAATGCCACGACTCAGGCCAAGCTGCCGCGCACCACTCCCCGCCAAAAAATGCTCCAAAACCGAATGCCCCTGACGCATCTGTGAACAATTGAAGCTCGCGATTGGCTACAGACGAAGCGAGCCAAATGCGAACCCCATTGAACTCTCGTAGAAATCTTAACCATACCTTAAAGTCTTCCTTCATGTCCGCCGAAAGGCGGACCATGTGGCAAGCCTTTTTGACGCCTGCAGAGGCACGCTCCAGCCTGCTGCAAAAAACCCTACCCATGGGAATGACGCGACAAGCGAAATTTAGCAAGCCTAGCAGCGACTGCAGCTGCTTCAGAGTTATTTTCTTAACTGATGTAAAATGCAGTAACAACTCGCTGATCTTCCGCACCTTTTCACAGGGGAGCCTGCATAAACTCAAATCAGTGTCGATTTCGATACCCAGGTAAGATAAACTAGTAACGGGGCCTTCGGTTTTTTTGTGAGCAATGGGAACGCCCAACGAACTGAAAAGCGCCTTTGCCGAAAAAAGCAGGTCACTACAGACTGCGCTATCGGCCGGCCCTACTAACAGGAAATCGTCAAGATAATGAGTGACGCCCGAATGGCCAGTGCCTGCTTGCAGACACCACTGCAAAAAGGTGCTAAAACACTCAAAAAAGGAACAAGAAATAGAACAGCCCATAGGTAGACACTTATCTATGTAAATGGAATCGCCTATCCGAAAACCCATGTACTTAAATGATTCGGGATGCAAAGGGAGCAACCTGAAGGCCGATTCAACATCGATCTTTGCTAACAAAGCCCCTTTACCAAAATCCCGAACGATACCAAGTGCATCCTCAAATGACTGGTATGAAACACTGCAATCGCCCGGATCTAAAGCGTCATTAACTGACCCTCCTTCCGGGTAAGACAAGTGTTGTATTAACCTGAACTTTCCCTGTTCCTTTTTTGGTACCACGCCCAGCGGGGAAATGCAAAGATTTTCCACAGGCGGTGAGGCAAAAGGGCCACACATGCGCCCCAAACTCAGCTCCACCTCTATCTTTTCCGCCACAACCTCTGGAAAATCCCTAGCTGACTTAAGATTTCTTCTAGCTACAACTAAAACTGGACGAACTAGTGGTATCCTAAAACCTTCTTTAAAACCTTGTAGTAGGAAGGCCGCGTCCTCCTTAAGAGGATAACGCCTCAACCAACGCTCTAATATCTCCAACTTAATTGGAGACACCGCTTTATTTAGCACCTGTACGCTGATCCCCTTTTCCTGCTTCGGAACCACCAGGGCGATTGCAATCCTTTGCAGTGTGACTTCCCCCACAAAGCATGCACACGTGCCGGTAGCGGCAACTGGCCCCTCTGCTACACTGGGCGTTATTGAAAGCGTAGCACTTCCCCTTGCCTCCGGTATTATAACCAGGGCGGGCTGGAAAGGGATGTTTACGTCCCAGCGCAGGCTCGACAGCTGATCGGGCCTGCTGCGTCACCTCCAGCCATACCTCTACGTCCTTGAACCCAAAACTTAAACTCTTTTGGCCATCCTGTTTTTTCCTAAACAGTTCATCATACTGCCTCCAAACATTATGCCTAGCTGCGACCTGCATACCCTGCACTAAATGCAGGTACTTCAGCACATTCAGACATTCAGCTGGGCGTGTCTCGATATAACATGCAGCAAACACATATATACCAGTCAGCCAATTCTGATAGCTCCTCCTGGCCTCCTCAGCTGCCACTCCCCCCTTTTTTGCTGCGTCTAACGCCTTCTTAGCGTCATGAGTAATGGCGAACATGTCAACATAATGACCCTTACGAATTCGCTCTCTGATTTTTGACCTAACTCCCCTTAATATTGCCGTGTTTGAGCAATGGACCGCATCCCCTGAAGCGTCTGGAGCCGAACTGGCCGCTATACTACCCGCTTTTTTGGGACTCTTGCCCTTACCCTTCAACTGCTGCACAAAGTATTTCATGAGCTTGCGCGGCCTCTCACCAGAACTAGAGGAGTCTGAAGACTCATCAGAGTGTGATGACAGCGCAATTGAAGGAACTGCAATATTCGTCTCACCTGTTCCAGATGTCGACGGGACCTCGGGCAGATGCCTAGAGGAGGAGGCTTGACTCTCGTTGTGCGGCGCGCCCACCGCGCTTACATCGGTGACAACATCCCTTGACGACCCGGATGCTAGTGGCTGACTTAATGTAACCTGCAGGCTCGAGACATTTGCGTTAGCAACGGGACCCGAAGGAGGACATACAGCAACGGGCGCGGGGGTTGTGCTCTGTGGCGGGGAAGATAATGAGGGCTGCACAGGAGGAGGAATTGCTGGGGAAGGTGGTAGGGGCGGGGCTAGAGTAGGGGAAGGTGGACGCACCACTGGGGTGGATGGCGGGGGCGGGGCTTGTGGAAGGGGGGGTTGACGCACCAGCTGCTGGCTTGCATGCTGCCCAGGATTAAATTGAAACTGCTGGTGCATGGGTGCAAAATTGCCTGGGGTGGAGATGAACTGTTGGGGAAAAAACCCCGGTGCCTGCCCGTATGGGGTGGCATAAAATTGCCGGCTCGGACCCATGAACGGGTTTGGGATTGACTGCTGGTAAACACCTTGGCTAAAATAAGGTGAAAACCCAAAGGGAGGGGTGGGGGCGGGGCCAGGCCCATAATTCAAGAACTGCTGCCCCGCATTTGCGCAGGCCGCAGCGGGTGGGAGGGGCGACATTGGAGCCAGCAATCTGGGCAAAGAGCCCCCATAAGGGGTGGCTCTATCCTGCTGCGCCAACGGCCTAGGGAAGTGGATGAAAGGGGGCCGGTGCAACAAATCTGCGGGCCCGCTACCTTGGGACCTATGATAGCCCTGCGCCCTAGGCGCTGTGGCAGACCCCAAACCTCCAGTCCCTGAGACAGAGAGGGGGGAATCTGAGGAGGTAAAAATCTCCTCAGCATCCAAAATGGCCGCCGGAGGCGAGGGGGCGCGGCTGCCGGCCGGGGAGGCCTGGCGCACAGCCCCTAAAGCCACCTGGGTCAAATTAAAGCTGGGGGTCCCTGGTGTACCCGCCGGGCCTGGTGGGTTTATAATATAAAACTCGCCTGCCATTGCAGCTGCAGCGGCGGGCGGGAGACAGGGCCCCGCGCGGTCCAAAATGGCCGCCGGGGATAGCCGTGTCTGTGGAGCTGCCGGTTCCGCCAATGCCCGGCGGAACGATCTGGCGGGGGGTGCTGGGAGTGCTCTCCGCACTCCTCGCCAACCAAGCCCGGAGGCCGGATGGCGAAGGGGCGGGTGGGAGAGAAGCGCCGGACCTCCCCGCTGCCGCAGCCGCGGCGGCGGGAGGGGGGAGGGGGCCCGCGCGCACTGAGGTCAGGCGCGCGCCCCGGGCAAGGGGAGAGGCTGCGGCGACCGATAATGGTCTGGCCGCTTCAGCAAGGCAGCGGGGAGGGGGGGCATTACGGCGGGGACGGGGCATTCTCAGTTAATAATGGGGGGGTAGGACAGAGAAGACAGTAATGAGGAAGAAGGGGGGGGTGGGAAGAGAAGAAAAAAGAGGGTGAAAAGAATAGGAGGAAAGAGACAAAAGCTGTGTGAAAGGGAAAGAAAATATAGATAGTGAAAGCTGAAATTTTATAAATTGATACTAGTACTTATCACTCAGATAACAAAGGTACTTGTCACTCTGATCTCAAAAATGGCAAGAGGCAGTTGACTCCTCCTCCAGCCTTAAAATACAGATGCTAAACCCCGCCTCGACGGGGCAGCTAATAGGCTAATCAAATAATGATTGGCAACTGACCTCAACCAATACAAACTATCAACAAAACCAGCTCTAACTAGTACTGTACCAAATAACAAACAGTCTGCTTATATCTTCTCAAGCTTATTCAAGCATTCGAATATTCAAAAAACACAAATGGTGCATATAACATAGACTAACACGTTTTCTAGCTGCCAAATCAACCATGGTGACATGCACAATGTAAAAGTGATCTAAAGCTAGAGATGTGTGCGGACCCGTGTTTTGGTTTTGGTTATAATTCATCGTTTTGTCAAAACCACCTTCATGTGTTTTCATTTTGGCTCTCGATTTAAAAAAAAATTTTTTTTGATAAAAACAGCTACAATCATGTCATTTGGGGCCTGTGTTTGTTCCTACAGTATTAGTAACCTCAATACAATTAATTTCCAGTCATTTCCAATCAATTTTGTCCACCCCACAGCTTACAATATTATTTTCATCCATATTGGTCAAAGGCTGGCCGGCTAAACTGAGCAACAGAGCAGCAGCACAAACACACGGCAGTGGTAGACAGGATGGCAGTTTAATAAGCTATATGACCCCATAGAAACAATATTTGCATCATTGCCAAAGATTCCTGACAAAGGTTGCAAGAGAAGCTGGCCATACAACCGCCCCCCCCCCCCCCCTCACAGTAATCAAAAGGACTGTGTTACGTGCTAATTTGTACATTGTTATTAAAATAAGCATTCACCATCCACCATCTTATTGATGCTGAGGGAGAAATTTAATAAGAATCGTGTTGGTGCTATTTAGTGTTTTTTTTAGTGATATAGGAATTTACTAATGGGCAACTTGCATGGATTTTGCATGTCCAACACGACTTTACACTCCATTTCATGACATATCACCATCGTACAAAATATTGTATCAATAACATTGACATCAATGCTGATTGGCTGTGAGTCACTGTCTTCATCAATCAACAGCTAGCCTGCTGAATGGCTAAGAGAAAGTCACTCACAACCAAACAGTAGCATGTTCCCATGGTACCACTGATTGTCTGGAGAATTGTGCAGGAACAGTGATTGGCAGAATGTGCAGGGACACATGTAGCTCCAGTCACATCTGGAGCAGTGCTGTATGTACAGTATAGTGCTGCTATGTCTGGCTGGATTGGGATTCAGTTTGTTATTTCCTTATCAATGGATGCTACTGGAGAAGACCGATCTCCGCCTGGGATGCTACTGGACAAGGGGACCAACCGGCACAAGGGACAAGGTAAGTATGTAATGTGATGAGTGAGTGTGAGTCGGAGTGAGTGAGTAAGTGAATGCATGTGTAGTAAAATAATAAAACATTTGGTGTGTGTGTATTTTTATATTTTACTGGGGGATTATAGGCATGAGTTCTCCAAATACCGGCATGCGAGGGAGGTTTGCTGGGACCAGTAGTCCTGACAATATTAGGCTTCATGTATTTTTTACACCTCTCAATAGAGCACCCATCACCCAGGGGTGTGGGGGATAGCCTTGGCTTGGGCTTCAGTCCCAGGCTGAGGTCCACTGGAGAGGGGGGACCCCTTTATTGGGGGAGTCCTAAATTCCACAAGAATCCCCAGCCTGGGCTGACTAGTTGGTAGGGTTAATGATTTGGCCGGGGAACCCCATCAAGTTTGTCCTCTGGCTTTGGCATTACCCCCGATAGTGGAGCTTGGTGCTGGTTCTAATAATATGGGGTGCCCCAATGCAAATTTTTAGGACCAGGGCCAGATCCAAGAGCCCATTGCTAGTTCATTAAATATAGGGGGCCGCTACACAAATTTCCCCCATATTTTTTTAACTAAGGCTCGCTCAAAAATGCCCGGGGCTGGGTTATGCTTCGGTGTGGGGGGGGTTTCACACATTTTTTGTTTAAATTAACACTTTGAAGGCTTTTTAACACAGGGAAGCCTGCAAGAATCACTGATCTGTACATGCTTCTGATAAACACACTGCTGAGATTTGTGAATTCATGTGTAATATTGGCCAATACGAGTGATGTTTCATATGACACAACATGATTTGTAGCTCCATTGAATGCCAATAGTCTGGCAAATATGCTTCCTAGTAAATGTGCAATTTGTGGTGGAAAACATTTTAGTGAAGAGCTGTGATTAGGGACACCAACAAGATTCTTCGTAAATTTCTTCTTTAATGTATCAGATTGAAACCTGGTACAGGTGTCAATAATTGTGGTCAATACTTTTAAGCCTGACCAGATGTCAAAATGGTGCTTCACTTTTGTGTGCTGAGTTGACTCATCATTCACACCGTCCATGGGTCTCTTGGAAAAGGACAGTGTTTCCTGGCAGCAGCATTTTCAGGAGAAACTGAAGCAGGAGACATCACTGTGTCATGTGCCATTTGAGCTGACAATTTGCTGTCAATGAACTCTTTGCGTCTCTTAAGATCTGTGTCAGTTGGAAACCTAGCGTCAAGCATGGTTGCCAAAATGTAGTGATCCAATTGCAAGATCTTGATAACCTTTTGGTCTTGGCAAAGTGAATAAAGAACTTGATCTACAAGTCCAACATACTTAGTGGAATCACTTTATTTAATCTCCTCCTTCAATTTCTCTAGCTGCTTTTCCACTAGTTTTAATAAAGTAATCACCTGACTCAAGCTGACAGTGTCTGAACAGTGTCTGAACTCACTTTACTAATTACTACTTCAAATGGTTTCACTAGCTTGCATAAACAGAGAGTGTTCTCCAGTGTACTGGACTAAGGTACATTCCCCCTCCACTCCCTATGTCATGGCATATTGTGCAGGTTTGGATGACTTGTTGCTGTTCTTCCATTCGTTGAAGCACATTAAAGGAAGAATTCCACCAGCTCACTACATCTTGCTTCAGTCGGTTGCATGGCAAATTGAACTGTGTTTGCATCTCCTGCACTCTTCTGTAAGCTGTTGCTGAATGCCAAAAATGTCCAGAAATATTTCTGCCAATAGGGCCAAAATCGGCAAAGATTGCAATTACAAAGCTGCATGCAGGCAGATTTGCAATTGCAATCCTTGCAATAATGCAAATGCAGCATGAGGTGTATGACTCTCCCTGCTGCATTTACGATCCCAGCACTGCGACGGAGGTCGCAGGCTGGGATCACCATCGTGACCATTGGTGGTCGATGGTCACAATGTTGGACGGCGCTGGCCGGCTTGCGGGCACAAGACATTGCATTGATCAATGCAGGCTGGCCGGCTTGCAGGCACAGTACATTGCATTGATCAATGCAGATCCTGGGCTAGTGTTATGGCTCAGTGGCAGCCAAAAGGAATAGTTCTGCTCAGCCTTGAGGGCTGGAATATCTTGGCTGGATGCGGCTGGGTGGATGCCTGAAGGGCTGGAAGAGCTAGCTCCAAATGCGGCTTGAGAGCCAATAGTTTGAGGTACAGCCTTTGGGCCGGTAGCAGCCTTTGGGCTGGATGGGCCTGTGGGCCAGTAAGTGGTGATGCGGCCTTTGGGCCGGTAGCAGCCTTTGGGCTGGACGAGGCCTGTGGGCCTAATAGTTGAGATGCAGCCTTTGGGCCAGCAGCAGCCTCTGTGCTGGATGAGGCCTGTGGGCCTATAGGTTGAGATGAAGCCTTTGGGCCGGTAGCAGCCTCTGAGCTAGATGAGGCCTGTGGGCCTATAAGTTGGGATGCGGCCTTTGGGCTGGTAGCAGCCTCTGGGCTGAGTTGCTGCCTTGAGGGCAGGAAAACTTTGACAGGATGTGGCCTTGTGCCGAGATACAGTCACTGAGTAGTTACCAGTGTCGCCGGGTTGACACTGGCTATGATGCGCTGGATTGTGCACTTGAGATGCTAATTAGTGACCAATGTCGCTGGGTTGACAATGGCCATGATGCACTGGTTAGTGCACTGGATGCAGGGAGACAGCTAGTGTCACCAATTTGACTCAAGCCGCCTGACAGGGATATGGCACTTCGGAGGGAGGAAGTGCACCGTGCCGCCTGGATAACAAAACAGCATGAGGAGGTGGAATGCAGACTGTGCTGCCTAGATGGAGCAAATGGCAACAAACAGACAGAGCAAACTGGCTCAGGAACTTGACTGACTGAACAGGAGACTGGAAAAACCGGAAGCACGAGAAACTCTATCACCGGCAAGGATTGAAAGGCTGGCTGGAATATAATAGAAACAGGGCCCAACCAGAGCAAGTCTCCTTAATGACAGATTTTTGAGCACCTGGGCTGTGTTCAGACAGGAGAATCAATCAGTGTGCCCCTGATAGTGCACACAGACAGGCAGTAATTAGTGCAGAGGCTGAGCAGCAACCCAGACTGGAATTGCAAACAATATGCTACTAACCACAGATCCTAAGGAGGAAGGAGGAGACTTCAGCGAATGCTTGTCCGGCATTCACCCTGCACAGCATTGGCAGCTCGGCCGGCGGCTTGTGACAGTACCCCCCCCTTGACAAGGGGTAAAGGAACCCCTAGAGCCTGGTTTGTTGGGAAAGTTCTCAAATAATCTTCTCTGCAAGGTGGGAGCATGCAGAGATCTTTCTGGAACCCAAGAATGCTCCTCTGGTCCATACCCTTTCCAATGGACCAGTAACTGAAGATGTCCATGAGAAAATCTAGAGTCCAGAATCTTCTACACCACAAACTCTTGGCGTCCCTGGACGAGAACCGGTGGAGGTCTGACTGGACATCTAGAAGTAAACCTGGAGGAAAAGAACACTGGTTTGAGGAGAGAACAATGAAATGTGCTGTTAATTATAAGGGTCTTCAGAAAGTTCAGCCTGAAGGCTATGGGATTGATCTGGACAATGATGTGAAATTGCCCGATGAACTTTGGACCCAACTTCTGTGACCTCTGGTGCAAACTGATGTTCCTGGAAGACAGCCATACCAAATCAGCGACTCTGAAATTACAAGGTCTCTGATGTTTGTCTGCCTTGGATTGCCCAGACGCTTGAAGGAGAGCATGGTGTACCTTCTTCCAGACTGACCATAGCCTTGACAAAGAAGATGAGACATGAGTTCCAGCATTTGAAGACTCGAATGAATTACTACTAGGATGTATTCCATAGGTGCAATAAAATGGAGAGACGGAGGAAGCAGAATGACAGGAGTTGTTGTATGCGAATTCCGCAAAGGGCAGAAGTCCAACCCAATCATCTTGACATTTGGAAATTAAGCAACAGAGGAACTGTTCCAAAGACTGATTGGCCTGCACCGTCTGACTGTTGGACTGTGGATGGTAGCCTGAGGACAGGCTGATGTTGATACCCAGATCGGCACAGAAGCATCTCCAAAACCGGGCAATGAACTGCGTACCACGATCTGAGATGATGTCTACTGAAAGTCCATGGAGCCTGAAGACATGGTGGAGAAATAGTGTTGACAACTCCTTAGCAGATGGTAACTTGCCCAATGGAATAAAGTGCACCATTTTGTAGAACCGATCCACGACAGTCCAGATGACATAGCAACGTGAAGACACCGGTAGGTCAACAACAAAGTCCATAGCAATATGGGACCATGGCTTAGAGGGCATAGGAAGAGGACACAGCAACCCTTGAGGAGTGGTCCGGAGAGTTTTATTGAGCAGACATTGCATGCCCCGTGACATGGACTGCCACCAGACAGAATGGGACATCAGCTCCAGAGTTTTGGTGATGCCAGGATAACCCCCTGTTTTAGAGGAATGAAAATCCTTCAGCACCTCCTTGCGCAGTCTCTCGGGGACAAAGAACACTCCTAATGGTGTTTTGCGAGGGGCTTCAGACTGACAATAGCTAAGAGAATCTGCCAGAGTTCTGGTCACAGCAAGATGGATTCTGGAAGCCGGAATGATGTTTTCCTCGGAGGCTCTTGGAAGATGGCTTATGGAAAAACTTCGAGACAGGGCATCCGCCTTAATATACTTAGAACCCAGTCTAAACGAGATCACATAATTAAACCGAGTTAAAAACAAGGCCCAACAGGCCTGTCTCGCATTCAGTCTTTTTGCCGTCTCTATGTAGGCTAGATTCTTATGGTCCGTGAGAACTGTTACCACATGATTAGCCCCCTCTAACCAGTGTCTCCAGTCCGCAAAGGCCCATTTGATGGCCAGAAGCTCCCGGTTGCCCACATCATAGTTCCGCTCTGCTGAATCAAATGTCCTGGAAAAGAAGGCGCATGGGTGAATCTTGCCATCACTAATATCCTTCTGTGACAGGATAGCACCTACTCCAACTTCTGATGCATCGACCTCAATGATGAGCAGAAGCTCAGGATTGGAATGCCAGAGGACAGGAGCAGATACAAAAGCCTCTTTCAAGGTATTAAAGGCCAGAATCACCTCAGAAAACCACTTCGCGACATCAGCTTCTTTCTTCGATATTTCCACAATGGGTGCCACAATCGAGGAAAAGGACTTAACGAACCTCGGATAATTAGCAAACCCCAGGAACCGCTGGATGGCCTTTAGCATTGTGGGTTGCTCCCAATCCAGGATGGCTTTCACCTTGCCAGGGTCCATAGAGAAGCCTTGCAAAGAGATTATATATCCCAAAAATGACACCTCCTTCACGTCAAATTTGCACTTCTCTAATTTGATGTATAAATTGTTGACTAAGAGTCTTTTTTCAAGATCTGTCGAACATGCCCATGGTACTCCTCCACAGACTTTGAATAGATGAGGATGTCATCTAAGTAGACCGCTGCAAAGACCCCCAGGAAATCACTTAGCACCTCATTGATGAAATCTTGGAAGACGGCTGGGGAGTTGGAGAGGCCGAATGGCATGACGAGATATTCAAAATGTCCAGAATGAGTATTGAATGCCGTCTTCCACTCATCTCCTTTTCTAATGCGAATGAGGTTGTATGCGCCCCTGAGGTCTCTTTTACAAAAGATGGAAGCCTCTCGCAGTTGGTCGAAAAAGGACGGAGATGAACAGTATGGGATACGCATTTTTTACTGTGATTTTATGCAGTCAATGCATGGTCTCAGAGTTCCATCTTTTTTCTCAACAAAGAAAAACCCTGCTCCCTCTGTGGATTTTGATGGACAGATATAGCCTTTATCCAGGGCCTCCTGAATATAGTCCTGCATTACCGTATCCTCTGGTATGGATATGGAATACAATCAGCCTTTAGGAAGTCTGGCACCTGGCAACAAATCGATGGTGCAGTTGTAGGAACAGTGAGGAGGCAGGACATCAGCTTTTTTTTTTTTAGAAAACACTTCGGCAAGGTCCTGATATGGGGCCGGAATAGATGGAGCGGCGGCAGCAGCAGCCAGTCGGATAGGCCGAGACAAACATTGGGAGAAGCATGATGTACCCCTATTCCAGGATTTCACCGGTCTGCCACTGGATCACAGGGTTATCACTGGAAGCACGAGAAACTCTATCACCGGCAAGGATTGAAAGGCTGGCTGGAATATGACAGAAACAGGGCCCAACCAGAGCAAGTCTCCTTAATGACAGATTATTGAGCACCTGGGCTGTGTTCAGACAGGAGAATCAATCAGTGTGCACCTGATAGTGCACACAGACAGGGAGTAATTAGTGCAGAGGCTGAGCAGCAACCCAGAGTGGAACTGCAAACAATTTGCTGCTAACCACAGATCCTAAGGAGGAAGGAGGAGACTTCAGCGAACGCTTGTCCGGCATTCACCCCGCACAGCATTGGCAGCGTGGCTGCTTGTGACAGCTAGCCATTCCCGGAAAATGGGGCATACACAGGTTTCTAGGAACGGCAGCCGAGCCCGTACCGCCCCTAAAATGCCTCTCCCTGTCATTCAGGCAGGTGCATTCAAGGGTTTGCGTACGACTACGCAGGACCCATTCTGCATACTTGTAGAATGGGTCCTGCGATCAGCAGTGCACTTGCATGCACTGCTGAGTCAGGCAGTACGACAGAATCTCCTGCATGCACCTTTCTTTTTTTTTTCTTTTTTTATCTTAACAGTAAAGAATTCAGCAAATATCGAAAAGCAGGAGACAAAATATCATAGAAAATAACAGTCAGAAGATCCCACCAATCTCACAATAAAGCATAGCAGTAACAGGTAGTAAATTAAACATTTTTTTACAGAGCTACAGAAAATGCAAGAATGAAACAATGGATCTGAGACAATAGTTAGTAATAAGGAAAGAGCATACTTGCCTACTTTTGAAAACTAGTTTCAGGGAGATTGCAGGTGGTAGCATAATGTGCCGCGCTCCGCGCGGCCTGCCGCTGAGGGGGCGTGTCATATCCCACCAAGGGGGTGTGTCTAGCTTCACCTATGGGTGTGTCTAGTCATTTAGGGGCGTGTTCTGCAGTGGCAGGTGAAAACTTTAGTACTAACAGCAGCATTTTAGCAGGAGGCTCCTGAAAGTACAGCTGCCTGTTTAAAAAAATATATAAATCAAATATTAATACATTCTTGACTATTCCCCAGACAATAGTTGCCAATTATTTGGGTGTGAAGAAATGAAATGTGCTCAGAGGGGGCAGCTGTATTTTTAGTCAGAGCTCCCTTATTGTGATATATCCAGTTAGTCACAAGCATTAACTGCACTCTGAAAGGGCACTCACTGTCAGTCATCCATTTATTGTATGTCAGTGAGTGCCCTTTCAAAGTGCAGTTAATAATACCTGTGACACTCAGCACCCAGCCCAGCCACCATCACTGTATATGACACAGTCGCAAGTCTCAATGGCCACTTAAAATTATATTTGAGGCCAACGTGGGGGGAGAAAAGGCCACCATATACCTGCGCTGATGTCCCTGATCAGTGTGGCGCTGCTGTTAACAGGCTTGGCTGTGCCCGATGTTGTTGTCGCCACCGCCCAAGCACAATCCATGTGGGCTGGTGTCTCACTGCTGTTGTTGGTGGTGCAGGATGTGTCATATATTATTGTGTAGTTTCCTCAACTCTAGATAATAATAATACCACATTAAGGGCACCATTTACAAATGAAATATAACCCCTTTAGCGCTCGCTAAAGGGGTTATACCATCTTGCTGTATTTAGTAAACAGCGGTAATCTTAGATTACCGCTGTTTGTACAGCATCGCTCTCGCCATCTAAAAGATGGCGAGAGCGATGCGGGCCCCATTGCCGGCAATGGAGACCCAGCGGTGCCTTTCCGGCTTCAACGAAGCCTTCCAGGCACTGCCGGGTCTCCATGTCATGCACATGCGCAGACGGACCGTCGCGCATGCGCATGACCCTGGAACCCCGTCGCTGGTAGCATTAGGCTGCCAGCAGCCCAGCTGAGGACCTTGTTGAGGACGAGGATTCCGCTGGACTTCACGGGACCTCACCGGAGGGGTAAGTATTACTAAATACCAGTGGAATTTTCGTTTGTATCACAGTGATACTAAACAAAAATTCCCGCTGGTATTTCCCTTCGTTTGTAAATGGGGCCCATAGTGTGTGCTAGGAGCTGTGTTATTACCTCTCATAATTACAATAATCCCCTCTCCTCTATATAATAATACCACATATAGGGGCATATTCAATTACCCGCGGGACCTCTCCCACGAGTAATTGATGGGTGAAAGTCCCGCGGCGCGGGGTAAAGCTATTCAATAGAATAGCTTTTTCCCCGCGTCCAAAAAACAGGACTTCCACTCGAGAACACACTGATTCTGCGAGAACTGCGGAATCAGTGTGTTAATATTGCTCGCTCGAGGCAGAATAGGGCGGCATCACGCTGATTTTACCTCGCACCTACATGAGGTACGAGGTGAAATCAATCAGTGGGGACTCGCGCACGGGGTCTCAGGGACACCCGCGCGTGGAATCCCCGCCAATTGAATCCCGTCAAGCGCGTCAATTAGCCGCAGGGTAAACCCTGCGGCTAATTGAATATGCCCACATAGTGTGTGCTAGGAGCTGTGTTATTACCTCTCATAATTACTATACTCCCCTCTCCTCTATATAATGATGCCACATATCAGTGTTTGCTAGGAGCTGTGTCCCCCTCCCCTCATATATCACTATAAAGTCCCCTCTATAGTAAATAATAAAAATAATACCTGCTGGGAGTTGATGATTAGCACTGCATGAGTCATCTGTACAATCCCGGTCAGTGTGCAGTCTCCCCAGTGTGTCACCAGCTCATTACTCATGCTCCAACAATTACAGTGTGGCTGCCGTGGAGGAGGAAGCTGGTCCCGCTGGCATTGTGAGGAGGAGCCATCGGAAAGCAAAGGTAAGGGACATGTGGCCATACAGGCTGCACTGTCGCAGCACAGCACTGCCAACCACCCGCCCAGTTACTGCATGTGTTGACACATAGCCGCACTCACTGGCACCGGGCTCCCTGGAAGACATTGTGAGAACCTTAACACGGAGACTGCATGGGATAGGCGGCCCGGCCACCGCTTCCCACAACCCCACAGTGGCCGGCCTACAGTTACAAAATTAAGGTTCAACAAGCGGTATCTAAACAAAGGAGTCCCAGGTGTACGGAAGCACATAGCCTACATAACACGGCAAAAAGTGGGAGCATAAACAGTGGTGTAACCACTAAGCCTCACAGGCAGCAGCACAACATAGTGAGGTATGTATAGATCATAACATTTCAAGTAATTGGGTTATCTTCTCCAACAATCGAAGAAGGGTCAGGAGGGGCAAAGCGCAGATTCAACTGTTGGAGTAGTTCTTTGCCCTCGTCTGGGGATCACATAACATGTTGACAACCTCCAATCTCCACAAAAAGTCGAAAAGAGAATCCCCAATGATATTTGTAGCCATGTTCTCGGAGGGCGAGAGTAACTTCTCTTAGATCCCTACGTTTGGCTATGGTAATAGGGGCAAGATCTTGAAAAATTTGAAGTTTTGATCCTTCAAAGGTTATGGAAACAGTATTATGGCTAACAGAAAGAATTTGTTCCTTAGTACGAAAGGAAAGGAAACGTAGGACCACATCTTTAGGAGGCTCAGACTCTTTAGGTTTGGGGTGTAGGGCACGGTGTGCATGCTCAATGCTTATATCTGAAGGGGACAAGAAAGGCACCATTGATACATATACAATAATTTTTAAATGCAGTCACATTAACAAGAATAACACTGCGAGACAACACAATCACAATTACCATTACTCATCCTCAGAATCTGAGTCCTCAGGAACTGAGGAATATCCAGAATCATTACTAACAGAGTCAGCCTCCCCATTACAAAAATCTGCAGTCTCTTTTTAGGGGATACCAGAGATGTCAGAGGAAGATATTGCACTGGAGGGGCACAAGGAGGGGGAAGAAGAAGAGGAAGGGATCGAACCACCTGGGATTCTCCTAATCCCCAAAGACAGTCATCCAGGACCAACAAATGGTCATAATATGTGACAACAAAGAAGATGAACTTGAAATTATCAATTTATCTGATCAGACTCTCACATTTGCTCAAATGTCTTTATTGAAGAAAGGTCTGAGCTTTTCCCTGACAACTAGTCTCAATAGATTCTCATGGGAAAAGAATCTACACCTATTTGGGAGGAAACTTTTACTAAAAAAAAAATTCTCAAAAATTGGAACCAACTATGGATTATGAGGGACATTCGGTGGAGGGTAATTTTGACTCTGAACAAGACATCATGGCTCTAAACATTCTGAAGGAACTAGCAGATGAATCCGGTTTAGATTCTGAGTCAATCACAGCCAAAGAAGACCTATGTGTAAATAGAAGTTCATGTTCTTTCCACAAGAGTACATTTCCCCAGCTGTACAAATCTTTATGGGAAAGATATTGACACACTCCAAGAAAAGTGCTCTCAACTGAGACCTGCACAACACAATATCACCAGACAAGAAAACATAGCCCTTGATTAGATCCATAAGTCGGAACATATTGTCATTAAACCCTCTGACAAAGGGGGCAACATTGTATTGTGGCCTAAAGAATCTTACTTCAAAGAAGTAATGAGACAACTACAGGATACCACATGTTATCAATTATTGAAGTTTAATCCAACAGAAAAAATGTTATTGGTATACAACAGACTCATGAAGGATGGCCTACAAAGGGGGATGATTACAAACAGGAATTTAACTTTCCTCAAGTCAATAATCCTACAAGGATGAGAAGAATACCCCTGGCAGGTCCACTGTCTCTGGCATGGGAAGCCTGACTTAACAGGCAAGCTGATTTATTGACCTACATTTAAGATAAATTATAATAACACTTCCATCATATCTTAAGGATACCACAGATGTTCTCCAGAAACTGGATGATATCAAGATTGAAGACCATCATCTTTTAATTACAATGGATGTAGAATCCGTGTACACATCCATACAACACAAGGATGGTATATCAGCAGTGAGATTCTTTTTGGAAATGAAAGACCAAGGTGACTCTTCTAATTTTTTGACTGATATCCTGAGCTTCATCCTACATAGGAACTATTTCACCTTCCAGAATAAATTATATCTGCAAACCAGGGGCACAGCAATGGGTTCACCATGTGCCCTGACTTATGCCAACCTTTTTTTAGGTTAATGGGAATGGGAGGTAGTATTTGCTGAAAGCAATTAATTCTAAATGGAACATGTGGAGCAATGGTTAAGGCACATTGATGATGTCCTCATAATTTGGAAGGGTAGGGAACAGGAATTTATGGAATTCATGAAGATCTTGAATGAGAACAATCTGAACTTGAAGTTCACCTGGGAGATCAGTCACACATGCATCACCTTCTTGGATCTCAAAATCATCAAGGGACCTAATGGTGAGATCAAAACGGATCTATATAGGAAGAAAACTGCCAACAATATCCTCCTACACAAAACAAGCTGTCATTTCCCACCTACAATCTCTAACCTTCTGAAAGGTGATTTTTTACGTATGAGACGTAACTGTTCAGATGACCTCACCTTTGAAAAAAGGTGTCAAGTGCTCTCCACCAGACTACACAACAGAGGATATAGCAACCCTTCCATTGAAAAAGTGAAATATGCAGCACAAAGGATGAATAGAGAATATCTGGTTTTCCCTCAGAGAAAAACTGTAGATGATTCCAAGGAACTAAGATTCATAGGCGATTATTGTATAGAATGGCGAGAACTTATGAAAATTCTACAAACCCATTGGCCGATCCTTATTTGAAACAACATCTGGGTATACAAATATCCGTAAGTTGGAGATGAGCCAAAAATCTAAAGGATCAGATAGTTCACAATCATTTTGAAAATAATACCAGAAAAACTCATAAACCTACTGGATAGCATGCATATACATAAAGAAAACCAACAAGGTGGAAGACAGACACTGGAATACTAGGTTTTATAAATTGTACAGCAATAGGGGTCATTTACTGTCTTGAATGTACCTGTGGTTGTAGTGTAGATATATAGGGATGACAACCACAGCCTTGAAAGTATGTGTTCTCGAACACGTTAGTTACATCAAAAATGACAAAATGGTTGTTTCCAAAATGAAGAAAATCTCTTCAGTAGGTGAGACACTTTCTTTATAAACACAATGGTGAATCAGTAAATTTGAAAGCCTTTGGCTTAGAGGGGATTAGTAAGGGCATCAGGGGAGGAGACCTCAACAACACTTTACTAAAGAGGGAGACTGAATGGATCTTTAAATTGGGAACCTTGGTACCACTAGGTCTAAATGAGTACAACAGCTTCAGTCAATTTTGGTACTAAACAGTTACCAACTTATTCTATCTATATTATTGTCTTCAGTTTCTAAGATAATAAAGAATGTATTGATCCACATGTGAATTTGTGACACAAATACACTACCGAACTTTAATTTTAGCTCCCATACATCCTTCTTAGATATGATTATTGAATTATTATTAACCGTTTAATTGGCAATACCATATTTTTAATAGAATTATTAAATAATACACAACCCTAAGAGACTTTGATATATTCATCTAAATTTCACCTGCCATCACTTCAATAACGATTTTTCTTGTATCAGGTCATCTGAAAAACTACCCCCTTTTTTCTTCCAGTTTTATAACATTATATCACTTCATCACAGGTTATTTTCACCACACATTATTTCTTCTTACTTTACTTTATATTATACAACCATCTTATTTCAAACTACTTACATATTATCTAGCGCAGAAGTCACAATGACCACTAATGTCATAATCCTCACTCGATGATCCTCTAGATAAGAATGCTAGTGAGATCACTTCACTCGTATTTTTCACAACTTCAACTGAATATGTAGGAGATTTACAGTTCACTTCTCTCTTTTTCATATAGCGTGCAGTCTTAACACTTCAATATATATTATTTACTGTATAGAATTTTTGTAATACTATTGAAACTATTTATTATATTACATTTCATATATATGCTGCATTATGGCACTATTCACAATACATATGGTACCTTTAATATCACATAAGATTTCCTATTTTAACATGAAATGTTGGCAATGTTATGTTTTTTGGCAGTAATTTTCCCTTTCTTATTAGAGGTGATGTTTTCTTTAACATTGTGAATATTGTTTAGATTTTAGGTGCCCTTTCTTAAACTTTATTTCCCCTGGACCACCTTTAGTAGATGTTTATGTACTACCATGACTGCTGGCAGCAGCTGCAGTACTAATACTGGGCTGTTACTCCTGCTCTTCTATTGCCTGATCCATATTGACTGATACTGCCTCACAACACCTCTAAGCTGGGTGGCAACCTAATAATGACATTACATTTTTTAACACACAAGTTTTATTTTATTAAAAAATCTAAACAGTGCCTGAAGGATCTGAACACACAACAAACTGCCTCACAGCTCCCTTAGTATAAGCTGGGTGGCACCCTAAAACTAAGTTATATATTTTTTTATTTCTGTATTTAAAGTGCTCATGGAAGTTGGCAGGCTGAACATATAAATGGACATATGAAGATAGGAAGCACCAACAATAAACCACATTTTCAAATATAAACAATAAAATAGAAAAAAAAACATGTAAATAGAACAAAAAGAAAATAATGTGTAAGGGGGCGGTAAGCAGGGGGGTATAGGGGGAAGCAGTATGACCTGAAAAGATAGATCATCTTGAAGAGCATTAGTAAGTTTCACAAAAACAAAAAAGTACCTATCCAAGGTAATATAGCAAGAAATGAGGAAGCCAGGAGAGTGGTCCTCCCATCGCACATGGGTCCTGTGAAGTGTGCTCCCTAGGCTGTTTGTTGTGGGCACAACAATCGGCCAGAAACAGCTACCTCCCAGAACTTCCCCCTGCCCCAATGCGCCACATCCCACAACTTACTGCCAGGCACTCTCCCCCACCCCAATGCGCCGCATCTCCTGTCGTCTGATCACCCTCAGCGTGTCCTTGTTGCCACGGATGCCAGATATGATAGCAAGCTGCGCTGACATACATGTTCTTCCCATCAGAGGCTCCATATCTTCTGGCAATAAGGACACGTGACGTTAGTAAGGGTTTTGGGTGACGGGAAGCGGTGCATTGGGGCAGGGGGGAGTGCTGGGTTGTGCAGCTCGGGCCTATCACAGAGAAGGGGCGGTGACAGTCTGGAGGGCAAAAATCCCTTCCCCTGTGTAAAAGCACAGACAGTATCTGGGAGCTGTAAAAAAAATAAATTCTGTGGTGCCAGCACTAAATAACCTGATGCTGATTTCACTAGAGGGACCAGATCCTACAGACTTTGCTTATGAAAAAGCTGCAGACGACTGGGCCTCTAAGAAGAAGAGGAGAATGAATATATAAAATGTTATCTCAAGATAAATCATTATAAGGTCAGGATTTAAAACATTTTATTATTGCGAAGGCCCCCACCCAGCTACTTCTAATTTTCTGGGGAGAACCCTGCAGTGGTATAAGCCGGGTAGCACCCAAAAATTAAGTTATATATTCACTCATGGAAGCAGACAGGCTGAACATATGAATGGACAAATGAAGGTAGGAAGCGCCAACAATAAACCACATTTTCATATATAAAGAATACCATAGGAAACAAAACATGCAAACAGAACAAAATGAAAATCATATGTAAGGGGGGGGGTAAACAGGGGGAAGGAGGTATAGGGATGGAAACAGGACTACTTGAAAAGATAGAGCATCCTTAAGAGCATCATATGAAGCTCAGAAAGAATCACAAAAATGAAAAAAAGTATCTATCCAAGGTTACAAGAAATGAGGAAGCGAGGAGGGTGGTCCTCCAGTGGAAAAATCCACACAAGTTTTATATTAATATATTTTTTAACAATGTCTGAAGGCCCTGAAAACACAACTGCCTCACTGTGCCCCTAGTATAAGCCGGGCGGCACCCTACTAATGACGTTATATTCTTTTCTTTTGTTTTATAACAAACACATGTGCTGCAATCCACTCCTATGGCGATTTTGTGTCTCACAGCATTGCAGAGGCACCCAGTGCTCCTAACCTCTTTTTTTTTTTTAAGAAAAATTCCCCAGTGGGATTTTTTTAGTAACAAACACAGTGCTGCAGCCAGCCCATAGTACAATTTTTTGTGCCTCACAGAGTGCTGCAGCCAGCCCATAGTACAATGTGCCGCTACCTTTAACAGTTCCCCTAATAATTTTTTTTTTTGTATACGAAGTGCCCCTGTACCAACACCCTCTCCCTCCAGTCTCCAGTGTGAAATGGTGCTCCATCACGAACAAGGGTCTACACTGGGAAGATGACGTTTTGCCTCGTTTTGAGATCTGAATAAGGCGGGAAAACTTGATCCCCGACTCGGTACGATTTAGAACCCTTAAGTTTGGGGGTGTGCATATTCCAGGAATCCAAACCTGCACATCTCTAATAAAACAGACTACCCAAGATTCAACAGATCTGAGAATAGCAAAAACAGAAAATCCACTGCCCTTTTGGTATTGCTCTGTCCTCAAATTAAGCATATATGAAAATATCAAAAAATATATATTTTCCTGCATTTCAAAATAGCCAGGCTCCCAAAGGAACTATGTGGATAGAGACTTCAGAAATTAGAATCTCATACAGAAAACTGCAATCTTGGACTCAAATAAATATCACCCAAACCAAACTTGTGGGTATATTTACTAAATGTCCATTTTAAACTATTTTGATCAAAATCGCTGAAAATTGATCAACATCGATGTTGTGTTTCCTGGGGTAAATTCACACATTTACTAACAGACAAGTTTTTATTTGTTTTTTTTTAAGTCTTAGTAAATGTGTGATTTGGTCCCAGGAACATGACATCGATGTTGATTAATTTTTATCGATTTTAAATTGATTAAAATCAACCTTTAGTAAATATACCCCTAATAGTGCATAATGACTGACTTCATTCACATTATTTAGGGGAATATTTATACATTTTTTGGCAAGAAATCCCACAAAAATAGACATTTTCTGCATACCCTCAAAAATCTCCAGGATGGATGAAGGGGTGCCAATAGCAAATATCGGTGAAATCTGCTTTGATCCTTCCACTGTAATTTGTAAAACAGCATAGGTGAAATGTACTAAGCTCTGGAAAGCAAAGCTTTATGGAAGTTGGTCCCCTCTAGTTAATGCATCAGCCACTTTAGCGTATGCGCTACATTACGCAATATTTTTCACAGCATATTTCAAACCTACACAACTAAAATACTTTAAGTAACATTTGAACCCTGTCATCATGCTACACAAAGTGACATTGTCCACAATGTTACTCAGAGCCGTAACCAGACTTCTTGGTGCCCTGTGCCAGAAAGAGCATTGGCGCCCCCCTCATTTTTCAAAGGGACATAATGCACCCAAAAAAGGGCCATGGCTTCATGGGGAAGGGCCAGGGAAGAGATAGGAGAGGCCAGGAGATGCTGGGGATGAAATAAGAGGAAGCT
Source organism: Taudactylus pleione (assembly GCA_031769625.1). Taxonomy (NCBI): domain Eukaryota; kingdom Metazoa; phylum Chordata; class Amphibia; order Anura; family Myobatrachidae; genus Taudactylus; species Taudactylus pleione. The sequence continues at coordinate 1,606,403 of JAUIMM010000443.1, read as the reverse complement.
ACAAGCAAGAATGATAATAGAAATTTGACAGGCCCAAAAAGCGCCCCCTGACCTGTGGTGTCCTGTGCGATGGCACCGGCCGCACTATCCTAGCTAAGGCCCTGATGTTACTGTCAATGTATTGTATGTATTCCAATCCTAATGTTAAAATGGTCACCTATAGTACCAGACTCTGGGCCTGATTCAGGGCCTAATTCAGACCCAGAGGCTATGCTGCGCTCGCTCGCATTGAGCGATTTTTCGCAATCTGCGCAAGCGTATGAGTCGCAATGCGCATGCGCAAACCAGTCATTGTGATGGGAAAGTGCTCGCCCGTAGTCCGCAGTTGGGCTGCTATTTTGAGTGACAGATAGTGCCGTTTGTGGGTGGTGACAGGGGAAGGTGTTTGTAAACGGGGGTGTGGATGGGTTAACGCAGGCGTGCCCGACCATCAGAACGGCGTTTAATGGGTGTGCAAAATTAGCAAAGTAACGTCATTACACACGTGACTGGGTTGTATTTTAGCCTGAACTGCTCGCAATGTTGTGGTGGGAAAAGGTTACCACAAGCGCTGCGAGCAGTTCCGATAGCTCTCGATGTTCCCGAATAATCCTACAACTGCCGGAGATGACGTGTGTTGCGAGTGGCAAAGGGGCGTCTTTATACAGGTGCGAGCACATAGTGCGGCCGTTCGCTACTACTTAGTGGGCGGCTTTACGCGACGCAGTGCAAGCACCTGATTTCAATAGCCAGCCCCTTTTAGCCAGCGAGCGGCATCAAATAGCGTCCGGGTCTGAATCAGGCCCTCAGATTCATCAGACACATAATTCCTGAATGCTATGGGGCATATTCAGTTGGCCGCAAATTTTTCAAGAATCTCACACCACAGACTTATTCCCACAGGCATATGGTTTTGATATTCAATGGGTGCAAGAATTTAAACTACTTCCTATTGAAATTACTGCTGATTTTGTCTCACATGTCAGGAGCAGATGGAAAGTTAGGAAAAATCACTATTTCAATGAAAAAGCATTGGGACTGGGGGCCTGATTCAGATCCACTCGCAAGCGCTATGCGCTCACGAGCGGGTCGATGTTTGGCCACTGCGCATGCGCACGCCGGAGCCGGCTCCGACGCGCGAATGCGCGAGACCCGGCTAGCGACGGGCGCTCTGTCGCTACGGGTCTCACACCAAAGCGGGGCAGCTGTCGATTTTGATTGACAGCTTGCCCGTTTTGGAGGTGGGCAGGGGGGGTAGCTGGCCAAACGGAGGCGTTCCCGAAGGAACGCCTGCTGTTTGGAGGCGGCCCCACTGACATCACGAGTGATGTCAGTGGGTGAGCTTCCGGCTCTAATAGAGCCGAAAGCTCACTGGGGCTTGCGGGAACGAGACTCTACCACAAGGGTCTCGTTGCAACACATGGCTGAAAGCAATAGCTGTGGGTGGTCACCCACAGCTAAGCGAGCGGCCAGGAGGCCGCTCAAAAAAAACGCCCTGATTCAGAGCGAGCGCTCTTTCAGAGGGTCCGGCTCTGAATCAGGCCCTGGATTCAGAATTGCTTGGACACTCCTCTAATGACATATAAATAGGACATTTTCAATTAGCCCAATTAGTTCAATAATTACATATAATTTTTTTGGGGGGGAAAGTGGCCAAATTACCTCAAAATCAATTGTTTAATTTTTATGTACTCCAAATTTAACAAAAATGTTTATTTAAAATAAAATAGCTTTTTATTGTGTTTTTTTTTACAAATTTTGATTAAACTTTTTTGTTTTATTCGTATTTAATTAAAGTTTGATTTATTTTATTTTATTTTTTTAAATGCATATATGAGCTTTATTAAACATTCTTTTTTCATTTGGGACAGTAAGCAACATCTATACTGTTCCCCAATACTTTAAAAAAAATTAATGTGGGTTTTTGCTGGAAAAATTACCACAACTATTGACTGTTTGTGCTGTATAGCAGGCACAAAAATGCTCTCTGTATTGTATGGTTGTCAAGTTGGCTGTTTGCTAGCACCACTTATGCTTGTGTTGGGGCAGTTTCAATTTAAATTACCCCACTCTCAGAAATTTTTCCAGGGCCACTTTAAATTAGGGGTGTGCACCGGCCACTTTTTGTGTTTTGGTTTTGGATCTGGATCTTTCTTCGTGTTTTGGATCTGGATTGGTTTTGCCAAAACCACCCTTCCGTGTTTTGGGTTCTGGATTTTGTGTTTTGGATCTGTATTTTTTTTAAAAAAAGCAGAAAAACAGCTAAAGTCACAGAATTTGTGTGTTTTTCTGCTCCTATGCTATTATTAACCTCAATAACCTTAATTTCCACTAATTTCCAGTCTATTCTGAACACCTCACACCTCACAATAGTGTTTTTATGTCCAAAAGGTTGCACCGAGGTAGCTGGATGACTATGCTAAGAGATACGAGTGGGCGGCACAAACACGTGGTCCATCTAGGAGTCACACTGCAGTGGCAGACAGGATGGCAGTTTGAAAAACTAGGCCCCAAACAGTACATAATTAAAAGGAAAAAAAAGAGGTGCAAGATGGAATTGTCCTTGGGCCCTCCCACCCACCCTTATGTTGTATAAACAGGACATGCACACTTTAACAAACCAAACATTTCAGCGCCAGGGTCTGCCACACGACTGTGGCTGAAATGATTGGTTCGTTTGGGCCCCCACAAAACAAGCTGGCAATTAATCTGTCCCTGCACAAACTGGCTCTACGGAGGCAAGATGTCATCCTCATCCTCCTCATCCACCGATTCCTCACCCTCTTCAGTGTTGTGTACATCCTCATCCTCACAGAGTATTAATTCTTCCCCGCTGGAATCCACAACCACAGGTCCCTCTGTACGTTCTGGAGGCTGGTCTCCCTGGAAGAGTTGATAATTCATTTTATGAACATCATCTTCTCCACATTTTGTGGAAGCAACCTCCTACGCCTTTCGCTGACAAGGTTCCCGGCTGCAATAAACACTCTTTCGGAGTACACACTGGAGGGGGGGCAACTCAGGTAAAATAGAGCCAGTTTGTACAGGGACCTCCAAATTGCCTCTTTTTCCTGCCAGTACAGGTACGGACTGTCTGACATGCCTACTTGGATGCTGTCACCGATGTAATCCTTTAACAGACAGACGCATGCTTGTCACTGCTGCTTTGAGGATGCAGGTGCGGCTACAACCCACACAATTCACAAAGACAGAAGAAAAAGAAGAATTTTTAAATTTTTGTGGAGCGCACTTTGAGGGTTACACCACCCTTTAACAGACAGACGCACGCTTGTCGCTGCTGCTTTAAGGATGCAGGTGCGGCTACTGCGCATACATTTCACACACAAACACAGAAAAAAAGAAGATTATTTTATTTTGTTGGAGCGCACTTTGGGGGAAACACCACCCTTTAAAAGACAGACGCACACTTGTCGCTGCTGATTTGAGGATGCTGGTGCGTCTACAGCCCACACAATTCACAAAGACAGAAAAAAAAAGAAGAATTTTTAAATTTTTGTGGAGCGCACTTTGAGGGTTACACCACCCTTTAACAGACAGACGCACGCTTGTCGCTGCTGCTTTAAGGATGCAGGTGCGGCTACAGCCCACACAATTCACAAAGACAGAAAAAAAGAAGAATTATTTCATTGTTTGTGGAGTGCACTTTGAGGGTTACACCACCCTTTAATAGACAGACGCACGCTTGTCGCTGCTGCTTTAAGGATGCAGGTGCGGCTACAGCCCACACATTTCACAAAGACAGAAAAAAAAAGAAGATTTTTTTATTGTTTGTGGAGCGCACTTTGAGGGTTACACCACCCTTTAACAGACAGACGCACGCTTGTCGCTGCTGCTTCAAGGATGCAGGTGCGGCTACAGTCCACACATTTCACAAAGACAGAAAAAAAAAGAAGAATTTTTTTATTGTTTGTGAAGCGCACTTTGAGGGTTACACCACCCTTTAACAGACAGACACACGCTTGTCGCTGCTGCTTTAAGGATGCAGGTGCGGCTACAGCCCACACATTTCACAAAGACAGAAAAAAAAGAATTTTTTTATTGTTTGTGAAGCGCACTTTGAGGGTTACACCACCCTTTAACAGACAGACGCACGCTTGTCGCTGCTGATTTGAGGATGCAGGTGGAATCTAGAAGGGATTTGGAACCGGGGACACACTACCTCCATCAATTGTCTAAATCCCACTGCACTAATGGCGGATACTGGACGCACGTCTAACACCAACATAGCAGTCAAGTCCTCAGTTATACATTTTGCTTCAGGATGACTGCTGTCGTACTTCATCCTCCTCACTATGGACTGTTGGAGGGTCAATTGTTTAGTAAAAGTAGTGGTGTTCCTACTTCCTCTCTGGGATGATGAACTACTCCCAGCAGCAGCAACAGCACTAGGAGGAAGTGTTTCTTGATCTTTCCCTATTTTATTTTTATCGGAGAAAGTTTGGTCCTCCATTTATGTTATATTGATATATACGTGCGGCTAAGGCGCACACAAATGCAGAAAATATTTTTTTATTTTTGCTGGAGAGTAGTGCACTTTGTGGGTTACACCACCCTTTAAGAAATGAGCCAGCCGTCCCTTATGGGACACAGGCGCACGCTTGACGCTGCTCCTTTGTTGATGCACATGCAGCCACAGTGCACACAATTCACAAACACAGAAAATATTTTTTTATTTGGTTTGGAGTGTACTTTGGGGGTTACAGCACCCTTTAATGGTCAAGCCAGCCGGCCCTTTACTTATGACACAGGCGCACGCTTGGCACTACTTTGTTGATGCATGTGCGGCTACTGCACACACAATTCACAAACACAAAAAAAAATTATTTTTTTATTTTGTTTGGAGTGCCCTTTGGGGGTTACAGCACCCTTTAGTGGTCAATCCTGCCGGCCCTTTATTTATGGGACACAGGCGCACGCTTGGCACTACTTTGTTGATGCACGTGCGGCTACTGCGCACACAATTCACAAACACAGAAAATATTTTTTTATTTGGTTTGGAGTGTACTTTGGGGGTTAAAGCACCCTTTAACGGTCAAGCCAGCCGGCCCTTTACTAATGGGACACAGGCACACGCTTGGCGCTGCTCTTTTGTTGATGCACGTGCAGCCACAGTGCACACAATTCACAAACACAGAAAAAATATTTTTTTTTTTAGCACTTGGGGGGAGCACCCCTGACGGACAGAGCACCCTCTGGACAACACTACAGCACCCCTTTAGGACTGGGACACTGCACAGGACTTTGGAGTGGACACAGCCCCTATGGACAACTGACTGCACAACACAGTCCAGCCAGCCCCTATGGACTTTGAAGTAGTGAACACAGCCCCTATGGACAACAGCAGCACAGCACAACACAGCCAGCCCCTATGGACTTTGAAGTAGTGGACACAGCCCCTATGGACAACAGCAGCACAGCGCAGCACAGCACAGCACAGCACAACACTACTCTGCACTACACTACACTACACTACACAGCCCAGCCAGCCCTAACTCCCACTCTCCCTCTTCACTGTCCACAGCCGAGGTAGAAAATGGCGCCGACGCGGGTACCTTATATAGGATCCAAAACCCGCGAGACCCGGAAGGCGGGATGATGACGTTTTGCCTCGATTTCAGATCCGAGTCAGGCGGGAAAAGTCGAGCCTGACTCGGATCGGCCTCGGATCGGGGGGGCCGCTCACCCCTACTTTAAATTCCCAATTCGCTCCTGCTCGCAGGGTTGCTGGCAGGTTTCCTGGTGGATTATGAAAGCACTGCTTCTTACATGTATCACTTTATATACTAATCATGGAAGAAATTAGTATTGCAATTTGTGTTGTTTCATGTATAATGGTGCTTTTCCAGGGTTACACATTGATTTGGCCTCTAGTAGATCTGGCAATTACAAAACTGCCAAAACAAATGGTGAAAAAGCTTCAGTTTCACTAAACTTTACCTTAGTAAATTTCCACTGAGTTCACTGGAGATGTTTTCAAGGTAGAATTCATCTTTGTTTTTTCTGAAATAATATATAAAGAGAGATTTCTTAATTATATATTTGGTGTCTTGACTCTATTTTCTGCCATGCCCAGTTATTAATTAATTTAATATTTGAATTGGCCACTTATAAGCGTAACACCAACATTCTTCTTTTGCTTCTCTGAAACTATCTAGGTAATCTCATTTTTTGGGGGTTCCTCACAGACCCTTAGGTGTATGCAGCTATTTTACATATTTATACATTTATATATAGAATCTGACTAGCGCCAAGCTGACTTTTTGTTGGTTTTATCTTTGCTTTTCTCCCTTCCAGAAAATTTCTACTTTCTATCTTCAATGTACCTTCTCCTGCATCTTACTCTACAAGGAATAAGCACCAGCTCCTTGAATCGCCATAATTGTACGCCCCTTTACACCTCTTATATCTCCAGACTTGTGATGAAAAATAGCGTATACAGCAAGAAAGTGCTTTTTCTTATAGGATTACAATGAGGATTTTTAAAATATATTTTATTCAGTTTACTAGAAGAAACTGTAGATAGTACTTTCGTGTGTAGTTGTGGAGGCAGAGATAATTTTGGGAGCAGTAGTCTGTTTAATCATTCTAAAAATCATTTCCTGAGATCAAAATGCGCAGTGGGAGTCGGGGCATGTGCCTGTGGCGTACACCACCCCTTCCCTGCTAATAGCTCCCACATAGAAGAGAACAGAAGGCTATCTGCAGCGACCGTTGGAGCCATGCAGGGTTAAGTGACATGCCACCATCGGCACCAACCTGAGCCAGCTTATCCAGCCCACTCACCCACCTTGCTGGGCCCCAAGTTACTGAACCAGGGATTGGTCACTTTAACATGGCAAGTGATAAAGTGGTCAATGCCTGCATGTTTGTGATGACGTGCTGGGCGCGTATATGCCGCCATTGAAGAAGTGCCAATGAGCTGGGTGTATATATTTTAATACATTCTGCATGTATTATGGGGCAAGGTTATACTAGATGACAGAAACTAACTGAAGGGATAGCTGAATGAACCCATTGGAAACAACTTGGAAGGGAAGATGAAAAGCATTCTAGATAACAAAATTGTATTAACCCTAATTTGCACCTTCTATAAGTTATGCTTAATGTTCAAAAAACTCAAATATAAATAATAAATAAAAAATAATTTATGAGACCCAGTTTACCACATGCTGTAGCATCTTGGCATTATTACTGTAACATGTTTAAGCTACAGTAACAGTGGAGAGCAGGGACGTGCTGTCAGGGTAGGCATACTCCCTCCCTTATCATACTCCCTGTTATGCTTCAGAGTTTTGATATAAAAACTGTGTTTTTTTTTATACATGTGTGCCTCCCCAGCCATTGACCTTACCACGCGTCACAAGAGAGAGAGAGAGAGAGAGAGAGAGAGAGAGAGAGAGAGAGAGGGAGAGAGAACATGGGAGTGGATAAAAGAAATAGAGAGAACAGAGGGGGACATCTAGAACAAGGGTATAGTAAGATGGGGGTTTAGGTTACACATGTCAGTGATTATATTAACTCATGAACAAACGTCTATGATTCATCATTCTCCATTTCCCAAGCACTCCTTCTGATCAGTATCATGTATCTCTCAACTAATGAGCCTGATCATTATCTTTCAGAAAATAAATGTTAAATGGCAGGAGAAAGCCAATAAAGTGTTGTTGACTAAGAAAAGACAAATACCAGCACAGTAGTGCAGTATCTGTTCTCTGTTCTGAAAACAATACATTTTTGTTCAAAGTTATTACAAATTAATGTACATTATTAACATATATTTACGTTAATGTACATTAATGTTATGTTATGCCATTTATAAGGGAGTGAGAATCAGAGTTGGACAGTAGTAAAACAGAGAAATCAAAGTTGAAGGTTTGGTGAATCGACTATACAGCCCAGCTTGTAACTAATCTGTTTGTTACTTCTGGTGTAACATGCCAAACCTATGTGATAAAAGAGCTATTCCCTTACAACTCAGATAACTTAAATTTAGTGTCTGAAATGTATCATTATTTTCCATTATTCTTTTTAAATACCAGATGAATCAATATTTCATTATTTTTCAATCATCTCTCAGTAACAAAGGACCAACATCACACAAAGTTCCCCCCTTCCATATCCAGTATATTCAATTTACTCTTTACTAGATTTCTATTGGTTAGGCTCCATGATGTCATTAAAGATAAATAGTTTCTAAACATCCATGAAATCCTCAGAAATCACATTACTGTAGTTGAGGGTGAATTGTACTGTGTTTTACATAGAAAGTGAACTGTTAACACTATTTCTAGGAAGTTTGAAAAGAGGGAGTGATAAGAAGTGATTATTCTATTAAACGCTGTAGCAATCATGTTACTTAATGGCTTCAGCGAGCCTTGAGAACACTGTTATGTGTTAAGGAAGGAGTCAGGCAGACACCAAGACAGTGTAAATAAGAGATAACGCGCATCATGTTTGAATAACCATAAACATCATAAAGTATTTCATGGGCCATTTACCAAATCTACAGTACCAGGAATTGAAATTACAGTGCCTATAACAGAATCTGAGCTGGGGATCCTAATATTCACCTTCAATAGGTGTGCAGCTAGAAAATAAAACTCCTGCCCACCTATTGTAGAATTATACCCTAATGTGCTAGGCATTCACACAGCAAGATGTGGATCAATGTCCCCTGCAATCAGCATACTCTTCCTACTCCCCTGTCTGTGGAAGCAGGCTGCGATTTCCCGGTCTAATGGTAGCTATGTATAGTTTTGGGCAAAGGCAAATGCATATTTATTATTATATGGATACAAATTATAGCTGCATGTTACTGGACTTGTTTAAAGGGGAACAACATAATATGGCTACTGGATATGCTCAGAATGGCATTTATATTTTTAGTACTTTCCTTTCCTTGATTTCTGTAATATATACATATATACGGTGGGATACATCAATGTTAAAACTGTTGTCAAACTGCAGCTTGGACCCGATAGGCAACGACATCTATAGATGGTGTTGCCTAATAGAAGCCTACTAGGATCCCTCCCAGGGTCCCCCACTGCGCGTTCATGAGCTGTCCTTTGCTTAAATGTACATGCATTTGTCGTTACTAAACACCGGTATGCATGTGATCATTGGCGGGACACACCACAGCCAAAATGCGATGCTTGGTGTATCCTCCCCACCCAGTGGGAAAACCCTCACTCTCTGGGCATGTAATGGAGATGTCAGCAGGTGCAATAAGGAGCTACATATACATACATACAACAGCAGCAGAGGTGGCATTCAGGGACTTGGTGATCAAAGCAGAAAGTGCTGACCTTCTATACCACCACCCTAGATCATCTCCTGGTGCAATAGAACATCACTGGCCACCCTTCCCATGCTGTCCCCCATCACCTCAGGATGTGCAGCGGCGCCCGACAGTGAGTCACCATCGGTAACATCACGCCCATGGCAACTGTTGTTAAAATGGGCAGAGAACCATACAAGGGCAAGGGAGAAGCCTGGGCAATCAGCACACAGTGGCACTACATATACACCCACACTGACTGCCCCTGGCAACTGGTTTCAAATGGGGAGGAGCTGTCAGCTAAAGCTGCAGCATAATGCACCCTGCCACCAGGGCCGGCCCAGAAATCATGGGACCTGGTACAGCAATTTTTTAGGGGACCCCCATCCCAGGGTCCCTGGCAGGTACAGGCCATTTGCTGGAGAATCTGCCTTACATCTATGTGTTTTTTTGGGGGAACCTCTGATCCCCCCACAGTGTCCCTCCATGCCCCACACTTACCTTACTCTATGTTTGTCTGCCATGGCGTCTCTACTTGGGTGTCTTTTCTTTGGGTCAGCGCTACTCCTTAGCTCGCCAAGCGCCGGATCCTCTCTTGCCTCTCGGTGCTGGCTTGACTCCGCTGGCTACTTGATTCTCGATAGACATAACCTAAGCAGCATTGGGGCCGGTATTAGATCATTTGCATAAGCATACTATATATATATCTATGTGTTATATATATATATATATATATAGATAGATCCAATGATTAGCACTCCAGTATATATGTAACTCCTGCCCAGAAAACGATCAGTACATAGATCAGAACGAGCAGCACTCCTGGGTTTGCATTGCAGTGTTAAATGACAGTCAAAAAGCCATACATGTGAACCGTCGTTTCGGGTTTTAATTAACCCTTTTTCCTTAACCATCAGTTCACATTTATGGCAGTCATTTAATGCTGCAACGCAGACCTTGGAGTGACACTCGTTCCATCTAACACTATACTCTCTCATCCCCCATCCCACACTGTGCTTTTCCTTCCCCCACTGTGCTACCACATCCCCCATCCCACACTGTGCTATCCCATCCCCCATCTCACACTGTGCTCCCCCAACCCCACTGTGCTAGCACATCCCCCATTCCACACCATGCTATCCCATCCCCCACTGGGCTCTCCCACTCCCCCATCCCACACTCTCATCCCCTACTATGTTTCCCAGCCCTATCCCACACTCCCCCTAGGCAGCACTTACCAGAAGTTGCCCAGGAAGCTCCAGCAGGTAAGTCCTTCTCTTCCTCATGAGTCCTCCTGACTGGCTGCTGCTGCTTCTGGGCGGGACTGGAGAGGCAGTGCAGAGCACTGTGGTGGGGGTGGAGCTGCTTGATGACTGCTTCTATCTCTCAGCCAGTGATCTGAGGAGACAGTTCAGTTCACATCAGACTCCTCAGATCACTGGCTGAGGGATTGAGGAGTCATCAGGCAGCAGCCCCGCCCCCACCACAGAGCTGACTCTGAGCTTCTCCAAGCCCCGGCGGCCAGCAGCAAGTGAGTCACTCAGAGCAGCCGGCCCTGTTGCTATTAGTATATGCAGCTTGTGGCCGGCTGCAGTTAATTGATACTTGCAGGGTGGCCATCTGCTGCAATGATCAGCAAGGGCCACGTACATGACTGCACCCTGCTGATCACTGCACAGCGCAGGCAGCGGTACACTCCGGGGCCCCCTGACAGTTGTACCCTTGGACCCGTCCTCACCGGGCCTGCCTGCCTGCCTGCCACAGAACTCAGCAGTGCACTTAAAACACTGTAAGCAATTTCAAGTGACTGATGCAACCAACAGCATAGCCTCCAACTTGACTTCACTCTTAATTGATTATTGCTGTCACCTATGCTGAAACTCCCTTCTCATTAATTGATCAGTTCAACACAGGTGACTGCAATCATATATTAAGAAGGAAGTCCAGGAGCAGAGCATTTTGTATCTGGTGGAACGAGTCACGTTGGAGGGCCTGCAGCAGGGAATTCATGAAAACCAAGGACCTGATTCAGACCCGCTCGCTAGATGCGATCGCTCGCACCCAGCGTATGCAAATTCAGCTAAGTGACAGAATGGCAGGCGCTCGCTCGGAAAGGCATAAGCACGCCCACTTTGTTTTGGCTAGCGATTTCTTTGTCTCTATAGACGCTCTAGCTTATGAGGAGACGCCCACTAGCGCACGTCTTCTCCAGGAAGTGTATTAAAACATTGGTACATCGAGGACAATCGGAAGCGATCGCAGCGCTTGGGGTTGCCTTACTCTACCACAAGCACTGTGAGGACTTCAGTGTAAAAAACAGGCATGTAACGTGTACTATGACACTGGCTGTTAATTATGCACGCCTCTGAAATGGCGTTGCAACACTCAGGCACGCATGCCTGCGTTCGCACCTCCACTCCCCCGTTATTAGAGTCCTGCCCCTGTTACCACCCACAAACGGCCTCTCCTGTCACTCATTACACTGGGCTGTCTTTGCTGGGCGAGTGAGCGGATTCCGATCGCACAGAGTAGTTTGCGCACAATGAAGCGAACACATGCGCGGTCGCTTACCATTGGCCGAGAACGAGCGAGCGGCTGCTTGCGAGCGGCTCTGAATGAGCTCCCAAGTGTGGTCAATGTGGTGTACCACCCCCACACACCCAGTGACGTAAAAATATAATAAACTTAACAATGAATGTATAAAATGTCATATCCCATTAAAATATGGACATTTTTAAAAACAGTGTAGTGGCCATTGCCATTTTAAATAAAGTTTAAAAACAAAAAAAGCCCAGGATAGACTGTAAAACTCCTAGATTATACTAAAATATCAATGTATATGTCACATGCATCATGGAGGAGACCACCTTATATACAGCTACGGTGTCCACTAAGTGCCGCCTGAACCATCTCTGATTGGAGGGTTATTGTCTTCTTACACAGCTCTACAACAATCTTAATTTCAGTAAGGATTCATGCATTTTTGGTGACGGGCCCCAACTGTGCACACAGAGGTCCCGATTCAGACCCATTCACTAAGCCGCGGACGCACGCTATGGCTGACAGTCGCCCGTCTGCGCATGTGTATGCGGAAAAATATGCATGCTCAAACCAGTCACTGTGATCGGTAATTGTGCGCTCGTCGTACACAGACTGGACACTACTTTGAGTGCCAGAATGTGCCCTTTGTGGGTGGTAACGGGAAGGTGCTTGTGAACGGGGGAATGGTGTTGCGAACGCAGGCGTGTCTGGGCGTCAAAACTGAGTTTTATGGATGTGCATAATTAGCAAAGATGTGTCATTGAACACGTCACCTGGTTGTATTTCGCACTGAAGTGATCGCAGTGCTTGCAGTAGGGTACAGCGACCTCAAGCGCTGTGTTCGCTTCCAATTGAACCGATGTACCGATGCTTGCATACACTTCCCGGAGATGACGTTTGCTAGGGGGCGTCTTAAGACAGGCTGGTGGGCGTCTACATACACAAAGCGATTGCACACCAAGACATAGTGGGTGTGCTTACGCCTTGCCGTGCGATCGCCTGCCATGCCGTCACTTAGCCAAATTTCCACACGCTGGGAGCGAGCGTACACATCTAGCGAGCGGGTCTGAATGAGCTCCAGAGTTCAATAAAGAGATCCAAGTAGATTATATTCAAGTGTTCTGAGTTGTGTTTTAGATGCATGTAGTGTCCGGAACATTTTATTGAGTTAACATTAGATAAGACATTGGTAGTATAAAATTAGACAATTGCCTAAAAGGGAATCTGTATGAAAAGCCGACTGTAGTATATAAAAAAGTAGTATATAAAAAAAAGTGTGCCCCCCCCCCCCAAATCAATAACCTGCCCTGGACTTCTGAGCCTGGTCTAATATTGGAAAATAGGGTGGAAAATTGATGTGGGGTTCCTCCTATTCTCCAATAACCAGCACCAAGCTGAACCAGCTGAAGGGCTGACGCTATAGCAGGGAGACACACAGCATGGGAACCCCTGCTATACCATCAACTAGCCCTCGGAAAATGGGGAACCCCAAAATAAAACAGGGTTCCCCCTCACGAACAACGAGCAATGTGATTTCTAAAAAACAAAGTGAAATGTTATTGAACCAGTCTTTGTTTCTTAAGTTTAAAAAGGATTTGTTAAATATTCATGATGACTGGTTAAAGAAAGTAGATGTCATGAGCAATATAAGTTGTCATATCACAAAATGTTACATCACTGAGCAAAGATAAACACAATTGAGATACTTAATAAGGGATTATAAAAATGAAGTGCTCAAATCAATTCCAGCGGTAATGAAGGGGCTTGCATGGCTCATTAAACAAAAAATACATCATTTAACGTACATCCCAACAGCAGAGGAGAGTTCCCTGACACTAAGCTAATTATTGGAGTGATAAATAAATTTTATGGGCAGTATAAAAGTTAATAATCCTCCAGAGCCAGGGATGCAGATAGTATAATACTGGCTTCACAAAGAGTATTCTGGTACAGAGATTGCATTAATGTACAGGTATGCACAGTATACATTGGGACACATTTCTGTAAAGAAGCTAGTATACTGATTATTATCATTAATATTATTATTATGTTTTATTTTGTAAATCAGTAACTTCAACTGCAGGAACTTAAGGTTTGACAAGCCAGGGGAAAAAAAAATATTGTTACATTTTTATTTAAAAGAAATATTGCAAAACTAAGTACCGTACAGCATATTAAACAAATGACATTCAATTACTTTGCATAAGACAGGTACAGTTTTGTTGACCAGTGTGCAAGGAATCTCTTAAGCTGGGTACACACTAAATGATGTGTACCCAGCGCAATATAGTGAGCGGCAGGACCCGGCGGGGCTGCTGGCATCGGCAAGTGCACATACACACTTGCCGATGCTAGCAGAGACGGTGAGGGCCATGCTGCATTTGGCAGCATGGCCCCCCGCTGACGATTTTGGCCGTTGGACCTGCAGGTAGGTCCATTTGGCGAGGTCGCTTACGACATGCAGGAGCATGCATTATTAGCGACATAGCGGGTACATGCTGGCCAATGTGCCTGATATGTTGTTCGATCTGCTGGATTGGACGACATATCGTCTAGTGTGTACCCAGCATTACACTAACGGCACTGGTCTCGGGGAAGATCCCACAAATGGCAATAGTATTAATATCTCCCCACCCAAAAAAAATGATGTGATTATATACTGTACAGTATTGTCAAATATACAGTCAGGTGCATAAATATTGGGACATTGACAGAAGTTTAATATTTTGGCCTCTATTCACCACCACAATGGCTTTGAAGTGAAACAAACAAGATGTGCTTTAGCTGCAGACTTTCAGATTTAATTTGAGGGTAATTACATTCAAATTAGGTGAATGGTGTAGGAATTACAACGGTTTCTATATGTGCCTCCCAATTTTTAAGGGACCAAAAGTAATGGGACTATCAACTCAAAAGCTATTTCATGGACAGGTGTGGGCTATTTCCTCATTATTTCATTATCAATTAAGCAGGTAAAAGGTCTGGAGTTGATTCTAGGTGTGACATTTGCATTTGGAATCAGTTGCTGTCGACTCTCAATATGAGATCCAAAGAGCTGTCACTATCAGTGAAGCAAGCCATCATTAGGCTGAAAAATCAAAACAAACCCATCAGAGAGATAGCAAAAACATTAGGTGTGGCCAAATCAACTGTTTGGAACATTCTTAAAAAGAAAGAACGCATCGGAGAGCTCAGCAACACCAAAAGACCTGGAAGACCACGGAAAACAACTGTGGTGGATGACAGATGAATTATTTCCCTGGTGAAGAAAAACCCCTTCACAACAGTTGGCCAAATCAAGAACACTCTCCAGGGTGTAGGTGTATATGTGTCAAAGTCAACAATCAAGAGAAGACTTCACAAGAGTGAATATAGAGGGTTCACCACAAGATGTAAACAATTTGTGACCCTCAAAAACAGGAAGACCAGATTAGAGTTTGCCAAACAACATCTAAAAAAGCCATTACAGTTCTGGAACAACATCCTATGGACAGATGAGACAAAGATCAGCTTGTACCAGAGTGATGGGAAGAGAAGAGTATGGAGAAGGAAAGGAACTGCTCATGATCCCAAACATACCACCTCATCAGTGAAGCATGGTGGTGATAGTGTCATGGCGTGGGCATGTATTGCTGCTAATGGAACTGGTTCCCTTGTATTTATTGATGATGTGACTGCTGACAAAAGCAGCAGAATGAATTCTGAAGTGTTTCGGGCAATATTATATGCTCATATTCAGTCAAATGCTTCAGAACTCATTGGACGGCACTTCACAGTGCAGATGGACAATGACCCGAAGCATACTGCAAAAGCAACCAAAGAGTTTTTTAAGGCTAAAAAGTGGAATGTTATGCAATGGCCAAGTCAATCCCCTGACCTGATCCCGATTGAGCATGCATTTCACTTGATGAAGACAAAACTGAAGGGTAAATGCCCCAAGAACAAGCAGCAACTGAAGACATTTGCAGTAGAGGCCTGGCAGAGCATCACCAGGGATGAAACCCAGCGTCTGGTGATGTCTATGCGTTCCAGACTTCAGGCTGTAATTGCCTGCAAAGGATTTGCAACAAAGTATTAAAAAGTAAAAGTTAGATTTAGGATTGTTTAGTTTGTCCCATTACTTTTGGCCCCTTAAAAAGTGGGAGGCACATATAGAAACCGTTGTAATTCCTACACCATTCACCTGATTTGGATGTAATTACCCTCAAATTAAATCTGAATGTCTGCAGTTAAAGCACATCTTGTTTGTTTCACTTCAAAGCCATTGTGGTGGTGAATAGAGGCTAAAATATGAAACTTCTGTCAATGTCCCAATATTTATGCACCTGACTGTATATGGTCCCACAGAATCAAAATAGTGGAGACAAAGATTATGCAGCTAGGCTGGGAAGATAAAGGAGAAACACAAATGGCATGAGACAAAGCCAAACACATGGGCACGATAGGGGATAAATAGTGAATACCAATTGAAAACACCATCTGCCTCTGAACAAGTTCCCGATTGCAGAGAAACCACCAAATGCTGTAGGTAAAGCCACTGATTGGAAGGCAGCTGTGTGCAGGGGGCCACAGGTTACTGTTTCGGTTAAGTGGATCTCATACCCAACCCGACAGGATGAGTGTGTATGTTATGAGTGCACGTAGGGTTTGTGTGTGGGGGGGGGTTAATGAATGCTTGCAGGGTGAGTTTGTATCTGTGTGTGTGGGTTAATGGGTGCTGACATATATTGGGGCACAGATGTGTGGCAAAAATATGTATTGGGGCACAACTGTATAGCATATAAAACATTTGGGGCAAATTTCTGACATATGTATATGGGGATTGTGTGGCATTATTCATGGCTATGTGGCATACAATACATTTGGTGCACAGCTGTGTGGCATATGTATTGGGGGCATAAATGTATGGCATACTATGTATTCGGAGCACAAATGTGGGGCATATTATGTATTGGGAGCACAAATTTGTGGCATATTATGTATTGGAGTCATTGATGTGTAACATAATTATGAATTGGGGATACAGCTGTGTGGCATATAATGAATTTGTGGCACAGATGTGTGGTATATTATTCTAAACCATCAGGATACGAATCGGAGGTGTAGCAGACCAGCTACTCAGGATTCTAGCTGGAGGATGGCAACCCAGCAATGAAGGATACAAATCTGAGGTGCAGCAGACCAGCTACTCAGGATTCTAGCTGGAGGAAAACAACCAGCAATGCAGGAAACAGAACTGGAACCAACAGGACTACACAGGTACCAGGACAAAGGACCAGGGGCTCACGTAGCAAGCAAGAGCTATAACCAGCAAGGACACACTGGGCTGATTGGTAAGGAGAACAGGCCAGCCCAGACAAGTCCGCCTAAATGAGTGATCCTGTGCAGCTGGAGCACTGCACGTCTCTCCTAACACCTACAACCCCTCGCGGTCGCCCGGCGTCCTGGTAGCCTAGCGACCAGCAGAGGGAGCTGCTGGCCAGAAGTACAGTGCTTTAATATCGCTTTTTCATCAGGTGTCCTGATGAAAAAGCAATATTAAAGCTTTGCAACGTTGACTTTCACACCACATTGCTGTGGATCATTTCCGTGCCTGAAGTACCACTCCGTTGTTGGATTACATATATATGTGCATGTGGATTACATATATATGTGCATGTGTGTATAAATTTATTTATGTATATGCTTTCGCTTGCTCTCTCTGGCTTGCTCTCTCTTTCTGTCTCTCTCTCTCTCTGTCTCTCTCTTTTTAATAAACCAAACAGTGGCTTGCTGTTTTGTGTATGTTAGGGGCACCTGTGTATACCAAACTATATATGTATATATACAGATACATTGGTAGGAATTCAATTCAACGCAAATTAAATAGCGCCGGGAGGGAGCTCCCGGAGCTATTCAATTTAGTGCGCTGTTATGTCGGAGAATGTTCTTTCTCGCGACTTAACAAAGGTGTAAAGGTGCTTTAACCAGCATTCTCTGACTAAAGTTCCGGGCGCACGGCTGTTAGCGCCTTGCTAAAGAGTAAATCAGCTGCGCACCCGGCACTTTGGTTGGATTTCTCCTCGCATCCCCAGGGGGGAAATCCTTAGGCCGGCCAAACAGCGCAGTGTATTGAATAGCTGTGGAAGCTTCCTCCTCTGGATATGCTACATCACACTGAATTGAATTCCACCCATTGTTACATATATGTATTAAATCAATCTATCTGTTGTATGTTATTTTAATTTTTTTTTGTTCTATTTTCTTTTCTTCCCCAGAAATGGCTGGACTCAATCATGCATTCTGGACACGATTCATTGAAATTTACCAAGGCAATGAATGTCTGTGGAAAATGGGTACCAAGACTATTCAAATCGTGTTAAAAAGAATCAGGCATTCAACAAATTGGTAGCATACAGTAAGGACTATGAGAGTAATGCCAACATCGACAGGGTCAAGCAAAAGATCCAGAATCTCCAAACTGTTTTCCTCAAACAGCACAATAAGTATCTAGAGTCGCAACGTTCTGGAGCATGGGCGGATGAGGTCCAGAAGCCCAAACTTTGGTACTATGACCTACTGAAGTTTGTGCTGGAGAAGTAGCCGAAGAGACGTTCACGGTGCTCACTGGAGCCAGAGACGGCTGATGTCCTCACTGAAGACTCTTTGAGTCAGGATCCGGTAATGTATTTTGTTTTTAAAAAAGCAAATCAGTTTTTTCTATTGTTTTAAATCAAATGTTATCTTTGTATTATTGTTAATTGTTAAATATTGGTAAGTATGTGTAAAATGTCTTTCCTTAAAATTGTTTTTTTCTTTTTAGTCCATGGTGCTGGACGTTGATCCTGAACCTGCCTCCAGCGAGCCCACAGAGGTTTCGGAGTCCCCCATTGAGCCACCATCTTCCCAGACTCCCGCCGCAAAGAAACTGAGGGGACTCCTGCCTCTGGACCATTGAGGTTGAGTGATTTTTGCGGATGAGGTTCTTCAGAAGCCCCCGGATGCAGATATGGCTTTTGGCATAAACATTGCTCATGAAATGAAGGCCATGGCCCCTGACCAGAAACTTAGGGCCTGATTCAGAGCCACTCGTAAGCGGCAGCTCATTCGCTCCGAGCGATGTTTGCCCAACTGCGCATGCATACGGATCGTTATACGCATGCGCGAACCAGTCAGTGCGGCCGAAATTCATGTGCTCGCAAAATAGCGAATGCCTGCTAATTTGAGTAACAGAATGAGGCGTATGTGGGTGGTAACAGGGGAAGGTGCTTGAAAACGGGGAGTGGAGATCCGATCGCAGGCGTGCTTAAAGGTCAAAACGGGCGTTTTATGGGTGTGCATATTTAAAACAGCAGCGTCATTGACCACGTCACTGGCTTTTTTTTAAGCCAGAACTGTTCGCAAAATTGTGGTAGCAAAAACCAACCACAGGAATAGCGAGCAGTTCATACCCTGTTCGATGTACTAGATTAATCTAATAAATAGCGGACATGATGTAGGATGCGAGCGGCCAGGGGGCGTAGTTTCCCAAAAAACGACCGCAAGTTTTGTACGCTCGTTCAGACCTAGAGGCGTGAACAGACCGCAAATAGCGAACGGTTAATTTGAATAGCCACCCCTATTTTCAGGACGAGCGAGCGATAATTGCGTCCGGCTCTGAATCAGGCCCTTAATTTCAAGAGGATAGTATATAATGCTATGGTTAGTGGTCTTGAGGGTGATTTGGAAAAAGACACTAACATAGGATTATACCCTAGGCCTCGGCCCACTCCCTCTGCCTCAGGAACTTTCCCAGACCCTGGACACAGACCGTTGTATCCCCATATGCAAATTCCTCCTCCGTCAGTTCCCCACACCTATGAAGCATCGTTTAGCCCAGCGCCACCACATTTCTATCCCAGTACCACCACAAGTGGTGTGCATTCTGTTTGGCAGAGTGCACAGACCACTCTACAGGGCGATGCTACTTTTTTGAATTAGTTATTTTTATTTGTGTTTCTTTTTCCATTGTTGCAAAATGTGTTCATTCCTTTTACTTTGGTTTTTCTTCACTAGAATGACCATCAGTGGGGTCATAGTGCCATTGGTGGGCTTTTTGACTTCATTTACCCCTGCATTGAGAACGTTGTGACTTTTTTATCCTTATTGTGCCTTTTTTTGGGAGATTGTTCGGGCATTCTGGGTCTTTCCCTTAACACTGTTGATGTTGGCATCAATAAAATGGTCCTTACTGTATGTGATCAATTGTTGAAGTGCCTGATTCGATCTCAATTTGAATAGTCCTTGTTATCGAGTCCTTATTGGCCTGTTAAATTTTTTTGAATCGTGTCGGGCACTGTCTGTCTGTGATGGACCATGCAGTGATGGGACCTGAACATGCCTGCAGTGCACCCTCCATCATTGGAGCAGCAGAGCAGGCAGCAGTTCCATTAGGTTTGTCTGTGGGCCCCTAGAGTCGGGGCCCAGTATGGCTGTGCTCCTAGTCCCCCCCCTGTCGCCATGCCTGATCTCATTAACTCAAGTCTAACAACCAGAGAGTGTAAAACACATACAATTTAATAAGAATATATATATATATATATATATATAAACATAATTGATGCACTGCTCTCCCCCCTCCCCTGGAGCTGTCTTTCCATCCCTGTGCAGTGCCACACATAGTAGTTTGTTCCTTTTTTTGGGGAGGGAACTTGGCCACGCCTCCCAGATTTGGTCACGACCCATCCCAGTACCAGGGCCCGTCAGAGTTCTCGATGGCCCTGTCTATGGCGAATTGGATATGCCCATATAAGTTTGTTTAAACAAATACAAATTATGATTTGGTGATATGTTACCTTTCATATTTTTTATATAGCAGCATGTTTTTAAGTAAGAAATGTATGTGAAAGCAAGCACAAAACATGATGCAGTAGTTTGAGATAGTTTTGTGTAAAAGACTATGCATGTTTTGCAGTTTATTTTATAAACAGCATCTTAATCATAGTAATAAAGATGAAGGGACTGTAATAGCATTGGGAATTTGCAGCAAAAATAAATATATGTGCTGTTGTTTTTGTTATCTGTTCCTTTTCATACAACAACATAATCTGCACAGATATTGTGTGCTGAAGTCATTGCGATAGTTCTTAGAAAAATTATATAAACATTAATTGAGCACAGATCTCTTATTACTTTGAAACAAACATAGGGCCTGATTCAGACCCACTCGCGAGCGGCTGTCCGCTCGCAAGTGGGTCGATGTTATGGACTGAGCATGCGCACGACGGAGGGAGCTCCGTCGTGCGTATGCGCCAGACGCGACGAGCGAAGGAAAGTCCTTCGCTCGTTGTGTTCGATCAAAGGGGGCGTGCTGTCAATGTTGATTGACAGCACGCCCCCTTTGGTGGGCGTGCCGGGGGCGTGCCTCCCTGACGGGGGCGTTCCCACAGGAACGCCTCCCGTCAGAAGCCGGCCCACTGACATCACTAGTGATGTCAGTGGGAGTGATTTTGGCTCTGATAGAGCCAAAATCACTCCGGAGCTTGCGGTTGAAAACCTCAACCGCAGGCTCCGGCTCGCAAATTCGATGGTCGTGATGGTCTCGACCATCGCGACCATCACAATGCACGCTCGTATAGCCTGTGGGTGGTGACCCACAGCTATACGAGCGTCCAGGAGGACGCTCCATGAAAATGGAGCCCGGCCCTCATTCAGAGCGTGCGCTCTGCTGAATGAGGGCCATAGTTTGTTATGAGATATACAGTACATATATTAGAGATGAGCGGGTTCGGATCTCAGAGAAGAACCGAACGAACGTACGTTCGGGGCACCCACCTCCCCCCCCCCCAGCCCTGGCTCTCAAAGACTAAATCTCGTGGCTCACGAGCTTTCGTCTCTGCTATATAAGGAGTCCCCGCTGCTGCGCCATTTCACTCTGGCTGTAAAGAGTGAACAGGGAGGGTGGGTAGTGTAGGGCAGGTGCTGTCTGCTGTGTCCATCTGGGCTGGTGCTGTCTGCTGTGTCCATCTGGGCGGGTGCTGTCTGCTGTGTCCATCTGGGCTGGTGCTGTGTCCATCTGGGCTGGTGCTGTCTGCTGTGTCCATCTGGGCTGGTGCTGTCTGCTGTGTCCATCTGGGCTGGTGCTGTCTGCTGTGTCCATCTGGGCTGGTGCTGTGCTGTGTCCATCTGGGCTGGTGCTATCTGCTGTGTCCGTCTGGGCTGGTAGCGTCTGCTGTGTCCTTATGGGCTGGTAGCGTCTGCTGTGTCCATCTGGGCTGCTGTGCTGTGTCCATCTGGGCTGGTAGCGTTATGCCTGTGTCATCGATCGCTGCTGCCTCGGTCAGGGGTGCTCCGGATCCCAAGTTCTGGACCAAAAAAATAATAATAATAAAAGTGTATTTTTTTTCTACATGTGCATTAGTGGCACTTATTATCAGACAGCAGCAACCTAGTGCTGCCTGTGTCGTCAGTCGCTGCTACCTCTTTCAGGGGTGCTCCGGGCCCCAAGTTCTGGACCAAAAAAATAAATAAATAATAAAAGTGTATTTTTTTTCTGTGTGTGCGTGTGTATGTTAGCCGCACTTATTATCAGACAGCAGCAACCTAGTGCTGCCTGTGTCGTCAATCACTGCTGCCTCGGTCAGGGGTGCTCCGGTCCCCAAGTTCTGGACAAAAAAAAATTAAAATAAATAATAAAAGTGTATTTTTTTTCTGTGTGTGCATGTGCGTTAGCTGCACTTATTATCAGACAGCTGTGTCGT
Source organism: Taudactylus pleione (assembly GCA_031769625.1). NCBI lineage: Eukaryota > Metazoa > Chordata > Amphibia > Anura > Myobatrachidae > Taudactylus > Taudactylus pleione. The sequence continues at coordinate 1,583,864 of JAUIMM010000443.1, read as the reverse complement.
CAATCGCTGCTGCCTCGGTTGTATTGTAATGGCCACACTCAGCATCTCCTGGATGCCCCTTTCATTTTTTAAAAATGGCCACATGTTAGTGCCGCCCACTGCTGTTGCTTAGTTTAGTCAGCCAGCTAGCTGGATGCAACATTTTGACCCTAGGCCTAACCTACATGAAAAAATCAATATTGTGAGCTGTGAGGTGGTCAAAATTGACTGCAAATGACTGGGAATAAATGTTATTAAGGTTAATAATACTGTAGGACCAAAAACAGGCCCAAATTATGTGGTTTTACCTATTTTTATAATAAAAAAAAAAAAAGATCCAGATCCAAAACCAAAACCAAAACATGCAAGGGTGGTTTTGTAAAACCAGATCCAGAAACACGTAGGAGATACGGATCCCAAACCGGAAACAAAACCAAAACACGGGGGTCGGTGCACATCCCTTATATATATATATATATATAAGCTATCCAATGAGGCGGCACTCAGAGACTTCCACTCAGGTTGAAAAAAGCTTCAGTTTAATGTAGTCGACGTTTCGGAGGACGAACCTCCTTTCTCAAGACACTGACATATAATGAGACATACAATACATACAAACTTAAATACCTGACAATCGAACGTGATGTCTCCTCCCCAAACAACCAAAGCGCGTGTACTACCTCCGGTAGCACTCAGTAGTGCGCTGTCAGATGACACAGCCACGTGATAGTCATCAGAAGGCGCGTCCTAGTGACGATAACAGTGTAGCAAGTCCGACAGGAGTGTTGGCATGGCAACCCTACACAACGCGGCAGCCAATGTCAATAAACCACGGACCGCAAAGAAGCAACTGATAAACATAACATATTTGTGTGTCAGAAACCTATTACATAACCTCAGTGTGTAGCAAAAAACAGAAATACATAAATACAAATAAGATCAATAATATTGAAAACAAAACTAAATATGACACAAATGTAAATGAAATAAAGATACCCAAACAAATTAAGATAACTATCAAAAGAGAAAAGGAAATTAATAAGTGAAAAATAAAAAATTATACATAATAAAAAACACAAAATAAATGATTAAACCATGATAAAAGGACCAAATACAGGGAGGGACATCATCATACGGGGAGCAGATAAGGGTGGGTCTGTTGTAGTGATGGATTTACCTTTCTACCAAGAGGAATGCTGTAGGTTGCTGTCCGACACTTTAACATATGACTTACTATCTGCAGATCCTACCAGCATGTTCAAGAGCGAGTTGGATGACATTTTGGCACAATTTGTATCTTTGGGGCTTTTGTCTCACGATATTGTGAAATTATTGAGTGTTGAACATCCGGTGGTGCCGGTGTTCTACACAATTCCCAAAATTCATAAAAATGCACAGAGTCCCCAGGGCAGACCGATTATCTCTGCCCGTGGGTCTCTGTGCCATCCTATTGCTGTTTATCTTGATGCACTACTCCAGCCATGTATGCAAAATTTACATACTTATCTTAAGGACACATCATGATTGTTGCAGAAATTATCTTTGTTTGCACAATTACCTAATGATTGTTTTCTGTGTAGTGTAGATGTCGCAAGCCTGTACACGTGAATTCCGCTCATGGAGGGTTTTGCGGCAGTACAACATCTTATTACCAACAATGTGTTGTACAATGGACCTCATGTCAGTGTATTCATGAAATTATTGGAATATACTCTTACACATAACTACTTTTTATATGATGGGCGTTTCTTTTTACAGCTGGCTGGTTGTGCAATGGGGTCCTGTGTGGCCCCATCGTACGCGAATGCTTACATTTATGGTGTTGAGCAGGATTCGTTTTTTGCCAGCCCTGATATTCAACAACACATTTGTATATACGTTACATAGATGATGTTTTGATTTCCGGACAGGCTGTGAACAGGCCTTTCATGATTTAATCGCAGCGCACAATGCTTCTGGTGCGCCGGCTAAATTAACTTATACCATCAACTTGCGTGAGGTTACTTTTGTGGATGTTAGAATTACTTGCAATTTAGGTGCTTTACAGACATCATTGTATGTCAAGCCGCCTGACTGGAACACCATTTTAAGGCACAACAGTTTTCACCCTGCTTCTACATTGAAGAGTTTACCATACTCCCAGATGTTGACAGTGTGTAGAATATCTAGTGACTCTGTAGACAGAGGTGTACAACTTGATTTAATGTTCAAAAAGTTTTCTGAAAGAGGTTATCCCCTACATGAGCTACTACAAGCTAAACAAAAGGCTTTTTATATCCCACGGAGGGATTTGTTTAAGTCTGATAATAAGTCTGATTCCAATTCCATTACTTGGGTTAATAGATTCAGTACTAGCAGCAAGATTAGTAGCAAGAAGGTTCAACAATTATGGCCTTTGATTCAAACTGACCCTGAGTTGCCATCTTTAGCGAATTCCATTATTCGTCCCTGTTACACCAGGGGTCGGAATCTGAGTGATTATCTTGTCAGGACTGACATTACAGGGTTTTCACGTGTTGCTCCTAGGCATTTTTTGCAGCGTAAAGCTGGTTGTTATAAATGCATTGGATGCCTCACTTGTCGTTCTATGGTTACAGGTGACACATTTATGCATCCATATTCAGGTGCTAGTTTTAAGATCTATCATGCCTTGACATGCAGCTCCCGTTATGTCATTTATCTTCTGTCTTGCCCATGTGGTTTACACTACGTGGGCAAGACAGAAAGACAGTTCAAGGAGCGCATGGCCTAACACCGCTCTGCGATCAGGGCGGCCATTTCCCTGGGCAGTAGCGAGCAGCCAGTGGCCTGTCATTTTGCTTTGGCCAAACATGGGGTGGCAACTTTGCGCTACCGCATGATTGACCATGTCCCTTTGTCCCTTCGTGGTGGTAACAGACCTAAATGTCTGTTGCAATTGGAATCGAAGTGGATTTATTTGCTGGACACTTTGGCACCAAGGGGTCTTAATGAGTCTTTGGGCCTGAACTGTTTCTTATAATTGGCGCTATAATATTCCTGTGCTCGTACTTGCCCTGTTCAGTACCTTGTTTTGTAAATTGCGTCAGTTGAGAATACTCCCTGTGTTTGGTCCTTTTATCATGAGTATTGGTTCATTCATTTATTTTGTGTTTTTTATTATTCATCATTTTTTATTTTTCACTTATTCATTTCCTTTTCTTTTTTGATAGTCATCTTAATTTGTTTGGGTATCTTTATTTCATTTACATTTGTGTCATATTTAGTTTTGTTTTCAATATTATTGATCTTATTTGTATTTATGTATTTCTGTTTTTTGCTACACAGATTATGTAATAGGTTTCTGAAACACAAATATGTTATGTTTATCAGTTGCTTCTTTGCGGTGCGTGGTTTGTTGACATTGGCTGTCGCTTTGTTTAGGGTTGCCATTCCAACACTCCTGTCAGACTTGCTACGCTGTTCTGATGACTATCATATGGCTCTGTCATCTGACAGCGCACTACTGAGAGCTACCGGAGGTAGTACACGCGCCTTGGTTGTTTGGGGAGGAGACATCACGTTCAGTTGTCAGGTATTTAAGTTTGTATGTATTGTATGTCTCATTATATGTCAGTGTCTTGAGAAAGGAGGTTCGTCCTCCAAAATGTCGACTACATTAAACTGAAGTTTTTTTCAACCTGAGTGGAAGTCTCTGAGTGCCGCCTCATTGGATAGCTGTAGGCATCGGAGCCATTTATGTACTGGAGCACAGCCCTTGGAGTGCCGGTCCATTGGATATTATAAATATATATATATATATTATATATATATATGTATATATATATATATATATATATATATATACGGTATATATACCCAATACCAAAGGTGGAATATAAAACAGTGGGCAGGAGATAACTGATCACTACAACCTATTTACCACTGCTGGCTTTTCTCTGATATGAACATAATACAGAGGTTTACATTCTCATAAAACACAGACCATGCATATAATACAAAGGTGCGGCAGCCATTTTGGGTAATCAGTTCCAACTATTATACATCCTCAGTGGCGTAACTAAGGCAGGGCGAGCGGGGCACGTGCTCTGGGTGCCATGACAAGCCCCGCAGAGTGGGGCGCCCCTGGCCAGGGCATCGTACCCGCACGCCCTCCCCCCTACCACCATTGTGTCCTGCTTTTTAATGAGCAGGCAAGTGTGCCTGCTAGCCTGCTGCTGGCTTGGCTGCCTGTAGGGGGAGCTGCAGCGGAGGCTCGCAGCCCCTCCTAGACAGACTTCCTACCAAGCTCTATCCTCCTCCAGACTAGAGCTGCCGTCTGCACCGAGTGAGGTGTGATCTTCCCTCCCCGGCGCTCTCCATCGCCGCTGCCCGCTCACCACAGGTAAGTTCCCAGGGGTGGGGGGATGTATTGGACGGCTAAACTGCTGTGGGGGGGGATTGGATGGCTAAACTGCCACACGGGGGGAGGGATTGGATGGATAAACTCAGTTGCCGCAGGGGGGTGGATTGGATGGCTAAACTGCCGCGGGAGGGGTGGGGGGTGTATAAGTGTGTATCTGTATAGGCTTTCAGTGTGTGTATAAGTGTGTATCTGTATAGGCTTTCAGTGTGTATAAGTTAGGGGTGTGCACCGGCCACTTTTCGTGTTTTGGATCTGGATTGGTTTTGCCAAAACCACCCTTCCTTGTTTTGGGTTCTGGGTTTTGTGTTTTGGATCTGTATTTTTTTGAAAAAAAGCATAAAAACAGCTAAAATCACAGAATTTGTGGGTTTTTCTGCTCCTATGCTATTAATAACCTCAGTAACATTAATTTCCACTCATTTCCAGTCTATTCTGAACACCTCACACCTCACAATAGTGTTTTTATGTCCAAAAGTTGGAACTGAGGTAGCTGGATGACTATGCTAAGCGATACGAGTGGGCGGCACAAACACGTGGCCCATCTAGGAGTGACACTGCAGTGGCAGACAGGATGGCAGTTTGAAAAACTAGGCCCCAAACAGTAAATAATGCAAAGAAAAAAAAGAGGTGCAAGATGGAATTGTCCTTGGGCCCTCCGACCCACCCTTATGTTGTATAAACAGAACATGCACACTTTAACAAACCAATCATTTCAGCGCCAGGGTCTGCCACACGACTGTGGCTGAAATGATTGTTTCGTTTGGGCGCCCACAAAACAAGCTGGCAATTAATCTGTCCCTGCACAAACTGGCTCTACGGAGGCAAGATGTCGTCCTCATCCTCCTCATCCACCGATTCTTCACCCTCTTCAGTGTTGTGTACATCCTCATCCTCACAGAGTATTAATTTGTCCCCACTGGAATCCACCACCACAGGTCCCTCTATACATTCTGGAGGCTGGTCTCCCTGGAAGAGTTGATAATTCATTTTTATGAACATCATCTTCTCCACATTTTGTGGAAGCAACCTCCTACGCCTTTCGCTGACGAGGTTCCCGGCTGCACTAAACACTCTTTCGGAGTACACACTGGAGGGGGGGCAACTCAGTTAAAATAGAGCCAGTTTGTACAGGGCCTCCAAATTGTCTCTTTTTCCTGCCAGTACAGGTATGGACTGTCTGACATCCCTACTTGGATGCTGTCACCAATGTAATCCACCACCATTCTGTCATTTTTTGTAGTGCACTTTGGGGGAGCACCCCTGATGCACAGATCACACCCTGGACAACACTACAGCACTCCTCTAGGACTACAGCCTTTATGAGACACTGCACAACACGGTCCAGCCAGCCCCTATAGACTTTGGAGTGGACACAGCCCCTATGAACAACTGACTGCACAACATAGCCCAGCCACCCCCTATGACAGCAGCACAACACAGCCCAGCCAGCCCCTATGGACACAGTGGTCACAGCCCCTATGGACAACAGCAGCACAACACAGCCCAGCCAGCCCTAGCTCCCACCCTCCCTCTTCACTGTCCACAGCCGGAGTGAGAAATGACGCCGATGCGGGGACCTTTTATAGAATCCAAAACCCGAAAGATCCGGAAGGCGGGATGATGACTATTTGCCTATATTTCAGATCCGAGTCAGGCGGGAAAAGTCGAGCCTGACTCGGATACGACTCGGATCAGGGGGGGCTCGGGGGGGGTTCGGATTTCAGAAATCCGAACCCGCTCATCCCTAGTATAAGTGTGTGTCTGTATAGGCTTTGTGTGTGTGTGTGAGTCTCTGTATAGGCTTTGTGTGTGTGTGAGTCTCTGTATAGGCTTTGTGTGTGTGTAAGTGTCTGTCTGTATAGGCTTTGTGTGTGTGACAGGGCTCTATTTATTAACATTATTGTTACTAAAATAAAGTGAAAAAGGGTGTTTTCACATCCTTTTCACATTATTTTAGTTTCACCTAATGTTACTACATGGCAATTGGAGTAGAATTCATAAAATTCTACTCCAACCCCTAATTATCACTTATTGTTATAATATAATATAATTGTAATGGGAAATGTGATCTACTGTATCTGCAAGTTAGTAAAAATAAATTGTGAAAAAATACAGGGGAAAGCCCTGTGATAATAACGCCACTTGGAGGTAGTGTTATACAAGGTCTCCCTTGGTTACCGGACTCCTGCTCCACTCTAATGGGTAGAGCAGAGCCCGGAGCCGGCCCCAGTAATCAGCTGTGTGGTCTAAACAGACCACACACTGATACACTGTAAAAAAAAGAAAAACAAAAAGTTAAAAAAAAAACTTACCTGAGTCCAGGGATCGGTGATCAGGGCTCCGGGTGATTTCCTCCCTCCGGTCAGCTGGTCTCCCTTGCTGCACTGGGGCCCGGTCATCACCTGCCAGAGTCCCAGTGCAGTATGGGATGACAGCTGACTCTAGCCACGGAGGACATCACCGGAGCACAGAACACTGCAGGTAAGTGTAATTAAGGGAGGGGGGGTCATGGGGGTTCCGTGATCATTGGGGGTGGGGCTTAGCGATGGGGCAGGGCTTAACAGTGGTCGGTCGGCGCATGCATCGGCACTTGTCACGGTATTTTTTGCGATAATACCGTGAAAAGTGTGTGGAGGGGATTAGCAGGGACAGAGCTTTATAGCAAGCTCTGTCCCTGCAAGAGATTTTTAGTAAATCCCTGTGATATTGACTGAATTCGCAATGCGAATTCAGTCGGTAATACCACACTACAATCTGCATTACAAATGCGGATTGTAGTAAATGTCACGTAAGCTGTCAAAACTTTGTTGTTTTTCTTCTGATTTTTATCCCATGGACTAAAAATACGGCTTTTTTTTGTTTTGTGGAGAGACCCATATTGAGATCTGGGATGTAAAAGAAACCTCTACGGGAGTCCAAATACCTAATAGAGAGTGAGTTGGGGTACATTATCTTAACTTGACTGCAAAAAGATACTTTTTGATGTGATTCGTTTTTGACAGCTTACATGAGTGCGGGTACGCCACTGTTATTTGGGATCAGAAAGATACCTTTATGAACATATTAGCTCAATGTTTAGTGTGAGTTTGGGTACGCTGGATTGAGCTACCTTTGTTAAATATACCTTGATAAGAATATATATTATCTAAACACTGTGAGTTGGGGTACGCTTACCATAAGTGCCTCTTCATAATATATCCATTTGATCTATAGGGTCTCGTCTCACGCAAGCCCTGGAGTGCTTTTGTCTCTATCAGAGCCAAAAGCACTCCCATTGACATCACTTGTGATGTCAGTGGGGCCAGCCCCAGATGGTAGGCGTTCCATGGGAACGCCTCCGTCTGGGCAGCCACGCCCCCAGCACGCGCACCAAAGGGGACATGCCGTCACTCACCATCGACAGCATGCCCCCTTTGTAGCGAGACCCATAGCGATGGCTTGCCCGTCGCTATCCGGGTCTCGCGCATGCGCACGACGGAGCCGGGTCCGTCGTGCGCATGCTCACTGGCCCAACATCGACCCGCTTGCGAGCGCTCAACGCTCGCGAACGGGTCTAAATCAGGCCCAGAGATCCATATATATCCTGATTTAAAGTTCGACATTTGCTCCACCTAAAAATGTAGCTTGCATAACATTTCTGAAGCTATGCAGGTGCCCAGTTTGTGCCTGTATTTGGGGTTAAGCAGAAATGACACTTTCACTGACTAGATGTTTTCATGTAAGTTAAGTACAGACGTGGTGTGATGATGAAAGTCACCTACATACTGTACCTTAGAGATGTGTCTGATTTTGATTTACAAGTATATATAAGTTACATCTACAGTATTAGGAGGAGTATCTTTGCATGTCCCATATTCATGTGTAGGTTCTAAATTGAGGATGATGTTGGTCACTTATCTTAAGAGTTTAAAAGCTGCTATTTTAAGTTTAATGCTAAATCAGGCCTACATTTAAAAGAGCTAGACCACATGAATATGCATCACTTTGGTAGAATGCAAAGTAAACTTTCTATCTAATAGCATATGCTCAGACACTGATGTCACTGGCGTCAATTCCTGAGTATTTAGACTGTTAGCATACACCAGCACATTTTTTACTATGAAACAAAAATCATTGTAGAAAGGTGGATAGCGAAAGTGTCACAGACTGGACAGTGCCTGATATCACTTTTCACCATTTTCTCTGATAGGATGTAACTGATTATTGTGTGATCCTCTGGAAGTGTATGGCTATATATTTAAGACAATACAGAGACGGACAAGGATGCCAAGCAATTGTGTTTATACCATAATAATCTTCACTGATGAAATCCTATTATTTTATCCCTGAAGCCTTTATCTTGAAAGTGAAGAACCAGCTGTGTCTGAAACAGAAAAAAACCCACAAGGACATGATAAGAGTGAGACAGGATGGTACCTCAGGCTTATGAATCAAAACTTTGAGGAATGAATAATAAAATATATGTACAAGGTTTATAGGAAACAGAAAATGAAGGGAAGGATTAAGACTTTTCTGTCCTACAATGTGTTTGATTTCCCTATAAATAGACCATAACCTTTTCTGCTGTGGATGATAATATCTGCCAAATTAAACATCACTATCTCTTTTAAAGCACTACAGTACCATACCCAAAAACAGATGTTGGGCCTGGTTCAGTGTTGTAAGCAAACCCAACACTGATTGTTAAAGACCTGGCATTGTGCTGGATCTGTACTGCGCATGTGCAGGTCTTCCTCTGCAAGATCGCTCGCAGTATCCCCTAGCCACAGCCTGCTTGATATGCTGGGGCGTTTGGGGGCAGAGTGGAAATGGTGACCAGGACTGTTCTACAAAATAGGTGCGAGTTTCCCCGTTTTGTAGGCTTGGCCAGGGTCTGCGTCTTCCGATGCAGACTCCCTGGCACCGGCTGAAAAATTCTGCTGGTCATTCTGAGTAACCTTGTTCATGATGGTGATCTAGTGCTGTATCTGAGGATTCAGCACTCGGATCTGTAATGCCAGCAGTGGGCGTCTTTTACCTTTAGATGCCTCCTGCAGGCATTAGCATTTTCTAGCATTGCAGCTGCTCCAAAGACGCAGCAGTGATGCTTTTAATATACAACTCTTAATCACCCCGATTGTTCTTTATTCACCAATACTATAAAAGAATTTGGGATTTTGGCATTCTGTTTACATTTGCTATGAAGCTGAGTGCATAGTGTAATTTACCAGGGCAGTCCCAAGTTTTAAATATTTGCCCATAAAAACTAACAGATAATATGCTGTGTGTTGGAAAATATATTTCACCACTATTACAACATTATCTCAAACTAGTATTTAAACCAGTTATTTACTAGGTCGTTAGCTAGTGTTGCAGAAACCTCCTTCCCATTATCTATCTTTCCCTCCACCTCCAGTTATTTCTGTCTCCCCCTTTCTCTCTCTCTCTTGCTCCACTCCCAGTTCTCTTTCTCTTAACCCAACCAACACAGAAAAAAACAAAAACAATAACCATTCCATATGGATTGGCTGGAAGCTTCCCTCCAGAAAGAAACACGCATTAAACGATTCCCCATCCCCATTCTCTTCCCCCATGTATATAATTTTCTTATGATGGATGCTGCAATTCCCCCACTCCCATTCTCTGTACCCCCCACCCCCTTTCCATGTCTATTCCCTTTTTTCCCTGTCTCTGTCTCCTCCAGTCCTATCCCTTTTCTGGCTGTCCCCATCCCCCCCTTTATCTCTCTCGCTCTTTACATGTGTTCCCCCAACTATCTCTCCCCTCTTGCACAATTTCTCTTATATCTCTTTCCTCACACCATGTCCTTATCTCACTCTTTTCTGCCTTCCCTGCTGTACATTTTTTAATGTAAATAAATAATTCTATTTTGGTTGATATATAAGTTTTGGCCAATGCATTGACTTGTCTGCGAATCAATAATGCCGATGTATCTAAATATGTGCAGGAAAGGGATGTATTCTGTCTGGAGACATTATCGAGCAGCCTTGCGGTTGGGTGGGTGGGGGGTAGAAGTCAATTAGTATTGGATGAGGAGCACTCAGTGCTGCCTCCAACCACGTAGGTAGAGTCAGTAGGAGCCACCACAGTTCTGTCAGGAGGTCTGACAGGAGGTCTCTGTCAGGCATGCCCCCGACAAGGCCCCACACTGCTTGTATCAATGAGCACACCACTACAAACCACCAGGGTGTATGCTCCATTACCATCTGGTGCACTATACCACCCAGCATGCCTAATCGCTCCAGGCTGCATCTAACACACTAATAAGCCTGTTTAACTCTGTTTCTAAAGCCACCTGTATTATAAATGGTTAATAAACCTGAACCCTGGTTAAGTTGCCTATTGTGCGGATTAACTGCCACTTACACATCTGTTGTGGAACCGAGCATGTACTGCCGAGCCAATTCTGCTAGCTTTGCCAAAAGTTAGCTGTGGGAGAGAAGACGTTGTGGTATCCAGGCAGCTGCCAGTGAGAGCTGTAATAGGAGGTAGTAGACAGGCCCTCCCTTCTGCTCTCTACTGCACAGCTGTTAGACTCATGACTAACAGCTTTATATAATAGATATTTTTAATTCTGCAAAGGTCTTTTTTATTTAGCACACACAGAGCACTGTGTTGAATCAATTTCAGAGGTGATTATTCAGAGGTTATTATGTCACTCGCATCATGCACATGCACATCTCAGTGAAGTGCCTGTCATGTGCCACTGGCGGGTGACTGGCCAGAACTACAGTACACAATGTAAATGATCAGTTTGAAGTTCATATCTAAAAATAATTATTACTAGGCCATCCTGGCAGTAACCGCCTTAGGCCCTCATTCAGAGCCGTACGCTCTGAGCAGAGCGCACGCTCTGAATGAGGGCCGTCCTCCATAACTATGGAGCGTCCCCCTGGATGCTCGTATAGCTGTGGGTCACCACCCACAGCCTATACGAGCGTGCAGTTTGATGGCCGCGATGGTCGTGACCATCGCGACCATCGAAACTGCGAACCGGAGCATGCGGTTGAGGTTTTCAACCGCAAGGCCCGGAGTGATTTTGGCTCTATCAGAGCCAAAATCACTCCCACTGACATCACTAGTGATGTCAGTGGGCCGGCTTCTGACGGGAGGCGTTCCCTTGGGAACGCCCCCGTCAGGGAGGCACGCCCCCGGCACGCCCACCAAAGGGGGCGTGCTGTCAATCAACATCGACAGCAAGCCCCTTTGATCAGACACAACGAGCGAAGGACTTTCCTTCGCTCGTCGCGTCTGGCGCATGCGCACGACGGAGCTCCCGCCATCGTGCGCATGCGCAGTGCACAACATCGACCCACTTGCGAGGCGGACAGCCGCTTGCGAGTGGGTCTGAATCAGGGCCTTAGTTAGAGAGGATGTTATGGATATTAGTTACTGAGAATATTATGGAGATAATGAGTCCATAATTTGAAGGTATTTGTCATAAAGAGTTCTGCTAAATATGGTGGAACAACCAAATTGGACAAGAAAACCTTTCCATTGTGACAGCAGTCTGAAAAATTGCCGTTAATCTCCTCTACCAAGAAATGTAGGGCACCACAGTTCACACATTGCACATCCATAGGACCCAAAAAGTAGTATTGTGGCAAATATGTAATGTCTGATGCTAGCGTTGTATCAGTTGATCCTATTAAATGTTGTTTAAGATCTTTGAACTGCGTGCTCTATGCCACCTGTAATGCTGCATACACGCGGGACGATTTTCTTGAACGATATGAACGATAACGATATAATTGAACGATATATCGTTCATATTGTTAATTTTTAGACAGTTCACGATCGACCAATGACCAATGATGCGTGATCCCGCACGGACGATTAAGATATCTTTCATCGTCCATGCATGCAGGCCAACTTGGACGATATCGTCAATTTTCCCTGTTCAGAGATGTGGCAGAATGACTCACTGAAAGATATCTTTGAAAGATCTTTTAATGATCTTTGAAAGATCTTTGAACGATCTTTGAATGATCTATGAACGATATCTTTGTTTCAAGTCGTTGGTGGTACAGATGGTACCGTGTGTATGCACCTTAAAGGTTAGTAACAGTGCTGGTTATGTGGTATAGCTGCTGCTACTGTCCGTCCCAGGCCAGCCTTAAATCAGGGTTGCCTACCCTCCCGATTCGGGCAGGAGCCTCCCGATAAACGGGTGCAGCTCCCGCCCCCCGGAAAGGCAGGCAAGCCTGCCGCCGATCCCCTGTCTCCCCCCCGCCAGTACCTGTCAAACCCCTGCAGCGGGGGGCGCTGACGCGATTCGCGTCATTTTGGCCCCACCCCCTGCTTCACAATGCCTGTTTTTTCGGCAGTGTAGTGGGGGCGGGGCCAAAATTACGCAATCAGGTGGCCCCACCCCCTGTCACACCCGCAAACTGCCCTCAGCCTGCCCGGCCATGCCCCCTGTTCTGCCGATCTGGCTGCTCCCTCCCGGAAGGAGCAGCCAGATAGTCGCAAGTATGCCTTAAATGTGTGTGTGCACGGATACTGTATGCCTTCACCTGCACATACACATTTAAACACTCGCACTCACCCACTTTATTCCCTTCAAAGTTCAAACAGCTAATTATAATCCTTGCACACAACTGATTAGATAGTGGCTGCTGGCCATGGCTGTTTCTATTCCAACTGATCAAAATCCACATCAAACTAAACAACACGCCCACCTAAAAGTTCAAAAATTATTTACTGATATTTGATTTTAGCGTATAATTTACAATGGGTGTTAATCATTTCATTGCTTTATCACTATTATAGTTTAATTTTTGCTTTCATTTAGATTTATGCCTATTGTTTTTGCCATTATTTTCACAAAAATGTTTTTACTGTTTAATAAATAGCATATGAAAAGTAAGAACTTTACATGAAGAAGACAGTGGTAAAATGTACACTTATTATTTCACTGTTTGATAAATATTCACCTTAACCCAGATTGGAGACCATGGTAGATGTTGCACAGATTAGTCTGCTAACAAAATGTCACTGTGCAATGGCAGAGACTGTATATACTGTACGTTATCCTTATCTTTGCTTTCTTTATGCTTTATGCTATGTGATATCATGTTAGAAAGTCCATGAAACCTGCAGTTACAACAGCCATAAACACTTATATAACAGACATAACTGGGTTGGGTTTAATACCAGAAAATATTTTTTTTCTTTTTTTTTGCTAGTATTTCCAACAGTATGTGAAGAGCTAGCTGAAAATAGAATAATTAATCAATTCTGAGTAATAGGAATTGTTTAGGGTTATTTTGAAACCAAAGAAATGTACCATAAGTGGGAATGACACAGTTAATATGGTTGTTAGTCTTTACCATTGTTGTTTAATACAACACCTGCCCGCAGTCACCTTTTTATTGGCACAATCATGGGTTTTAGGATACATAGCATAGCTATGGGTAAATACAAACAGCATTTGTGTGGATTGGCAGTTTTGCTTAATTTGTATAAATTATGAATACAGGAAAGTCATGATCTTTGCTATTTAAAGGGCTCCAAGTAGGGCTGCGCAAAATGTCTATGCCACTGACCAGGGCACAAAGTTAAAATGTGAGTGAGGAGTGACTCACTCATACCTCTTTTCCATTAAATTGCTTGGTCGCACCTGGGATATCCCGGTTGTGACCCGGCTGAGACCCCCATACAGGCTGGTGAAAGGGCCCTAATGCCGGGTCGATGACACCATCTGCATCAGGTGTGGAGCTGACAATTGGAGATGATCTCATCTTCAAGCGCCTGTTCTTCCTTTGCAGAGAATAGTTCCATCGACCCGGGTTACCCGTTTACGCTGCTTCACAAGCAAGTTTGAACACGCGGTTCAACCCTTCTCGTGAACAGGGTTGAAATGCTGGGTCACTCAACTTGGCTTACTCCAACCTGGCTCTTTCACACAGCACAATAACCCTTTAGTGTGTCAGCACTTGAGCTCTATCATCACTAGTACTTTTCGATTGTGGGCATGATTCAGCAAGGATCGCTATTCTGCTAAAACTCACACAACGCTGTTGCTAATATCAGTGGTTAAATGCAAATAATTGCATTTGCATTGCAATCGCAGCCTAACATAAGGACGCCCACTTCCCCTTACTCACACCAGTACACTTTAGCAACATAGCAAAATAATCGGTAACATAGAGTAACATCAGACCCATACGCACAGTTAAGGCAGGGTCAGAAATCACTCAGGAACTGCTAACTTCAGCGCATGCTATGAGGCATCAGGCTGCGTATGGTATCGCAGTGGATAATTTATGTACGCCCCTGCAATGGCGTTCAAACAAACTGGCATGCCTTCGTTCACCCAACCATCCCCCCGTTACCGCCCACAAATGGCACTTCATGTCAATCACTCTGTGATGGGTCTGCGTCGCCACTGTGCAGTAAAAAACAATCAGCTGATTGCGTGCATATTAGCAACTGCGATCTTTGTGAATCAGGCCCTGTGTCAGACTGGAGCATGAAGGGCCTCCGGGGCATTGCAATGGTAGGAGCGAACAAAGAAATGTTATCTCTGGTGCTTCTGGAGGGGTATGCCAGCCACAAGAGGAAGTGTGGGAATCAGCCAGAAAGGCTTCAACAGCCACTGGAGGGTTAGAAGAATCATTGCCCCGATCACCTCACCTGAGTGACTTCTCTTTCCTTCTGACACCATGTTGAAGAAAAAAAAAATCACTTAGGTGACTGAGGGGTCTATTTACTAAGCAGTGTTAGGAGACAGAGTGAAAAGTGATAAGGTGCCAGCCAATTAGTCTCCAACTGTCATTTTTCAAACACAGCCTGTGAGATGGCAGTTAGGAGCTGATTGGTTGGCAGTGGCACCTTATCACTTTTCACTCTGTCTCCTAACACTGCTTAGTAAATAGACCCCCAAGACACTGATTCTTCCTTTCTTCCAACACACTGGATATGATTTAGGGTGGGTTGGCTTGTGAAGAAGCAAATGCATGATTTTAGAGTTGGGTTTCCATGCCACACTGCCAGAGTGGGCATGAGCATCATGCAAGTTGGTGGCAATGACTTTAACCAGTACATAGCTGCTCTCCAACCCCTTCCAATCCAGGCGTGCCAGTTCGTTCGTTAAAGTACAAGGACTGTGCTGTGTGCACTGTTTTTAGATATTATTAGATTTAGTATTGAATGTGTTATAATAACTTGTAGTGGTGAATTTCCCACTAGGAAAGTGAGGCATGTGTCTAGGGGAGCCACTTGATGTGGAAGACACAGCAGGCATCCCTGCATCCGAAGCCTAGCACAGATCATCCCAGATCACCCTTTCTCTGCATGCACAAAAGAACTATATTGATGTAACCCCCCTCTACCTCTATAAAGGGAATATGGGTTACTAATTACCTTGGTGCCTAATATATATCCACCTTTAATTTTTATACTGGTGGTGTACCCTAATATCAGTGCCTCCACCCAAGTATTGGTAGTAGTTATGGGCCTACTTCGGAAAACCCACCAATATCAGTAATATCTTACTACCTCCAAATGTACGGTGAACATATATAATTTAAACGTATTGTACCACTTACACAAACCTCTGAGTGTATCTCATATGATACTAGTTTATTTCCTTCTTCGATCTTCAGTATAATTCATATAGGAATTTATACAAAGAGTAAAAGAAAATACAACAATAACAATCTATCCATCTACAATGGTAACAAACATGTATATTGTATATGAGCTCATATAACTACGATATTGAATAGTCTTTCATCAGTGTTCATATGCTGTATGTAGATATTTTATACTGGGTATATATATGCATATATATCTATTGAGTTAGATGAAGCCTCCGTGCAGGTAATATTTCAGTTTATTTCATGAGCCGAGCCTGAACATTAAAGTCACGGACTTAGTGAAACTTTGTATCCTTCCCGTAGCCTTTTTTCAGTTCTTTAGCTATATTCCGTTGTAAGATATGTTCATTAAAAGTTAGTTAGATGTTATACCAATTTTGGTCACTAGATGGCGCTCTTAGTCCAGATATGAATTTTACAGTCCAGGGCTATATGGAGGGGCAGTGTAACAGTAACGTTTGGTATAGTCACCAAGCTCTGGATTACTAGCACAAGCAGGCAGTTATATGGTAGCTATTATGTAGCTATAAGCCTTAGTGTTCTCTCCTGCACTATCTCAGCCCCTGTCTCCTGTGTTCTGTATATGTGGTGCTGGTGTCATTAATATTCACTCTCACCACTCGATGAGGCAGCTTTGTGATTGGCTGAGGGGGACACTCCCTTCTGCTGCTGCTGCTGCTGCTGCTGCTGCTGAGTTTGTACACTCCCCCAACTCATCACTGTGATGCTGTGATTGGTGGTCAGTGGGAAACTGGGCGGAGCTTAGCCTGTCACTGCTGGCTTCCTACTGCACTGCTCCTCCGAGGCTGCCGGGATCCTGCACAGCTGACCACCCGACGCTGCTGTCACACACACTTGCCACCTAATAAGGTGAGACCCGGACTCCCACTCCAGCCACACACTCCCTGTGCACGGCTGCTGCTGATTATAGCTGTGTGATTATAGCTGCAGCACCTGCACTGAGGGGGTGAGCTCTGAGGGAGCGAACTGCTAAAGCTCCTGGTGCTGTGACAGCTCTCCCTTTTATACCCCTATCACAGAGGCACGAGACAGCCAGAGAGGAGCTCGTGTCCCTCATTTCCCGCCTACAGCATGAGCCCTTACAGTGCTAATTGACAGTTAACAAGGCTCGAGGGCTACTAGAACCTTCCTCCCCCACACAGCTGTCCAGGCCATGTGTTCCTCTACTCCTGCAGCACATCTCATGCAGCATATCTCTCCCTCCCATGCTATTCCAGTCACATTATGACAACAATATACATAACCAATGAACACTGTAAATAAATTAAATAGCATATTAAACATAGATATATATTTGTCTTATTCTTTTTATTTATTTTCTTTAAGACAGATAGAATTTTACCAGATAAATATATGTAAATTATTAGTGTACATATACGTATTGAACTTACAGTTAGTTATAACTTATAGCAGTCCCTATATTTTATACATAGTGTTACATTTTCTCCCCCTGGTGATCTGTGCACAGTTCCATCCCTTACAGTCAGATCACCAAATATTGGCACCCCTCTTGACAAGCATACCCAAAATAGGGCCAAGTAAATACCACATGTGGATGAACCATCCGAGGTAAGTAAGCAGGTTCACCCAAATGGGGATATGTCAGTATTAAAGGAGGTCTATGCGTACGTGGTGGCATTTCCCTGCCCAACATCCCCTCACCAACCTGTGGGGGTTCTAACATTATCTCAGATTCTCCACTCTGAATAACCTCCTTATCATTTATACTGTGTTCTAGCTCTCTTTCCCCATTCCTCCAGGATCTGCTGTCATTGTCATTATCACCCAATGGACAATAACATTCATCTGGCAATATAGGTCTCTCAGTCAAAGAAGGTAAACTGTGATTAGTGGTAAGTGGTGCATTATGTAGGGACACCTTGTCATAATAAAAACATCCACTACCTTCCTCATTGTCATAGTTGTCATTTCTGTCATTTTCATGCTCATAGGCAGTAGTATTTCTTTTCAATTCAGAGTGGGTATCCAATGACCGCAAACAGCCTCTACCTTTCCGATTAGAATGTCTAATGGTTGCAGACTCATTGGTATCCGGCAACCGAATATCTTGCCCGATAGGCAAGAGATGTTGTCGGTGGTAAGTAGCTATAGTTCCCTCCCCTGATTCCAATCTCAATTTGTACACTGGAATATTAGGTAGTTTCTCAATGATCACATATGGATCAGGTTTCCAACGATAGGCTAATTTTTGTCGTTTTGGAATTCCTAATTGCTGTACCAATACTCTGTCCCCAATGTCGAGCACATTTTCCCGCACTTTGAAGTCATATTGACACTTATTCCTAGCACCTGCTCTCCTAGAAGCTTGTTGAGCTATAGTGTGAGCATGTTTCAATTCTTTCCTAAGTCTACATATATACTGCGTGTGTGTTTGTCCAGTAGAATCTCTTGCATTCAATCCAAGGGAAACATCGATGGGCAGTCGGGCTTCACGCCCGAACATCAATTCATATGGGGAGTACCCAGTGGCCTCATTCCGGGTGCAAGTATACGCATGCACCAAATGGCAAATCCTCCTACTCCAGTATGTTCTGCACTTGGGGTCAAAGGTGCCCATCATGTTGAGCAGGGTACGGTTAAACCGCTCTGGCTGTGGATTCCCTTGGGGATGGTAAGGGGTGGTCCGGGATTTCTTAATCCCGCAACACAGACAGAGCTCTCTAATAATTTTTCCCTCAAAGTCCCGCCCCTGGTCGGAATGCAATCTGGCGGGTAACCCATAATGGACAAAGAATCGTTCCCATAATGTCCTAGCTACGGTCACGGCCTTTTGGTCAAGGGTAACATAGGCCTGGGCGTAACGAGTGAAATGATCTGTCACTACCAAAATATTACATTCCTTCCCTGGTGAGGTTTCCAATGACAGATAGTCAATGCAGACTAAATCCATTGGACCATTGCTGGTTAAATTTACCAGGGGAGCCGACCTAGTGGGTAGAGTTTTTCTTAAAATGCAATTGCCACATGTTTTACAATAATGCTCAATGTCCTTCTCCATCAGTGGCCAATAGAATCTGTCAGTTATTAACCCCATGGTCTTGTCTACCCCAAGGTGACCATGCTGGTCATGCAGTGCCGTAAAAACTGTGGGTCTATAGGACTGTGGGGTTATAAACTGGAATTTAATCTTTCCAGTTGATTTAACAATCTTACGATACAGTATCCCAGCCTTCAATACCAACTGCTTCATCTGCCGCAACAATAATTTAGAGGGATGAGACAATGAGGTCACATCACAACCATCAGGACCATGTTCAAGATAGGACAACACAGGGGAAATATCAGAGTCACTCCTTTGATCCAGTCCAATTTGCTGTTTGCTTACTTTAGGTAACCCATCTAGCTCTAATTGACTTAGCCAACAATAGGCCAGGGGCAGAGCCTTGTCAGAAGCTCCTAGTGCACTGATGCATTCCATACCCTGTACTTGAACTCCCTGTATGGTAAAACATAACCCTTTGATGGTGGTTGCAGGGACTTCAATCCACTCTGAGCTTTCAGGTTCACTTTCTTTTCTGGGTATTCTAGATAATGCGTCGGCATCAATATTATTGATACCTGGGCGATACTTAATGGTGAAATCATACACACTCAAAGCGGCTAACCACCTGTGCCCAGTTGCATCTAATTTTGCCGTAGTTTGCACATAGGTCAGAGGGTTGTTGTCCGTAAACACCTCAAAGTTGGCCCCATAGAGATAGTCATGAAATCGATCAGCCACTGCCCACTTTAATGCCAAATATTCCAATTTATGCACAGGATATCTCCTCTCACTGTGGGATAATCCTCGGCTAATATAGGATACCGGCCGTAATTTTCCCCCATGTTGCTGGTATAACACAGCCCCCAACCCATCAAATGAGCCATCCACATGTAAGGTATATGGCTGTGCTGGATCAGCATATGCCAATACAGGAGCATTGGTAAGACTCCATTTTAGTTTAAGAAAAGCCTCTTCACATGCAGGGGTCCATCGGTCCCCAAACTCCTCAGATGGTTTGAAGCATGCCTCCTTTTTATGAGCCTTAGCAGAAGCATTTCTACCAGCTGGTGGATACCCTCTAGTTAATGCAGTTAGGGGGTGACATATGGAGGAATAGTAGGGTACAAATCGACGGTAGTACCCACAAAACCCAAGGAACGATCTTAATTCCCTGAGATTTGTAGGCCGAGGCCACTGGTTCACTGCCTCCACTTTTGCTGGATCAGTGGAGATTCCATGTCGACTCACTACATGTCCAAGGTAAGTGACAGAGGGCTGACAGAATCTACATTTGTCCAGGGAGAGCTTAAGTCCTCTCTTTAACAACCTATCCAGTACCTTGAGCAGACGGTGGTTGTGCTCCTCCAATGAGGATCCAAAAACAATGATATCATCCAGGTACACTAGTACCTCACGGTAGTTCATATCACCCACCGTCTGCTCCATGGTGCGCTGGAAAGTTGCCGGGGCACCTTTTATACCCTGGGGCATCTGTAAAAATTCGAAAAACCCCAGAGGACATATGAAGGCAGTTTTCTCTTGGGACTCATAGGGATTTGATAGTACCCACTTCTCAAGTCTAAAATGGAGAACCATTGACTCCCCTGTAGACAATCCAATGCTTCCTCTATCCGGGGCACAGCGTACTGATCGGGCACTGTACATTGGTTCAGTGTCCTATAATCAATACACATACGGACCTTGCCATTTTTTTTTCGAGCGACTACGATAGGGGAAGCATAAGGACTCTCAGAATGTTTAATGACCTTGCTCTCCAACAAAGTCTGCAAATGTTGCCGTACGTCCTCAAAATCGGCCGGAGCCAGTCTCCGTGACCTCTCACGAAAGGGTGTTTCATCAGTGAGTTTAATATGATGTTCCACTCCTTCAGCCTTTCCCAAGTCCCATTCCCCGAGAGAGAATACCTGTGACCTTTTTAGCAATTCTGAGCATAAAGTACTGCGTGCATCCAACCCAATGTCGCTACCCTGAAAACTCACCATCAACTCCTCCATAGATAGTCTGGCAGCCAAGGAGGACTCTTATGCTGGCAGACATCCATGGAAGTATCGATATTATGAGTCAACATGCTTCTAACCTGGGCCTCCTGAGTCATCTGTAAACACCACCTACTAAGTATCTTGAAGAGATGAGCATTGGTCCCATTTATTACAGGTACTGCATCCTTTTCACCTGAAGATTCCGGGCATACCAGAGCGAAAATTTGTCACTTAATCCCCAGATTACGAGTCCTTCCAAAGGGTGAATTGGAACATCAGAGAGATGTTGTCTATACCACTGCTCAAAAATAAAGGACACCTGGGACCCACTATCTAACAATACAGTGCATGGATGTCCATTCAGTCGTGCAACTACCCGTGGAGCAGGCCCCAACATGCCATCCGGTATAGAACTACTCCACTGGGCACTCCCATATTGAATCTACATCTATTGTCTGGGAGACTGCGAGGGGTCCGCAAGTCTCCCGCCATCGTTTCCCTGATTCGAAGAATTGAAATGGGGTATCACAGGTCCCAATTGGCTATGATCCCAACCCAAGGTACACTCCACAGCTCTATGGCCTGGTTGTCCACACCTAAAACACCCTCGGGCAGTCACACTTCCACCCCTCCTGAAATTTCCCCTTCCGCTGCTAAATCCCCTATTCATATTAAAGGGGACTCTCATGGCAGGTACAGGTTTTGGATACAATGCAATGAGCTGATCCATTTTTTTGTTTTGCTCTTCCATTAATTTAACTAATCGGTCTTCATGTGGGGTAATTGTTTCAGGGGAGGGAACCACCACTTTAACTTTTTTATGTTGAAGTTTCTCTCGATTAGCTATCAGAGCTTCCTCATTGGTAATTTCCTTAATTAACTCAGTAAGAGTAAGACTTCCCAATAAGGCAGCAGTACACCTCAAACGCTGAGCTACAGGGTCAGAGGTTAAGGCTCCCCGAATTACTTGGTTCAACCTACTACTGTCTATATCCTCTTTGGCTAAGCCTCCCTTCTCCACAATCTGATGAATCAATTTATCCAATCTATATACATATTGGGACAACTTTTCCCCTTGCTCCTGGTAAGTGTGATTAAATCTAGCAACCAGGTCACCTACATCTTCTAAGGTCCCATAAGCATATTCCAATGCCTGGAAGTAGTCGGCTACAGTAGCATCAGGGTTACTTTTCCTAGTGGCCCTAATGATTCCCATAGCTGGCCCACGCAAACTCTCGACAATTCGTTGTTTTTTTATGTGATCGGGGCAATGCCATTCCTCTGATTGTTGAATAGCCGCCTCCTTCCAGGCATCATAAGGTTCCTCACCAGTAGGGACAGGAGTCATTCCAGAGAAAATTCTCAATCTCCTGTAGATGCCCTCATAGTGCCAGCGTTCTAATTGGTGTACTACTTTTTCAGCTATGACCTCTAATTGACTGCCCAACTTCTCCTCAACCCCTTGAGAATGATCATCCATACCCATGGCCGCGGAGGGAGCTCCACTGGTCTGGGACTGGTTGTCATCTACATTCAAAGATTCAGCCGCTTCCTCACTAAGGTCCTTAGTAGGCCATACAATTGTCCACCTGCGTGCTGGATTGGCCCTTACTGCTACCACTTTTGGAATCAATAAAGAGTCTAACTCCCTGTCAGTTGTAATGAGTACTGCACATAGCTCTCCATTTTCCCTCTTTTGTTTATCAATAATTTTAGGGTGTTTTACTCCATAAAGAAAGAGCAACTCTGTCATAATAGCCCCATCAGTGGTGTTCGTGAGGTCCCCATGTAATACAAAGCTCCTCTCTGGAATAGATCCCTTTCTTACACACCACTCATAGGCTTCCTTACAAGAAACTTGAGCCATGTTTTCTAGTGTCTAATCACCTGGATGTATAGTTCGATCTCAGCAGTGCCTCCAAATGTAACCCCCCTCTACCTATATAAGGGGAATATGGGTTACTAATTACCTTGGTGCCTAATATATATCCACCTTTAATTTTTATACTGGTGGTGTACCCTAATATCAGTGCCTCCACCCAAGTATTGGTAGTAGTTATGGGCCTACTTCGGAAAACCCACCAATATCAGTAATATCTTACTACCTCCAAATGTACGGTGAACATATATAATTTAAACGTATTGTACCACTTACACAAACCTCTGAGTGTATCTCATATGATACTAGTTTATTTCCTTCTTCGATCTTCAGTATAATTCATATAGGAATTTATATAAAGAGTAAAAGAAAATACAACAATAACAATCTATCCATCTACAATGGTAACAAACATGTATATTGTATATGAGCTCATATAACTACGATATTGAATAGTCTTTCATCAGTGTTCATATGCTGTATGTAGATATTTTATACTGGGTATATATATGCATATATATCTATTGAGTTAGATGAAGCCTCCGTGCAGGTAATATTTCAGTTTATTTCATGAGCCAAGCCTGAACATTAAAGTCACGGACTTAGTGAAACTTTGTATCCTTCCCGTAGCCTTTTTTCAGTTCTTTAGCTATATTCCTTTGTAAGATATGTTCATTAAAAGTTAGTTAGATGTTATACCAATTTTGGTCACTAGATGGCGCTCTTAGTCCAGATATGAATTTTACAGTCCAGGGCTATATGGAGGGGCAGTGTAACAGTAACGTTTGGTATAGTCACCAAGCTCTGGATTACTAGCACAAGCAGGCAGTTATATGGTAGCTATTATGTAGCTATAAGCCTTAGTGTTCTCTCCTGCACTATCTCAGCCCCTGTCTCCTGTGTTCTGTATATGTGGTGCTGGTGTCATTAATATTCACTCTCACCACTCGATGAGGCAGCTTTGTGATTGGCTGAGGGGGACACTCCCTTCTGCTGCTGCTGCTGCTGAGTTTGTACACTCCCCCAACTCATCACTGTGATGCTGTGATTGGTGGTCAGTGGGAAACTGGGCGGAGCTTAGCCTGTCACTGCTGGCTTCCTACTGCACTGCTCCTCCGAGGCTGCCGGGATCCTGCCCAGCTGACCACCCGATGCTGCTGTCACACACATTGGCCACCTAATAAGGTGAGACCCGGACTCCCACTCCAGCCACACACTCCCTGTGCACAGCTGCTGCTGATTATAGCTGTGTGATTATAGCTGCAGCACCTGCACTGAGGGGGTGAGCTCTGAGGGAGCGAACTGCTAAAGCTCCTGGTGCTGTGACAGCTCTCTCTTTTATACCCCTATCACAGAGGCACGAGACAGCCAGAGAGGAGCTCGTGTCCCTCATTTCCCGCCTACAGCACGAGCCCTTACAGTGCTAATTGACAGTTAACAAGGCTCGAGGGCTACTAGAACCTTCCTCCCCCACACAGCTGTCCAGGCCATGTGTTCCTCTACTCCTGCAGCACATCTCATGCAGCATATCTCTCCCTCCCATGCTATTCCAGTCACATTATGACAACAATATACATAACCAATGAACACTGTAAATAAATTAAATAGCATATTAAACATAGATATATATTTGTCTTATTCTTTTTATTTATTTTCTTTAAGACAGATAGAATTTTACCAGATAAATATATGTAAATTATTAGTGTACATATACGTATTGAACTTACAGTTAGTTATAACTTATAGCAGTCCCTATATTTTATACATAGTGTTACATTGATGAGTATGGGGTGCTAATTGATATATATATATATATATATATATATGCACCTTGTTAATCATTTCAGTTTAAAACAAACAAAACAGAGCACTTTATGCAGGGGACTCAAACACCAGACCTCACGTGCCATAGTCAAACACTTAAAACTTGAGCTATTGGGGCGTAACAATAATATACTGGGCTAGGGTGGCGTGATGCCCGATTCCACCCCTGATTTATATCTCAATAGTTCATGGTGCTAATAGCAAGTACAGAAGTGATTTGTTTTTTGCACCAATCGCATTGGGGTAAGAAAAAAAAAAACAGTGGTTCAGTTAGCAATATATTTCCTGGGTATTTCTACAGCTTTATAGCAAATGGTAGTAATGTTAAATGCATAAACGAATTGTGTTTTTTCACCAGTCAGTGTATGTTAGACAGAGCTGTAACTAGGGTTGTGTGAGCAGTGCCGCTTTCCATCACACAAGGTTGCAGGTGGGGCACCATCGCAGCAATGTGGCACTTGTATTTGGCCTGCCTGGTTCTCTGAACAACATCCTGCTGTCTTCAGATCTGCTGAAGAGCCACCCTGTGAGCCTGTATTATGCGTTGGAAGCTCATAATCATGGTTTTGGTGATGGTCATGTCCCCTCTTTGTGACTTAATGATGTCACATGTGCATGGAGCAGGAACCAGCAGAAGTCACAATCGCCTTTGCTACAGCTCTGGTGTTAGAAAATATGCCAGCAGAGATACCAATCTATTGCTAGGGTATTTGTACACTTAGAGAAGAGGCCTTTATTGTATTTAGTGGGCCTTCATCTAAGACCAGTGCTTGCTCCTACCATGAGGAAAATGACAAGGGAACATTCCTCTTTTCACCTATGCTCTACCATCATTCTGCCTT
Source organism: Taudactylus pleione (assembly GCA_031769625.1). Classification (NCBI taxonomy): domain Eukaryota; kingdom Metazoa; phylum Chordata; class Amphibia; order Anura; family Myobatrachidae; genus Taudactylus; species Taudactylus pleione. Next base: position 1,558,328 of record JAUIMM010000443.1, on the reverse strand, counting down.
TGTTATGTGTTTTATAAACAATACCAGCTGGAGGAGGGCTCTGGTCTTCACAGAAGTTTCTATCGCCACTGCTCCTTGTGGGAATGAATACTGAGCAGTACACTGGTGACTCCCACTGATATCAATGGTGATCTGCGAAAAAACCCTTACATCATGGTGCAGCACCATGAGCTGTACATTGCTGAGCAGCACTCTGTCGAAGCCGGATAATTGGCTGAGACAGGATCGGTTTAAAATGAGATCTGCGCAATGCCATTTTGTGAATGGCAATGAGACGCCATTTTGCGACTGGCCGCCCTGCACCATTTTAGTGAAACTCGCCATTATAAGTACATACGGTGATGCTATTATTTAGCGTTGTGCGATTCCCACGCAATAGAAAGAAGTTAAAAGTCCTCACCATGTAAATACAGACAGTCACTAAAACATATAAAATGATTATCCCTGCAAAACACGTACCATGGTGTACACCACAAAACACATTGTCGCACAGCGCTAACGAGTGTCTTTTCTCAATTCCCCAATACTTACACACTGCACACGTACATAAAAGGTTCCCTAGTATTAAAGTGTAATATTCAAGGTTTATTCAGTAATTATTAATGTTGTGTAATAAAGGTTATTTGTTATCTAAGGTTTAGTACATGGTAAGCAGACCATGTCTGGTGTTGTACTGATCCACTGTGTCTCCATAGATTTCCGGTATCATCGGTGAGAAGATCGGAACCTGCGTCTGCAAACTATGGACTATAGAGAGTTAAAACATTAAAATGTACTCTGTAATGTTAGCAGTTTAGATTAGCATGCAGCGGGAAAAGGACACAAAGGGCGGTTGGAGGCTGTTTGTGTCCATTAGAAATTGTCCTATAAACTATCCTGTAACAGAAACACCTTTAAAAAGAACCAATGGAATCAGGCCAAACTTGTTTATTGTATTGCCTGTCCCCGCAAGAGTATATATGTGCACTCTCTGACCCCAGTATTGAGTCTTCTTGCTGTGCTGTTGACAGAGGTTTCTAATGCTGATGCCGGTATCTGGGCCCGGAGCGCGTGCATTTAATTGTCTTTAGATCACAGTGTGTAACCATCTGTTTTATATTGAATAATAACTTTTTGTGCTTTGGAACCACATTCAAAGTCTGAAGGCATTTATTTACTGTTCGACTCATTATGCTAAATTGCGACAATTTTAGAAGGTATAGGCAGGATTTAAAAGGTATAGGTAGGATTGCATAGAGGTTTAAATTAGGTAGCAATAGTTGGGGGCTCACAGTGTTAATCGCGCTACCGGTCACTTGGTAGCGATCTCTCAGCAAAAGGGTGGAGGCAACTAGCAGGAGAACGCATTGTGCCTTAGAAATCTGTTACCACTGTTGTTGCTGAGAGTCCGATACCTGTTATTGTGGCTTTAGGAGCGCTGATTGAGAATGCAGGGATGAGGGAGGAAAAAGTTTGTTTTCCTTCATCGATAGTTTTTTTTGTTTTGTGTGTTAAAAAGGAGAAGTCGCATTATTGTGTAAGCGACTAGTTGCACAATAGCGTATACGTATTTCCTGTATTGCTGCCACGTGTTTTAAATTAATTTGTTGGTAAAGGGTGTAACATGGTTCCTAAAAGGTTAAGGGTATCGTAGGACCCTTAAGTACTAGGCACAAGGGTTGGCCTAGTAGCTCAGTAGTAGATACCATTCTAACACATAAGCAGGTGTATCTGTTGTCTTTGTTGTAGGGTTCGGCTCTCAGTGTGATTACAATATTCAGTGATCAGTTATGGTTATTTGAGAATTGTAATTGAACTGCCTAGTTTTGGCTAAACTGTGATTGTGAACTGAAGAGAGTAACGATACTGCCTTTGAACCTCTATATACCCCTGCCTATACCTTCTAATATCCTGCCTATAAACCTCTAAGGATGATGCCAATTTGCGTACGCAGTCATAAAGTAAATAAAGACTCCAGACCTAGAACCTGTGGTTCCAAAGCACAAAGTATTATTCAAGTAAAAGTACAGCAGTTACAAGCTATGATCCTGATATAATCTTAGTGCAAAGAAATTATACAAACCCAAGTAAAATTATACATACGCAGCGCTCTCTGGTCCAGATGTAGGCATCAGCAAGAAACCCCCGTCTATCAGTATTCAGCACGAAGACTAGGAACCCAGGGTCAGAGCACACATATTTATACCCCCCAGAAATAAACAACACAATAGAGAAGTTTGTTGCTAATACCATTGGTCCTAAAGGACAGGGCATATGTTACAAGGCATTTAACAGGTTGGTTCAAATAGACACAGTCCAGCCTCTAACAACTGGTGGTTTCTGGTTTCCCGCCTCATGCAAATCCTAACAGTTGTTCATATAATGTACATTTTGTTGCTTGAAGTCTCTGTGGTCCATAAGTTGAGAATGCATGTTGCGATCTCTCCATCGATATTACCGGAATACTGTTGAGAGAGTACGCATCAGTACAATACCAAACATGGCTTACTTATCACATATAAAACCTTAGTTACGAAATAATCTTCATTTCCTAGCAATTATAATAAATGTGCATACTTGAATCTTATACCTTAAAGCTTATGGAACCTTGTATGTGAATATGTAATGGGTGAGAATGTGGGGTTTGATGTAAAGATGCTAGTTAACTTGGGGCAGATGCGTGTGCATGGAGCTAATATTCAGCGTTTTCCAACAGGATCTTATGCATTCGCTAATATGCGACTAGTTAACAGCGCAATTGTGCATATTAATGTGTGTATGAGAAATGGTGTAAGATGCAATCGCATGATGCTAATAGTAATATCGCAACATGTACTAAAGTGTGAGTTTATCTAAAATGGCGCTTAGGCGGCCATTCGCAAAATGGCTTCTTGCGATCTCATTTCCAAGATGGCGTCTTGCGGCCAGTCGCAAGATGGTGTCGCTGCGATCCAATTTTAAACTGATCTTGTCTCAGCCAATAATCCTGCTTTGACCGTCCACCCTTTGATAGCAAACAACATGCTATCACAATCTTATTTTAAAATATAATTTAGGCTTACATTTATGTACTATTTAGTGTTATTATGGGATGGCACAAGGTGGTTCTTAATCAATCAAAAATGTGTCTCTGAGTGGGGACATAAAACTACTATTATACGCACACTGCGGATCTTGGAAGATCATGTGAAAGGTGTGGGGATACACCAGTCCTATAAAGGTAGTCTTGAAGGGGAAATTTGAGACTTTACATTATCTGAGGTGTTTTAAAATAACATTTCAATAATACATTCTGTGCATTTCTAAATATAATACATTAAATGATGGTATTTCCTAGTTCAGGGTTGTAATGCAGTTCTGTATTTACCTCGGTATTCATACTGACCACCATCATAATTTCCTTCTTTCGTTTTACTCTATTTTTACACTTTCCCCACTTCAACACAATAGGAACACACCGGACACATATACCAATTATTATGATGACAATCAGTGTAAGGATTAAGAATTTGCCAATGCTGGCGATCACTTCCTGGACCCATTCCCCTAGACCTGAGAACCATTTCACTGGGTTCAGCCATGAAACCCATCCTTCTATCTTCTCCCCTACTTCAGCCACTGAAGCATTATGGTTGTTACGAAATTCCCATTTTAGCTGCAGAATTTCATCCATCTTTCGGTCTATCACTTCCTTAGGGTCGCTGGTATCATTGGTGACATAGGTGCAACATTTTACTCCAAATTTGGTGGCCAATGTTACGCAATACCCTCCAGTAACAGCAGTTAAATAATTTAACACTAGCCTGTGTTGCACCAGTTCTTTCTTGTACGCTTGCAATTCTCTCCCTGTATACCTGAATGTGTCATCGTACATCTTGGTGATATTATCTATCAATTTAGCAAGTTCCTGAATATATCTAAAGTTTAATGTACCCCGAGCGATCCTGGTGGGATCCAATGCGACTAAAACTTGAAAGCCAGTTGTCTTACTAATTAACTGAGTGGCTTTGTACACATCACCAGATATCATATTTCGTTTGCCTCTGTGTTCATATTGTGTGTGAAGATATGGTGACAGTATGATTTTATGTATACCAATCATTTCAACATGTGTGAGGGTCATAACCTCTGGGACTACTCTTCCCAGGTAACACAAACCTTCGGAACTCGGGGAGAGCCACTTATACGCTTTTCTTCCACATATAAAATATACATTATCAGGGAGAACATAAGGAATGGTATGCATCATTATCATTAAGCACATTTCCCTTGCAAACAATCCTATTTCTGGGTCTTTCATCTGGTACATGCAAGTCTCTGGCTGTATTATTTTAGCACAATAACCATCAGGCACCTTACCAATAATTTCTTTGATGGAACTCAATGCATACCGGTACCTAAAATGTCTCCCACTAGATTTAATTGAGCGTAACAGATCTAGGTTTATGGACTCATATTCAGCTCTTTGTGAGAAGGTCATCGTCTGATTATTCCCTGTCACTTCCCAACTCCCTGGTTTATTGGAGTTGGTTATGTTTAAACACAAAAGTGATCTATCTACTTGGAATTGATAGAGTTTGAAATGAGGTGGTTTGGATGAGAGGAATTTTCCATCCAATGTTTTCCCTTTCTGTAATTCTAAAATTTCCGTGATATTCAGCGGAAATGGCACCAACCCTACATTATGCTGTCCCTGTGGCACATGTGAACACACCCAGCAATCAGTTTGATTTAACACTTTGCCTACCATGCTATGATAATCCTCTAAAGGATACCCACCCCAGTACGGGTTATATTTGGGCTGGCACCGTTGGATACAGTTCTCATCAACTAGGGACCCACAAAGCTCACAAATACAGGAATCTTCAGACGATAAACCTCCACACCATCCCTGAGTATCCAGAATAACAGCTCTCTTAACAATAACAGTACTAAGATTGGTCAGACACTCCCCTGATTTGCATAGCACTCCTCCTGACTCCACTCCATCAGCGCTGCCATCAGCTCCCATCTCCTCTATCGGTCCTCCATCACAGAAACTGGATATCCCCAAACAGATCATCACGATAAAAACTCTGGAAGAAAGAACTAGGATGACCACAGTAGACCACTCCATTGCTGGGAGCACTGATCTACACATTTCTTTAGCTCAGGTATCTCATCATCACCTTTTTAATCCTTCTGGCACAAGCTCGCAATTGACAGGTCCACGTTCGGCCTCGTCTCCACCTTGTATCTCCACCGGTTGGTTAACCTCCCTATAGTGAGTAGAATGAACCCACGTATCTTCCCCAGCCACCCTTTGAGGATGTGGTACTTTGTCAACAATCGTCAGATACGGACCTTTCCACCAATCAATCAAATGACCTGAGCTAAAAAAAATTCCGATCATAACAAATTCCCCAGGTTTGACATCATGACAGTTTGCATTAGACATGTTAGTTAATAACACTTTCAATTTCTGTTATTCTTATTCATCTTCGTATCTCAAAGGGGGGACAGATAAAAGAAATGACAGTCTGGAACGATCTTGGTTTTATTACCCATCACCTTACACATGTTCTGGGAAACGTCACCTGTAAAATGAGTCCCCCTATCACTTTGAGTAATTCTAGGGATATAGTATCTGCATTCAGGTTCCTGCAATTAAATCTTGTTATTAAGAGCTACTGCTCTAAATAATGCCTGGACCCCTGGGTTGGATAGTATTCCGAGTATTTGACCTTAGCCTGGCATGGCTGCCATTTATCCTTAGCAACCTTGTGTCCTGTGTGTGAGAGATAAAGCACAACAGTTAAATATCATTTAAATATGACCTAAATACAAAATAAATCGTACGCATTTTACATTAGAACAGATCCATTGGCAGGTTGAAAAGATTGTAAACAGTCATATAAGGCCTGGGAGAAGATACTGGGGTTGCCTATGAACCCATGGGAAACCTGTGTTCATGTGTGGTGTTCTTCACTTTGCAGTACTTACTTATGTGTCCCACTTGGTGACAGTTAAAACATCTTTTTGAACGGGGTGGATGAAAGGATTGTTGTGGGAGTTGAGCAAGAGGGAAAGATGGTGGGTATGGGTAGGAATATGGAGGATAAGGGTATGGTGGGAGGTATGAAGTTTGTGGGTAGCTTGGGACCTGTGGTTGTGTATGATATGTGGGGTAAGGATGTGTTGCTGTGGTGTGGGATTGGTGAGGACGTGTAACTGTTCAGGTGCAAGTGTGTGTATAGGTGCTGGTGTGTCTACTGGCTGCGATGTTACAGTCATTCCTTCCAGAGCTTGGATACTGACAGCCATTAGTTTATCGCTCTGGGTCTCTCTCTTCTTTGAGATGTTTTTATCATGTTCTATGGCAGATTCTATCAGGGTATCTATTGTGACTCCCCTCCAGCCAGGCTGTGAGGTCTGAACCCGGGTAATATTATCTTGGTTTACTTGGTCCGTTAAGGGAACGTCACCATCCAATACACAATCCGTGATAAATTTTGTCACGTCGGTATTGCGTGTTAGACAGGCCCTTAACACCACACGCCAATCTTTATTAGTTGGCTCATGAGAACTACCCAAATTCCTCAAAAATCTCTGACATTTGGCTAGTTCCTTTTTGGGATCGGGGAAATCATTTATGATGGAATTTAGTTCTGCTCTTGTCCAATGACAATGCATTACCACTTCCCTGGTGGGCACTACACCGTTAACATCTGCATTTCCATTCGGAACAGTTATTGTCCGAATGGGATGCAGACTGGTAGCGCTGCTACCTTTGACCTTGTTACCTGGCTGGGGGTTTAATCTGTTGCTGCAACATATGGTATTAACAACTTCCTTTATGGGTGCAGAGGGTGTTAGTACTTCCCTTGCTGTTACCGATGGAGATGGCGGCACCACTCCTGATTGTCGTGGCGTAGCATTTACCATTTGTACAGCATGGGAAATGGCAGATATTACAATAGGCTCATCATCCACATCATGAACATTTTCTTTATAGTTGCTTAAGAGAGGGTACAAACTGCTTGTTACATTTTTATGGGTATTTTTGCTAACTGTACTTGCACCTCCATCCACATAAGGGGGGGGTGGTGCGCATGAACTGCTGGCAATACCTTCCGCAATGCTACCTTGCTGCACGTGCGTGCCATTTTGCAGCTCACCCACATCTCAATTCAGCATCACGGATGTATTCTCTGGCAACGCTAGTTTGCGTTGCTTGCGCATTTTAAGCCACGCATCCCCTTCATGCTGCCACAACTTTAAACATTCATAATATTTTACCTTTTTACCTCGAGAGCGCATCAGACTGATGTGGTCTCGGACATTATTCAATACATCTTTATCAAAACTACCAATTCTTGGAAACGGTCTAACACTCTTCATCGTGATTTTAAACCATACATCACAATACCTTATTGCATAAGTACCGTACTTAGTATGCATAATACGATGGGCTGAGCCAAATGGCGCTTCCATTAGCAGCACATCATTGTCTAACATCTCTGTTGTTTACATGGCTCCCATTCTGAGACAACTCCTACATTTTTCAATAAAGATTTAAACTGGTGAAAGACAGTCAAGATACTTTCACTTACCTGGGGACAATTTAAACAACAGCACCCACACACCTGTGAAGATTTGAAGAAGGCTACTCCACACACCCGGATAAGATTTAAGAAGGCAACTTCCACACCTATGGAAGTTTAAGTCGGCTACTTCCATGCACCTCTCTACAACAAAGACAACATGTACACCTGCTACTGTGTATAGAACGGTAAGCTGCTTACCGAGCGGCAAGCACTTAGCCCTTAAAGGTCATACGGTACCTCTAACTTTAGGGAACAAGTTACCCCTACCAACAAATACTCACTGTTACACACTTTTTTCCTGCACAGAAAAATACACGTTAACCCAGATATTGACAACAATTGAAAAGAATGTAAACCTCAACGGCTTTGTTTAAACATGTGGCAGCACTACCGGAAGTACGTATACACTATTGTGTGACCAGTCGTATACACAATAATGCGACTACCACACAACCGTATGACAACCTTTAGCTGCGTACACAAAAGTGCGTCTTTACTGTGCGCAAAACTGCGACTCAGCCGCGTGTTCAATACTGCGGCACCCCTTTAAAATGTTAGGTTCTATAAACAAAGGAAAACAAACTTTTTCTTCTCTTGTCCCTGGATTCTAGTCAGCGTCCCCTGGCTCACACGAAAACTGGTAGCGATCTCTCAGCACCGAGCGGTTGCATGTAAACCCTACATGTGGCCACTCCACCCTTTGGTGAGAAATCTATAACTGTATGTGCCGTGTGAGCGGGTAAGCGACTTCACTATGAGCCCCCAACTAACAATACTGCCTTTGAACCTCTATATACCCCTGCCTATACCTTCTAATATCCTGCCTATAAACCTCTAAGGATGACGCTAATTTGTATACGCAGTCATACAGTAAATAAAGACTCCAGACCTAGAACCTGTGGTTTCAAAGCAAAAAGTATTATTCAAGTAAAAGTACAGCAGTTACACGCTATGATCCTCATATAATCTTAGTGCAAAGAAATTATACAGACTCAAGTACAATTATACATACGCAGCGCTCTCTGGTCCAGATGTAGGCATCAGCAAGAAACCCCCGTCTATCAGTATTCAGCACGAAGACTAGGAACCCAGGGTCAGAGCACACATATTTATACCCCCCAGAAATAAACAACACAATAGAGAAGTTTGTTGCTAATACCATTGGTCCTAAAGGAGAGGGCATATGTTACAAGTCATTTAACAGGTTGGTTCAAATAGACACAGTCCAGCTTTTAACAACTGGTGGTCTCTGGTTTCCCGCCTCATGCAAATCCTAACAGTTGTTCATATAATGTACATTTTGTTGCTTGAAGTCTCTGCGGTCCATAAGTTGAGAATGCATGTTGCGATCTCTCCATCGATATTACCGGAATACTGTTGAGAGAGTACTCATCAGTATAATACCAAACATGGCTTACTTATCACATATAAAACCTTAGTTACGAAATAATCTTTATTTCCTAGCAATTATAATAAATGTGCATACTTGAATCTTATACCTTAAAGCTTATGGAACCTTGTATGTGAATATGTAATATGTGAGAATGTGGGGTTTGATGTAAAGACGCTAGTTAACTTGGGGCAGATGCGTGTGCATGGAGCTAATATTCAGCATTTTCCAACAGGATCTTATGCATTCGCTAATATGCGACTAGTTAACAGCGCAATTGTGCATATTAATGTGTGTATGAGAAATGGTGTAAGATGCAATTGCATGATGCTAATAGTAATATCGCCACATGTACTAAAGTGTGAGTTTATCTAAAATGGCGCTTAGGCGGCCATTCGCAAAATGGCATCTTGCGATCTCATTTCCAAGATGGCGTCTTGTGGCCAGTCACAATATGGCATCGCTATGATCCAATTTTAAACTGATCTTGTCTCAGCCAATAATCCTGCTTCGACAATAGGGTGGACAAAATCACTGGAAAAAAGGGTAAGTGTTACCTACAGTTGAAAGGTAGTCAAAAAGGGATTTGTGTGGAAGCAGCTTCTTCCATAGGTGAGTGGAGGAATCTAGACTTTTTTCCATAGGTGAGTGGAAGCATCTAGACTTTTCTTCATAGGGTTTGTGGATACGCCCTGTTTCCAAGACGTCCACAGGTAAGTGAAAGTGTCTTGAGTGTCTTTCACCAGTTTAAATCTTTATTAAAAAATGTAGGGTTCTCCCAGGATGGGAGCCACGCAAACAGTAGAGATGTTAGATGATGTCCTGCTGTTGGAGCGCCGCTTGGGTCGGCACGCCATATTATGCATACTAAGTATGGTGCTTATGCAATTAGGTACTGTGATGTATGGTTTAAAATGGCGATGAAGAGTGTTAGACCATTTCCCAGGATTGGCAGCTTTGATAAGGAGGTATTGAACAATGCCCGAGATAGCATCTGTATGGTGCGCTCTCAAATGAAAAAGGTAAAATATAGCGAGTGTTTAAAATTGTGGCAGCGTGAGGGAGATGCATGGCTTAAACGACACAAACTAGCATCATGAGCACGTTACCGGAGAGTACACATGCAGTGCTAAACTGCGGTGTGTGCACGCCACGAGATAGCGCGCATGTGCAGCAAGGTAGCATTGCAGAAGGTATTGCCAGTGGTTCACGCACACCACTGCCGCCCTATGCAGATGGGGGTGCAGGTACAGTTGTTGAAAAAACCCATAAAAATTTAACAAGTAATTTGTACCCTCTCTTAAGTAATCATAAGGAAAATGTTTATGATGCGGACGATGAGCCTATTGTTATGTCTGCCATTTCCCATGCTGTACACATGTTAGATGCTCCACCACGACAAACACAAGTGGTGCCACCATCTCCATCAGTGATAGTACAGGAAGTGTTAACATCCACTGCATCCATAGAGGAAGTTGTTAACACTATACGTAGCAGTAGTAGACTAAAACCCCAGCCAGATAACAAGGTCAAAAGTAGTAGTGCAGCCGGTCTGCATCCCATCCGAACAATACCTGTTCTGAATGGGAATGTGGATGTGAATGGTGTAGTGCCCACAAGGGAAGTAGCAATGCATTGCCCTTGGACAAGAGCGGAGCTAAATTCCATAATGAATGATTTCCCCGATCCTAAAAAGGAATTAGCCAAATGCCAAAGATTTTTGTAAAAAGTGGGTAGTTCTCACGAGCCAACAAATAAAGATTGGCGATTGGTGTTAAGGGCTTGTCTTCCACGCAATACCGACGTGACAAAATTTATCACGGATTGTGTATTGGATGGAGATGTTCCCTTAACAGACGAAGTTAACCAAGGTAACATTTCCCGTATTATAACTCAATTGGGTGTATATTAACCAGTAGTAGTTAACTGGAGCAAAATTTTCACCATAAAACAAAAAGAGAGTGAATCTGCAGAGGATTATTGTAACCGAGCCCTGCAGGCTATCACCCAGTACACTGGGTTAGAGGATATTAAAGATAGCACTCATCACAGGGGAATGATTGTCACTGTACTTATAGATGGTCTAAAAGAGAACCTAAAGACCCAAGTCCAGAACTCACAGCCTGGCTGGAGGGGAGTCACTGTAGACACCCTCATAGAATCCGCTATTGAACATGATAAGAACATCTCTAAAAAGAGAGAGACCCAGAGCGAGAAACTAATGGCTGATAGTATTCAAGCTCTAGAATGAATGAATGTAACATCACAGCCAGCAGACACACCTGCACTTGCACAGCTACACATCCTCACCAATCCTACACCACTGCAAAGACAGCCCTACCCCAGTTATCACACTCAGCCACAACACCCATCTTTCCCGTCTGCTCAACCCACATAGCAATCCTGTCATCCACTCCACTCACGAAAGTGCTTTAACTGCAACCAACTGGGATATGTAAGTAGGAACTGTAAGGTGAGGGTAGGACCTCCTAACCAGGGAGTACCTGGATATCCCCATATGGGATATACACAGAGTAGAGGAAGCCCACAACAGTCACCAGCTCCAATTGTGGCCGTAAATGCTGTATTGGAGAGTGTGAGTCAATGCTAGGGGTCAGGTCATACCTGTAGTCTACAGGTAATGATGGTTGATGTAGCTGGTACTAAATATCCTTTTCTTGGAGAAACAGGGGCGACCAGGTCAGTGATAAAATCTGCTAACTTACAGGTAACCAGCGAGACAGTACCAACAATGGGTGTAACTGGTAAATTTTAACATTATCCTTTAACAAAATCCACAGAGGTCACTATCGGACCATTGCATACCAGGCATTATTTCCTCCTGGCAGCAGCGGCTCCTACTAACCTACTGGGAAGGGATTTGTTATGTAAGATAGGATGTGTCATATATTGTACTCCTGATGGTGTATTTCTAGATATCCCTGAGAGAGTTAGACACGAGGTGAGGGATATGTTGGACACTCCCCAAAGGATAATGTATCACTCTACTGGTTCAGATAAAAATCCATCTCAGGTAGATCAAATGGTATCCCAAATCCCAGATTCGCTTTGGACCAAGGATGGACAGGACACTGGATTAATGGCAAATGTAAGTCCTGTAATGGTAAATCTAAAAAGTGGTAGGCAAGCTCCTAAAATTCCCCAGTACCCATTAAAATAAGGAGGTAGAATTAGGGGTTTATCTCATAATTGAGCGATTGTTACATCAGGGAATTTTAGTTCGTACAGCAAGTGTAGCCAACAGTCCCATCTTTCCTGTAAAGAAGAGTGGTTGGAGGGGTTATAGGCTGGTACAAGACCTCAGAGGGGTTAATAAGGCGGTAGAGAACCAATTTCCCGTAGTGCCAAATCCAGCTGTCATTCTTATGCAGATCCCACCCAATGCAACCAATTTCACTGTCACTGACCTCTGTTCTACTTTCTTCTCTGTTCCTCTTCATCCTGACTGTCAGTACCTATTCACCTTTACATACAGGGGTGTACAATACACATGGACACGATTGCCCCAGGGTTTCATAGACAGTCCCAGTATCTTTTCCCAGGCCTTACACGACTGTTTACAATCTTTTCAACCTGTCAATGGATCTGTTCTAATACAATATGTGGATGATTTATTGTTATGTTCTGATTTGTTTATGTCATGTTTAAATGATACTAAACTTTTGTTGCTTCATCTCTTGAAAACAGGACACAAGGTTGCTAAGGACAAACTACAGCCATGCCAGTCCAGGGTTAAATATTTGGGACACTGTCTAACTCAGGGGTTACGACATCTCACAAAAGTATGTTCTGTATGGCCTCAAATCCAGGCTATACAGAACATGACACTGCTGCAGAACCAACAGCAAATTCATACCTTCTTGGGAATTTGTGGATACTGCAAATAGTGGATCCCAGGTTTTTCTATTTTGGCCTTGCCATCACAGGACTTAGGACCTCATTCAGAGTCGGTCGTTGCGGTAAAAGGGTCCGGATATGCAAATGAAGCGCTCGCAAGTTGCGTCGTTAAGGTGGGATCGTTAGGTGGACGACCGAGGGGAGGATGCGGCCATAAGACTAAAAATACGCCCCCTTCTCGTTCGCATTACACATCATCTCTGGGCATATAAGGATTAATCAAGACCATCGGGAACCATCGGAGCTTCTCGTAGAGCTTAAGGTTGACCATACCCTCTCTTAAGCACTACAATCAAGTCAGTGTAAAAACCTCCCATGTCACATGTGCCATGACACTACTTTAATTATGCACTCCCATAAAACGCCATTTCCATAGTCAGGCACGCCTGCGTTCGGATCTCCATTCCCCCGTTCACAAGCACCTTCCCCTGTTACCACCCACAAATGCCTCATCCTATCACTCAAACTAATGACCTGGCTGTGTTCAAGGAGAGAGCAATTTCTGATTGTACACATGCGCAGTTTAGCGAACATCGGTGGCGTAAGACCGAGCGGCTGCAACAACCGACTCTGAATGAGGCGATCGCTCACTCTCAATGAGGGCGGACTCTTCTTGTTTTGAAGTGCTGCCTCCAGGTTGCAAGCTAAGCTGTGGGTTACCACCCACAGCTTAGCTTGCGATCAGGGTGTTGGTCGCAATGGTCATCACCATCGTGACAGTCGGGGCTTACCGACCAGACCCTAAGGTTGGGTCTGGGCACTCGTTATCCCCAGGGAACTTCCTGCTCTGTTTGAGCAGGAAGTTCCCCACTGACATCATCAATGATGTCAGTGGGGCCGCCCCCAAATGGCAAGCATTCTGACTGGAACACCTCCGTTTGGCCAGGCACACCCCCGGCCCACCCAGCAAACAGGGCGAGCTGTCACTCAACATCAACAGCTCACCCCGTCTGCTACAAGACCCCTAGCGATGGAGTGCCCATCGCTAGCCGGGTCTCACGCATTCGCACGATGGAGCCGGCTCCGTCATGCGCGTGCTCTGTGGGGACCATCGACCCGGTTGCGAGCGCATCTGCGCTTGCGACCGGATCTGAATGAGACACTTAGGGGGTCATTCAGACCCGGTCGTTAGCGCCGATGCGCTTGGACCGGGTCGATGGCCCCCCACACAGCATGCGCACGATGGCACCGGCATGCATGAGACACGCTACGACCGACAGCGCTGGTCATAGCAGGTCTCGATCCAAAGGGGGAGAGCTGTCGATGTTGATTGACAGCTCGCCCCGTTTGGAAGGCGGGCTGGGGGGGTGGCAGTCCAAACGGACAGAGCCGAAAGCTCTCCAGGGCTTACGACAAGGGAGACCCTACCCTAGGGTCTCGTTGTAAGCCCCGATGGTCAAGACCATTGCGACCATCACCTTAGGTGGTCGTAAGGCTGTGGTTGTTAACCCACAGCCTTACCACCGCAAAGGAGGATGTCTTGAACATTCAAGACGTCCTCCCCTCATTCAGACCGACCGCACGCTCTGTGCGACCAGATCTGAATGAGGTCAGTCTCTTCCTCAAAGCCCGATCGTGTCATACACAGAGGAATCAGAGCAGGCTTTCCTTAATCTTAAGGATATTCTGACAAGAGCACCTGCACTGGGAATAACTGATTATGAAAAACTTTTGATTTGTATTGTACGGAAGCCGATGGTTGCGCAGCAGGTGTCCTCACACAAAAACATGGTGATGCCAGTAGGCCCATAGCATACTACAGTGCACAATTGGACACTGTGGTAAGATCACTCCCAACGTGTTTAAGACTTGTAGAAGCCACTGCTCTATTGGTCAGTAAGAGTGAGGATGTGGTACTAGGCCATGATATGATTGTCTATACTCCCCATGCTGTATCTGCTTTGCTAAACTCTGCCCAAACCAGACATGTCTCCTCAGCTAGGTTCACAAAATGGGAACTAGCCTTAATAGTACCTGCAAACATCACCATCAAAAGGTGCAGTACGTTACATCCAGCTACGTATTTACCATATGTGCAATATGATGCACAAAGGGTAGAGAGAGGTGAGCCGCTGGCAGCAGGTGAATTCTGCAGGTATATTGATGCACATGATTGTATGGAATATCTGAATCAGACTTTTACTGCAAGACCTGACATACGGGATACACCTTTAGATGTGACATTTTACATGGATGGGAGTTGTCATAGACAAACTGACACTGGAGAGTTATGTACAGGTTATGCTGTAGTAAATGACGAGGACATCATAGAAGCCGAACCTTTAGGACCACCACACTCGGCCCAAGTGGTGGAACTAGTGGCACTAAAGAGAGCGTGAGAGCGTGTGAATTAGCGGAACGTAAATCTGCTAATATCTACACTGACTCTAGGTACACCTTTAGGGGTAGTACACGATTTCAGTGCCTTATGGCATCTGAGAAATTTTATGACAGCAGCAGGCACACCAATAGCACATTCCAGACATATAAAAGGACTATTAACAGCAATCCAATTGCCAAAGGCAGTGGCAGTAATTAAGTGTAAAGCCCATACATGTGAGGATGATCCGCTGTCACTGGGCAACAACAGGGCAGACAAAGCTGCAAAATGGGCAGCAGGGTTAAAAATGAATGTACCAACTGAACAAATCATGACTTTTCAAACAATTGATATGCTGAAATTAATTGAGATGCAAAATTTGTGTTCTATCCAGGAAAAGTCAGTCTGGAGGTCCAAGGAATTTGGGCAAGAGTCCTCTGGAGGGACGGACAAGGTAAGCCAGTAGCTCCCAAAGCATATTACCCCAGCCTGGCTGAGGCAGCGCATGGTCTGACTCATTTGGGAAAGCAAGGTATGTGTAAATTGGTGAGAGAATACTGGTGCGCACCGGGTTTTTCTTCTCAAGCGGAAAAGAGAGCAATGTCCTGTCTAACCTGCTTGAGGAAAAACATTGGGAAAACGAACCCTACCGAACCATCTCACATTCCTCCGACTGACGGACCTTCCCAGGTAATACAAATTGATTTAATCCAATTACCACCCTGCTGGAATCTCAAGTATGTATTAGTGTGCACTGATGTGTTTTCCAATTGGGTTGAGGCATACCCAGCTGCCACTAATACTGCTGTGTTTACTGCCAAGAAAATTGTTCAGGAGTTTGTGTGCAGATACGGTATCCCTAAAATTATCGAGAGTGATAGGGGTACACATTTCACAGGTGATGTTTTTCAAAATATGTGTAAGCTGATGGGTATTAATAGTCGACTTCACACCCCCCTACCGACCGCAAGCCAGTGCCAATGTGGAGAGGATGAACAGAACTATTAAATACAAACTAAGTAAAATCATGTCAGAGACTGGACTAGGATGGCCAGAAGCATTTCTGTTGGTCCTACATAGCATAAGGACCACTCCTAGACCCCCTCTAAATCTGTCCCCCTTTGAAATACTGTTTGGTAGACAACCTCATTTGATTATAAGTCCGCAGGAAGATTTGAAAGGTAACAATGAGGTAACTGTAAGGTATCTTATAACAATGAGTAAACAGTTAAAACAGCTAAGCAGAAACTGAAATTGTTGTCCCATGATATGCCTGAAACAAATTGTCATGATGTTGAACCTGGAGAATATGTTATGATCAGAAATTTCTTGCGTTCAGGTTGTTTGACTTATCGTTGGGAAGGTCCGTATCAGGTGTTGCTGACAAGTACCACATCTTTGAAGGTGGCCGATACCTGGGTCCATTCCACTCACTGCAAGAAGGTCAACCAACTGGTGGAGAAACAAGGTGGAGACGAGGCTGATAACGTGGACCTGTCGATTGCGAGCTTGTTCCGGGAGGGTTAAAGGGTTGCAGTGAGATATCTGAGCTAAAGAAATTTACAGGTCCTTGCTGCGGCAATGGACTGGTCTGCTGTGTTCATTTTTATATTCTCTTCCAGAGTTTCCATCATCCTAGTTTGTTCGGGGATTTTGGGTTTCTGTGATGAGGGACCGATAGAGGAGATGGGAGCTGATGGTAGTATTGATGGAGTGGAGTCAAAAGGAGGAGTGCTATGCCAATCAGAGGAGTGTTTGACCAATCTTATTACTGTAATTGTTAAGAGATCCAATGACCCAGGAAGTTGGGAGGTGACTGGAAATAATCAGACGATGACCTTCTCACAAAGAGCTGACCGTGAGCCTATGAATTATGAACTGTTACACAAAATTAGGTCAGGTGGAAGACACTTATGGTATAAATACACACTGAGTTCCACCAAAGAATTGGTTGGTAGAATACCAGAAGGGTACTGTGCTAAGGTTATACAACCAGAAACATGTATTTGCCAGATGGGAGAACCTGAGATAGGATTATTTGTGAGGGAAATGTGTCTAATGATCATGATGCATACTATTCCTTATGTTCTCCCCGATGATGTATATTTTATATGTGGAAGGAAATTGTATAAGTGGCTCTCCCCAAGTTCCGAAGGTTTGTGCTACCTGGGAAGAGTAGTCCCAGAGGTTATCACTCTCTCACATGATGAAATGCTTGGTATTTATAAAAACACACCATCACCATACCTTCACACACAGTACGAACACAGAGGCAAAAGAAATATGATACCTTTTGATGTGCATAAAGCCACACAGTTAATTAGTGAGACAACTGGCTTTCAAGTTTTAGTAGCATTGGATCCCACCAGGATCGCTCGGGGTACACTAAAGTTTAGATATATCCAAGATCTTGCTAAATTAATAGATAATATCACCAAGATGTATGATGACACATTCAGGTATACAGGTAGGGAGTTGCAAGCATACAAGAAAGAACTGGTGCAACACAGACTAGTGTTAAATTATTTAACAGCTGTCCCTGGAGGGTATTGCATAACTTTGGCCATCCAAATTGGAGTACAGTGTTGCACTTACATTACAAATGATACCAGGGATCCCAAGGAGGTGATAGACCGGAAGATGGATGAAATTCTGCAGCTGAAATGGGAATTTCGAAAGAACCATAATGCTTCAGTGGCTGAAGTAGAGGAGAAGGTAGAGGAATGGGTTTCATGGTTGAACCCAGTGAAATGGTTCTCAGGTCTAGGAGAGTGGGTCCAGGAAATGATTGCGAGCATAGATAAACTCCTGATCCTTATACTGAGTGTCATCATAGCAATTGGCATATGTGTCAGGTGTGTTCCTACTGTGTTGGAATGTGGAAAATGTAAAGATAAGGTGAATCAAAGGAATGAAATCATGATGGTGGTCAGTGGTAACAATATGAATACTGAGGTAAATGTAGAACTGCATTACAACCCTGAACTAGAAGGTACCATTGTATAATGTATAAGATTTAGACATGCATAAAATGTATTATTAAAATGTTATTTTAAAACATCTCAAATAATGTAAGTCCCTATTCCCCTTCAAGACTTTCTTTATAGGATTGGTGCATCCCCACATCTTTCCCATGATCTCCCAAGATCCGCGGTGTGCGTATAGGGGTAGTTTTATGTCCCCTCCTAGAGACACATTATTGATGGTTTAAGAACCACCTTGTGCCATTCCATAATATAACATTAAATGATATGTCATAATGTAAGCCTAAATTAATTTTAGTATGATAGCATCATGCGATTCCCATGTAAAAGAAAGAGACTAAAAGTCCTCACCATGTAAATACAGTCACTAAAACATATAAAATGATTATCCCTGCAAAACACGCACCATAATGTACTCCACAAAACATATAGCCGCACAATGCTAACTAGCACCTTTTCCCAATTCCCCAATACTTACACACTGCACACGTACATAAAAGGTTCACTAGTATTAAAGTGTAATATTCAAGGTTTATTCAGTAATTATTAATGTTGTGTAATAAAGGTTATTTGTTATCTAAGGTTTAGTACATGGTAAGCAGACCGTGTCTGGTGTTGTACTGATCCACTGTGTCTCCACAGATATCCGGTACCATCAGTGAGACGATCGGAACCTGCGTCTGCAAACTATGGACTATAGAGAGTTAAAACATTAAAATGTACTCTGTAATGTTAGCAGCTGAGATTAGCATGCAGCGGAAAAAAGGACACAAAGGGTGGTTGGAGGCTGTTTGTGTCCATTTGAAATTGTCCTATAAAACTATCCTGTAACAGAAACGGAATCAGTATGAAATACCACCGGATGCATGGCCGGCGGTTCGATTCCCGGCAGCGCCTGGCCGACAGATGCAGAGTTCCCAGCAGCGGAAGCCCGACAGCGCTGGAAATCCCGATCATCCTAAGGTAAGTATCTACTAACCTAATCTAACCCTCTAACCCTAACCCTCCTTAGGGGTGCCTACCTAACCTCCCCCCCAAGTGCCTAACTCTAATCCCCCCTCTAAGTGCCTAACCCTAACTCCCCCCTTACCCGCTGCCTAGACCTAAGTCCCCCAGGGGGTTGCCTAACCCTAAGTCCCCCCGGGGGGTGCCTAACCCTAACACTCCCTCCCCCTAGCCTAACCCTAACCCTCCTGGGGGGGTGCCTAACCCTAAATCCCTCCCAGGTGCCCTAAACCTAACCCTTCCCCCCGCTGCTGTCTGCTCGCGGCGCCTGACATCCGCTCGATCGGGATGCCGGGCTCCTGTCTCCCGGCATCGGGGAAATGTCAGGCGTCTACATCTAGATGCCCGGCATTTCACCCTCGCCGGGATATGACAGTCGGGAAGCCGGTTGCCGGTATTAAGGCAGCCGGCTTCCCGATTGTTTACCAACAGAAACACCTTTAAGAAGAACCAATGGAATCATGCCAAACTTGTCTATTGTATTGCCTATCCCTGTAAGAGTATATATGTGCGCTTGCTGTGCTGTTGACGGAGGTTTCTAATGCTGATTCCGGTATCTGGGCCCGGAGCACGTGCGTATATAACAACTGTACCTTGGGTCTATCTGATTTATTTGCGCTAATTGTCTTTAAATCACAGCGTGTAACCATCTGTTTTATATTGAATAATAACTTTTTGTGCTTTGGAACCACATTCAAAGTCTGAAGGCATTTATTTACTGTGCGACTCATTACGCTAAATTGCGACAATTTTAGAAGGTATAGGTAGGATTGTATAGAGGTTTAAATTAGGTATCAATAACTCTGACCCCTCCACCATTGGACAGTGCCAAATTAAGGCTCACAAGGGCCTGGAGCTGAAAAGTATGAAAGGCCCTTTGTGTGACACTGCATGGAGTGTGACAAATATGGGGAGAAGCTAAGGGGTGTGTGACTAGTGATATAGGGGTGTGACCAGTGCTATTGGTTGGTCTGTACAAGGAGTGTGGGTTGTGGCTAGCACTGTGGAGAGCATAGCTAGCACATATGTCAGTAGTTGAGTCTGAGAGTCTATTAATGAACAAAGGGAAGCATCCCTTGTTGACATGACCCTAGTATGACAAAAAGTCCATCCATATGTCTGTATGTACTTTACTGGTATAACCCCAATATCTTGATTTTGTTGTACTAAGCCTCCTCCCTATATGTTTTGCATTGTGCTACCCTTCATCTGTGTATTCAGTACTTTGCCTTTCGCACCCTTTCATCTGAATGTCCTGCATTATGCTTTCTTCCCTCCCCCATCTGTATGTCCTACACTGTGCTGTCTGTTCACCCATATGTACTGCTTTGTGCTGTCCCCCCCCCCTCCCCATCGGTAAATCCTGAATTGCGCTGTCCCACTCTCCCCCAATCTGTATGCTGCATTGTGCTGTCTGTTTCTACATATGTATGGTCTGCATTGTGCTGCCCGCAGTGGCGTAACAATAGCCCCCACAGACGTCGTGGTCGCTAGGGGGAGCCGGCAGGGGAGGGGTGTGGGGGCAGCAGCATAACTAATCTTTTCCCTTAAGCGGCTTGCAGCCAGGCTGATTTGGCTGCGGTATACACTATGGGCCTGATTCGGATCGGATGCTCTGACAGAGCGCTCGCTCTGAATCAGGACCGGCCTTCTTGTTTTTTAGAGCGGCCTCCTGGCTGCTCGTTTAGCTGTGGGTAACCACCCACAGCTATAGCGAGCGGCCAGAAAGATGGTCGCGATGGTCAAGACCATCGCAACCATCGGGCTTGCGACAAGACCCTTGTGGTAGGGTCTCGTTGCCGCAAGCCCCAGAGAGATTTCGGCTCTAACAGAGCAAAGTGATGTCAGTGGGGCCGGTCCCATATAGTAGGCGTTCCCATGGGAATGCCTCCGTCTGGGCAGCCACGCCCCCGGCCCGCCCACCAAAGGGGGCGTGCTGTCACTCAACATCGACAGCACGCCCCCTTTGGTACGAGACCTGGAGCGACGGTTTGCCCATCGCTATCCGGGTCTCGCACATGCGTACGACGGAGCCAGCTCCGTCATGCACATGCGCACTGGGCCACCATCGACCCGCTTGCGAGCGCATAGAGTGGGTCTGAATCAGGCCCTAAGTGTGATCTGCGTTGGGTGTCTATGGAAAGGAAGGTATAAACCTCAATTGTACCATACTACCACAAATAAAAAAGAAAACAACAGGGGAGAAAGGAGAAGCACACCGAACAGGAGGACTTATTTCTCCAAAATGCTCAACGCATCCTTCAGAAACCACCAGATGTTATTGACGATTTTACTGCACATGTCAACAGTCGCATGAGGAAAATGGACGAGCTAAATAGGAAAAATTTTCATAGGCTCACCTACGACCTTTTAAGTAGGTCTCTCAACAACAACTTACACTACTCCACTTATATTGCTGACCCACTGCTTTATTCTCCTGCTCCAAACACCTATGTCAGCCCCCCCCAGCCCATTTGGAGATTACTCCTCCACCAAGCATAAGCCAGGCCATTATTAGTGCTCTGCTGGATGCGGCAGATGAATCTCCCAATTATTTCCAAATTTAATGTATTTACTTTTCTTTTCTTGGCTTGCCTGTACTATCAGCACATTTTATCACCAATAGGTGCTGACTGTATGCTATACGGTGGTGATGACACTAATTGGACAAGGTCACTACACACATGGTGCAAGTACAGATTGCTGGAAGCCGGGGCCACAGTCTGTACTTGTGCCATGTGTGTATTGGCCTGTTCAATCTGGTGTCTGACCCGCCGTATGGCAGCCTACCTATTGGGATTGATAAAATTTGGTGATAATGCTATTTTGTACAATTTATATCCCTGTTTATTTTATATATTCAAAATATACAAATGTTATTGCATACAGGGCCTGATTCAGACCCGTTCGCTATATGCGTGCGCTTGCAAGCGGCACGATGTACTGCATATGCGCATGCGCATGCTTTGTTCTGCACGTACATGAACTACTCACTGCGGTCGCATATCGCTCGCTCGCCCTAAAAAGACAGCCCTTTGTTCTGAGTGACAGGAGAGGCTGTTTATGGGTGGTAACAGGGGCAGGACACTAAAAACGGGGGTTTGGAGATGCGAACGCAGGCATGCCAGAGTGTTTCAACGCCGTTATAGAGGCGTGCATAATTAACAGGCAGCGTCATAGTACACCTCACTTGCCTTTTTTAACAGTAATTTCCTCGCAATGCTTGCGGTACGGTAAAGCTACCTTAAGCACTGTGTTCATATCCGATGATGCTCAATGTACCAATGTTTTCATACACTTCCTGGAGATGACGTGTTGCTGGTGGGCGGCTCTGCCTGTGCGATTGGCGTACGCACACACAAAGTGGCCGTTCGCTAAGACATGCTGGGTGTGCTTATGCCTTGGCAAGCGATCGCTTCCTGTGGCGTCACTTTGACAAATTTGCATATGCATCCAGCGAGCGTATGCAGATAGCTAACAGGTCTGAATCAGGCCCACAATTCAATGCAGTTTAGTTTGCCTACAGTTCAGTGCACAGTTTGGTTAACGCAGCCTTATTGGCCATAATAATAAAGAGTTTAATTAAAAACCACGTACAAATTGTGAGTGACTACTGTGCAGTGTTATTGCCACAGTGGCTGTGTTATAATGAGTAAAAAAATAAAACATCCCAAATTATGTAATTTACTACTTTGTTGTGTTGTAACACAAATGTTATTATTGACTGCTATGCAGCACAGTTTTGTTAATTCTGCCTTAGTGGCTGTCACAGTTAAATAGTTAAATTTAAAACAAAGAACAAAATAAAAACAAAAAATTTTTCTTTGACAAGAAACAAATGCCACCTTCTGTCCTGTCTACAGATTTGGGGGGTCACTAGATGCAGCAATTCCTGGAAGGTGGCATCATCCATGCGCAGGTAGTTACGATAGTCCTCCGGGTTGTTCTCCTTGATCTCCATCAGCAGGGACATGTGAGAGCGGGTATCCCTTTGCAGCAGCAAAGTCCAGCATTCTCTCGTCCTTCTTCGCTGGGCCCTCTCCTTAATCACCAGGACCCCAGCTTCGGTGACCCACACTCTGTACTGATAGGGACGCATTATCACATAATTCAGGAACAGGATAGAATGCAGTTGCACACACTTGCAGGTAGAAGAAACTTTGTAAAAGACAAGCCAAATACAAAGAGCACAGTAGCAATGTACAAGGTTCAGCAGGATTACACCTAGCCTCACTAGTTAACAGAGCTGAATGTGCACAGGGTTAAAATGTCACCTATTTTATACCCCCTGGCTAGCCCCTCCCATTGTTATTATTATTTAAATTTCCCACCAATCGTGAAAAACATCTGGTGTTGTTTTGTAAAACTCACGATTCATCATGCACGATCTCACGATGAGTAAGATCCGATAAATCGTGAGATCGTGATTCAAATTGACAGCTTTTTTTCCCAAATCGGGAGGACGACTGCTGGGAAGCTCCCAGGGAGAGTTCAGGGGAAATCGTGTATATCGGCTGTGTAGGCAGCTTAGACATGCCATAAGAAATAAATGCAATACAAATACAATATAGCCAATAATGTTGCAATATGTAACTGCTAATTCCAAATAGAAGGCCGTCTATTATAAAAAGAAAAAATATACACTGTGAAAATGAATCAATGATGTTGCAAACTGTAGCAGTCAGTATCCAGGTAAGAGTCAACTTTTGTATAATTGGTATGATCCCATATACTGTATATAGGGGATCTCTGTGGAAGCTCACAAACAGCACAATGGCAACAAAAAAAATGGCCAGGTGAGACCTTAGAATGTGCAGTACATTCACATAAAACAGGGGCTGCATGAAAGGAACTTGCTGGGCTGTTATAAACAAGAATAATCCAATTGAGTAATAGTGAGGAACTTATAGCTCCAGAACAATTAAGCCAGCATAAATATGCCTAGTCCTGTCCACAATGAGCCCCTTAGTTATATATAATGCCCACTTTGAAAGAGAAAACTCAATGGATATAAGCTTGTATGCACAATCAGGCATTAAGCCATATGCGACTCATGTTCCTGTAGCCTTAGAGTGTTTGAGCCCTCCGTCCGAGCGTCCTCGGAGTTTTCAGGGAGCGATCCTCCTGTTGGTGGCTGTATTGGACCCGGCCGGGAGAAGAGACAGTCTGCAATAGGTATGCCGCTCTAGCCGTGATGCAATGAGGTAAAATGGGATCCTTAACGTGTTTCGTCATGGTCCATGTGATTATTTCAAAAGGTGATTTGGCTGCAGGGCTGGTTGCTGTGTGATTGGAGCACAGCTCCGATTAGCAGCATTTCTCCTTCGTTCTCTAGGGACAGCATCTGCGCATGTGTAGAAGCTCTCTATGAAGCCAAAGGATAATGGCCAAGGGAGAGCTGTTGTGCATGTCTGGCTACAGCAGTTCCTTCTATGGGCCATTGCGGAGCCTCCTCACTGCTTCGGGTCCAGCTGGCACCCCGGCCCCATCTCGCTCCTATCAGTGTCACTCAGTACTCAGCAACAGAAGTGGAGAAGGAGGTAAGGGACAAGAAAGGCTATATCATCTCATCACTGCACATGCAACTTGTAGTGTACATGTGTTTTTCACTTTTACGCTACATATATATATATATGGAATCAGTATGTCAGTATGGCCGGCAGTACAAATCCTGACAGCAGAAGCCTGGCAAGGGTGAAGATCCCGAATGGTAGGATCTGGGTTTGTTGTGGACCCGGGGTGGTAATAGGAGCAGACACCTGAACAGATTTAAATTGAAAAATGGGTTATTTAATGGGTGAACTTGCAGACATGTACATGGATAAAATAAAGTCCAGAATATTAAGAGGATGATGATGATTAGAAACTGTAGTGAAGTAAGAATAAATAATGTCCAGGTAGTGGCAGAACTAATAAAAATCTTTTATTCCAAAAGGACACTGCAAGGCTGCAGACAGGGAAACAGTTACTGATTGATACTGGTGAGATGAAATCCAGAAAAATTATAGAGTAATTGGATCAGCAGCAGCTGATGAATTAAGTGGAGAGTTGTACTGAGACAGCTCAGTGTAGAGTCAGAGAGCTAGGTAAATGGAGGCAGTGTAGGTTCAGGGTTAACTGCACACTCAGGTCCTTTGATAGGGGAAGGGTAGATAGAAGCTGCAGGGTGGTTCCAGCAGGAGACTGGGAGCAGGCAGGATGATGTAGGCTGTTAGGAAGCTGGGATTCAGCAAGAGCACAGGTGAGCACTGAAACAGACACGTTTCCAGGAGCACAGGAACTTTCTCACAGCATGCGCTGCGAAACATGTTGCACTGGCAACTATGGGAAGCTCTGAACCCCCTTAAGTACCCAGTACAGAATCATGATAGGTCAGAGAGAGCATGTGACACCCCAGGACTGGAGCAGCTAAGTCACATGACCAGAGGCAAGATGGAGGCGCCCATACCAGAGCGGAATGCAAACAACACCAGGCTTACCCCGGCCAGAATGACACAGTGCCCGCAGAACACTTGGCAAAGCCAATGCCCGCTGCCAGACACCAGCCCCTCTGCTGGAAGGATCACCCTACAGCGCCCTCACAGGTAATACCTGTCATCCACTATGCCGAGAAGCCCTGGTCGTGCCACCAAAGGTACTAAAGGTAAGTATTAACCAACCTTTTTTTACCCCTAACCTTAACCCTCCTTTAGGGGTGCCTAACCCTAACCACCCCAAGTGCCTAACCCTAACCCCCTCTAAGTGCCTAAACCTAACCACCCCTTGCCCCCCTAAACCTAAGACTCCCAGGGGGGTGCCTAATCCATAATGTCCCTGGCTTCCTGACTGCATCCCATATATATATATATATTATATATATATATATTAGAGATGAGCGGGTCCGGTTCTCTGAGGAACGGTCCCACCCGAACTTCCAGATCTGAGGCGAGAACCGAGCTAGGCTTGGGTTTTCCCGCCTCACTCGGATCTGAAAACGAGGCAAAATGCATCATCTTCCCTAATCCATAACGTCCTGCCGGGGGTGCCTAACCCTAACACCCCTTTGCCTAGCCTAACTGTAACCCCAAAGGGGGGTGCCTAACCCTCAGTGCCCCCGGGAGCCCCTGACCTAACCTCCCTCCGCATCTGTTCGCGCCCGGCGCCTGGCTTACATTCAATCGAGAAGCCGGGTGTCGAGCTCCCGGCGTAGGTCTAATGATAGGCGTCAGGATTTTGACGCCCGTCATTTGTGCCTTGCTAGGATTTGACAGTCAGGAAGCCAGTGGTCGACATTGCGACCATTGGCATCCTGACTGCATCCCATATATGTATATATATATATATATATATATATATATATATATATATTAGAGATGAGCGGGTCCGGTTCTCTGAGGAACGGTCCCACCCGAACTTCCAGATCTGAGGTGAGAGCCGAGCTAGGCTTGGGTTTTCCTGCCTGACTCGGATCTGAAAACGAGGCAAAACACGTCATCTTCCCGCTGTCAGATTCTCGCTGGTGTTGGATTATATAAAGGTTCCAGTGATCGGCGCCATTTTCACTCCTGTTGTAGAGAGAGAAGCTAGCAGACATATGAGTTCATTCAGATCCGATCACAAGCGGCTGCTCGCTCGTATGCGGCCAATGTTAAGTGGCCGCGCATGCGCACACTTCATAAGACCACAGTTTATCATCCACGTATTTTGATACTATAAGTCGTAGCTCAAATCCCGGCAAGGTACAAATGACGGGCTCGACACCCGGCTTATGACAGTGCACCAGTTGGTTATCCTACCATCCTGCCGTCACTGTTGTACAGTGAGTCCCAGGAACCTGCACCATTCTGGAGTAAGCTTTTACACTTCCTTAGAGATCTTGCCAGCTACATGTGCGGACCACGGCTACTGCAGAGTTGCGGTTTAATAACAAATCATTTCAACAGAGGATACACTTGTGAATATTTATCATTAACCCTTATTCTGCCCACTTGGCAGATCTTTAAGAGTCTAATACCTGGGCACTACAGCACTTATACATTGAAACTGAACCTATACTGATTTTTAACCATTTTGAAAACTTCATATACCTTGTTTGAAGCATTTTTTTATTTTTTACAATTTTTATAACTTTTTAATATTATTATTTTTATTTTATTTGTATTCCTTTTTTCTCCCAGTTTTCACCCTACCCCCACTTTCCCACATCATACCCTTTTGTGGTTTAGCCCCCTTCTCCCTTGTCTTATATTAGTTATAAATGAATTAAAGACTTAGGGGTAAATTTACTAAGAATCGTGTTTGGGTGAGTTTGCAGTCTCACGTGAGTTTAGCCTGTTTTTCTGACTCGCAAATTTACCAAGAATCGAGTTTTTAAACTTGCATGAGAAATTACCAAACTCTCAACAAAATAGACTTTTCAAATAGACGACCTTCTGTGTTGAGTGTTTGCGTGAGTATGGATTTGTTTGCATGTGTTCACAGGTGTTTCAAGTTGCAATTAGTGGGAAAACAATGATGATGTTTTTTAAAGGTGCTAAATCAGCTGCATTGATTTGTGTGGAGCAAAAATGGCAATATATACTATCATTGGTATTCATTGCATGTGTCTGGGATTTCAGGACCTCCAGCACAAGGACCATGTTCAACTCCACAGAAAAATTCACATTGCGCCCCATCTAGGTCTTGCCCCCCTGTCTGGGTGCCTCATCACTGTTGCCTGTACTGCCCTATAGGGCCTCTTGATATGCAACCTCATCCACTTCACTCTCTCCATGCCCCTCCTCTGCCCTGGACTTTTTCCTTTCCCCCTCCCTATACAAATGCAAAACACACAGAAAAAAAGACAAACTAAAACAAACCTCCTCTCCTACTACCCACACACATGCCACACACATAAAACAAACTGACATGACAAAATAAAAAAACACAATCAAGAAAGACAGAAAAATGAGACAAACAGATATATGACAATACAATAAATAAGAACAAAACTATTTGCACATACCAACTAGCAATCTATTCTAGTAACCAAAAACTCTCCTACACCACTAAACGCACTCCTCACTTTCCCTTTACAACCTCCAACCAACAAAACCTGCTGTTTGTGGTGTTTTTATATGCTTAGGCAGTGTGTACATGATGTTACTACTTCAATCAGAACACGTTTCTAGGATGATGCATTCATTCTCCTGTGTGTTTTCTAAACACAACTATTCTCCAGTGTGTTTTATAAACACATCCATTCTCACATGTTTTTTATAAACACATACATTCTCACGCGTGTTTTTCCTAAAACACACGACAAAACACATTTGCATTCACCATCGAAAAACACCATTTTGCATAACTCACTTCTTAGTAAATTTGCAAATTTGGTGTGGGAAAACTCACGCGTTTTTGTGGGAACCTATTCGAGTTTAATCTTGCCCAAACACGATTCTTAGTAAATATACCCCTTAAAGTTTTTACAAAAAATATAAACCAGTTGCTTTTGTATGATTGTGGTTTTAACATCATCAGGTTTATAACATAATCTTAATAAATATGATTTTTCTCTCATTGATTTGTATGAGAACATTTGAAATGAATAAGATAGTCTATATACCAGTCTATAGTTTTAAATGGTGTAGATGCATAACCAACCTTAGAATCACCCATTGATTGAGCTCTTACTGGTTCAACATGACTGAGTGTTGATGGTATTGTATATTTAGAGAGGTAAGTGGTGACCTCACTAGATAGCTGCTCCTATTTTTCTTTACTAGTCTGGTAGATTGAGTTCACCTGTCCCCTATTTTTCTTAAAGAATTATGAGCTACCTTTTTAAAGTTGAATGATCCCCCTTCCCCATCTCTGAGCCATCCTCAACTATTGTTCATTAGTCCTTAGTGTCAAATAGCTCAAAGGCCTTGGGGGTAAGTATGAGGGGGGGGCTACTGATTTAATCTGTACTGGGCCCCACAATATCTGATGGCAACCCTGACAGCGTGGGGAACATTCTGGGAGTGTTATCACACAGGGTATAAAGCAGGGGATACGCTGATATTTAAGCAGAAATAAGGCAAGCTGACAAAACAGGACACAAACAAACCATCTATGATAACAGTCCAGGAATGGACACTCAGAATGTACAGTGGATAAATAAAATATTGTCCAGGAATGCTCTAAGGCAAAAACATGAATGGTGCCAGACGATGTATAATGGAAAAACAGATATAAATTACTGCTGCATATATGTCCAGAAACAGATGCTGAGTAATGGGATTGCATGTATTCAAGCACTCAAGGACGGGTGCTGATTTTCAGGATGTTCAATGTAAGAATACCGGTGCAGGTTTTCTGGATGTCCAATGTAGGAACATTGGAGCAGGTTTTCTGGAAAGCACTGGAGCAGAATGCTGTTATACACTACTGGACCAGATTTTTTGAAGGCACTGGGCATAATGCTGTGAAGCAGTACTGAGCATGCAATTGAACAGGTGCAAAATTAAAAACAGAACCTGGAGCCAAGATGCTAGTCTCTGGGAGAGTTGTATACTGGTGACACAGGTAGACTAGGAGCCCAAAGCACTCAATACTGCAGGATGAAAGGGTAATCAAAAGTATAGCAGTTGCAGCTCAGGAATCTGATACGATGATCTGACCTGATGGAACTGTGGAGCAGGTTTAAATAGGACAGTTTTGAGGAAAGAAAAGGGAAAGTAGGGGTCTCTTTACTCAGTGCACTTACTCCTCTTTAACATACAGTACTTACTCCTTTTTTGCATCCAATCAGAGCATATAGTCTGAATGTATGTTGAATAATTTAAAACGTAACTTCTACTATTTTATATATATATACCTTATATACAGATATATATATAAAATATATGTATCAGGAGCATAATGTTACAGTGCAGCACCCGGCTCCCGTCACTGAGGAGGAGTTGGTGCTTTGGTGTCACTCCTCGGCGGACACCCCGCACCCCCCATGTGACGCCACTGATTATCAACCCTTTAAATCCAGCATCTGCAGCTTTGAAAAGTGCTACTTAGTACATTTGTGCCCTAGTGGAAGAAATTATGGAGGGGGCTGTCTGGGTCAATGGTCTGAGAGTTGAGAATAGCATTTACTTTGCTGGGGAGATAAATGCTGCACAAAAAAGGGAGGATTTTGTAAAAGTAAACTTGACAATTGAGTCTCTGATCAGTGGCATAGGAAAACATACAAATATGAGTGGTTATTGTGAAGAAAATATATTTTACTCCTGTTGATACCATTACTCTGCTAGAGGGTTTATCTAATATATAATTATGACAGAAATAGCCTTGCAATTGGAACAAAGGGGGAATAAATATAAGTAGGAGGTAGCTTGACATGGATGACAATTGAGGTAGCCTGGAAATGAGACAAGGGACGCTCAATAGTAGGGTAGATATGTGGGCAGAAATGAGGGAAGAACTGGCAGGGATTGCAAGATTGCTGAGATGAAGAAGATGGAAGAACACAGGGCCTGATTCAGCAAGGATAGCAACCGCTAAAGCGTACGCAGACGGCTGATTGTTTCTCACTGCACATGCATATCCATCGCAATGCGCGTGCGCGAAGGCACCACTGGGATCTGGTCTGCGATCACAGTGCCTACACAGACCCATCGCAGAGTGATTGGCAGGAAATACCGTTTGGGGCGGGTGACGGGGGGGTGGTTGGAGAAATGCCGGCGTGCCAGTGCGTTGGAATGCCGTTGCAGGGGCATGCATAAATTATCTGCTGCAATGGCATACGCAGATTGAGCTCTCACTGCATGCAGGAAAGTTAGCAGTTTAGCTGTAGGGTCAGACCTGCCTTAAATGTGCAAGTGGCTCCAATTTATTTCGATGTCACCGATGTTTTGGCTGGATTGCAAGGTATAACGGACATGAGAGAGGGGAAGTTGGCATCTACATGTTGTTAGTGAGAGTGCTTTGCGATAGCAATTATTGGCATACTTTTGCAGCAGAACTGCATTCACGAATGCTACAGTGATCGCAATAGCTATCTTTGCTGAAACAGGCCCACAATGTGGGCAGAAGTTCAGCTAAAATTTGGGACAGGCAGAGATTTTACATGAAGCAGCTAGCAGGTAAGACAATGAGAATGAAAATAAGGCAATAGAGATATAAGTGGGCGATAAGGCATAGGTGATAAGGGGGCAGAGAGTAGGGATGTAGTGGACTGTCAGTTGTTAAGGTTGTATTGGAGCATGCAGGTGGCTGGGCAGGTGCTTCGGACTGAACGTGCAGTTACATGACTTGTATGAGTCTTCTGATAGGCACTTGCCATCTATTTAATAGTGGTTCATCCATGGATTCATTACCCATTATATATTCAATTGCTGTATTCTTTTGCTATTTATTTATCGCATTCTGTGTAGTGTATACTAGGCTGAAACCTTTATCGCCTTTGGATTCTGCCCACCATGAACTTTGCTTTGTTCTTGACTATTGATCCTTGCTGCCTGCTGTGACATTAGTGCCTGTTTTGACAATGATACAGTACAGCAAGCTTCAAACTATTCATTTTATACTGTGATACCTGTTCAGTTTCAGATGATACAAGCATATGAACTACTGTGCTCACTTCCTCCCTCATATCCACCTCCATTTGTCTACAATCTGAGTAGTAAACATCTAAATCTCCGTGCAAAAGTCCTGAGACCAACAGGGTATCCATATTCAGATGGTTGCTTTAGCTGAAGTGCATTAGTCACCTGATTATTTACCTTTACAAAAAGGGTTTTGTTTAGACAAATATTGCACAATGTAGACAGAATTAAGCAAAGATGAGGCGAGGGGCATCCTGGTAAGGATCAGGAGAACAAAATGGCAAGGATATAAACATTGCAAAGACCAAGAATACATTTAATTAGTTATGGAGCTAAGGGAGCCCTGTAAATGCTATGTTCAACCTTTCTTCAATTTCACATTTATACTGTTGACCTACACTTCTGCCCTTTCTCTCGCTAAATAGTCTTATTTCAAGACCCTTATCTCCTCCCAGTCCTTCAATCCCAGTCATCTCTTTTGCCACTCAGCTCCCTCCTCTACCCCCCCCACTCCTCGCACCCCCTCCTCACTCTCTGCCCTTGACTTTGCCACCCACATCACATCTAAAATGTAATCCATATGCCAGGACACTACATCCCTCCAAGTCCTCACCACCCCATCCTCCTCTTCCCCAGCCTGACTATCCCAATCCTCCTCATCCATTTTGCCCAGTAGCTGTAGATGAAGTCATGGCCCTAATCTGGTCCTCCCACTCCTCTGCCTCCCTCCTTGACCCTATACCTTCCCACCTCCTCTGTCCCCTTTTCCTTATGCCTGTTCCCATCTTTCCCAACCTCTCTCTCTCATCAGGAATTGTCCCATCTGCATTCAAGCATGCCTTTGTCCCCCCATTGTTAAAAAAAACACCTTAACCTTCACACTCTCTCTAATAACTGCCCCATCTCCCTCCTCCCCTTTGCCTCCAAACTACTTAAGTGGATTGTCTAAGATTGCCTTACTGCCTTTGTTTCCTCCAACCCTGCTCGACCCATTTCAGTCTGACTTTCGTCCTGTCCATGCCACAGAAACTGCCCTCAGTAAAGTCAGCAATGACCTCCTTGCTGCCAAATCCAAGGGCCACTACTCCTTCCTCATTCTCCTTGACCTCTCTGCTGCTTTTGACACTGTGAACCACCCTCTCCTTCTGTAAATTCTTTACTCCCGTGGTCTGCTTGATACTGCCCTCTCCTGGCTGTCCTCCTACCTCTTTGACCATTCTCTCTCCATCTCCTCACATGAATCAACTCCCCCTGTTCCTCTACCAGTAGGTGTCCCCCAAGCTTATGTTCTTGGACCTCTCCTATTCTCCATTTATACAGCCTCTTTAGGTGAGTTTATCAGCTCTTTTGGCATCCTATATCATCTCTATGGTGATGACGCTCAGATCTACCTCTCCTATACTAATCTTTCCCCCTATCTCCTCACTCGTATCTCCAACTGTCTCTTTGCCATTTTCGCTTCTACTGTATGTCCCAGAGCTTTCTTAAACTAAACATGTCTAAGACTGAGCTGATAATCTTCCCACCCTTTCCGAATTACCTTACCTTCCACAATTTCACTATCTATTGATAGCACCAAAATCTCCTCCTCCCTTTGTTTCAAACCACACATTCAGTAGCTTTTGCAGTCCTGCCATTTCCATCTCAGAAATATCTCCAGGTATAGACAGTTTTTCACCCTGGAGGCAACTAAGACCCTCATCCACTCACTGGTCATCTCCTTCCATTTATCTGGCATCCCTGACTCCCACCTTTCTCCACTCCAATCTATTCTCAATGTTACTGCCCAGCTCATCTTCTTCTCCAAATGTACTACATCTGCTTGCCCTCTCCTAGAAGCCCTACACTGGCTCCCCTTACCCTTAAGAACCCAATTCAAGCTCATCACATTCACTTACAAAGCCCTGACCCAATCCTCTCTCATTTAAATCTAGGATCTTATCTCCTTTATGCTCCTGCTTACCCACTTCACTCCACAAATGAATGCTGCCTTTCCACCCAACTAATTACTTCCTCCCAATTTCATCTCCAACACTTTGCCCGTGTTGTTCCTTTCCTCCAGAAATGTCTCCTTCTCCTTATCAGATTTTCCACCTCTATACAAAACTTCAAATGGATTCTCAAGACCCACTTCTTTATCAAAGCCTCCCAGCTCTCATCCCTAACCCACTGCTCTATGCTCACTGTCTCTCCCCTTTGTGTCACCTGTATTTGTTTGCCATTCCCCTTTAGACTGTAAGCTCTTATGAGCTGAGCCCTCTTCTCTCTTGTGGTTTGGCTTCCCTCACTTACACCATTTCGTCAGACTTTCTACCAGTCTTGCTAGCTTCATATGTGCAATTAAACCCATCATTTCATTAAAGCCTTCCAGCTTCCACCTAATCTCCACTTACCTCTCTACCCTTGGTCTGCTCTTCTCCACAGTCACCCGCCAACTGCTGACCTTTTGCCTTAGTTTGTTAATTTGCACTATATTGTATTTATAATTGTGGCCGGAGGCAGGCCACACGGGGTTAATGGCTGCCACAGCACTGAAGGGGTTAACCCCCGTGCTGTGCCGCCATTTTTAAAAGGATAAAAAGGCGCCAGGCGCCCATTGTAAATGTATACTCTGCGCTACGCGCTGAGTGTTGATAAGTGTTTTTAATGTTCTTTATGCCGCGGCCTGGACTTGCTGCACTGGGGGAGTGTAGGTAGAGTGTGTCATGGCCGCTGCGGGACAGGGAGAGCCAGCTCCCACTGTGACCAGCGCTGAAACCGTTAAAGTGGACAGTTTAAAAGCACAGATGTACATGGTTCATGGTAAACTGTATTAATATACCCATTTTGCGGTAAAGCACTGCATCTGCAATGCATTGGTGTATAAAGTAAAGTAGCATAGTCTATGACATGTTTTAATATATTTTTGTATGTAATATGGGTTTAAATGCACTTATAGAAATGTAAAATGTCTTGATCTCTGGAGACAAACTGCTGGTTAGACGTCCTCACCTAGGGATGGATATGGTAATTACCCTATAGCCTGGCAGTGGGGGGTTAGGTGGTGACTGAAGAAGCCTTTCCTTTGAAATGCGGGCTAGGGAGACACCTGTGTGTCTGTATACGATACCAAGCAAAGTTGTAAAAGACAAGTTGTTTGTGTTTAGGAAACTTCTATGTTGTGTAAGAGCATAGAAGGTGTAAGACTCAGAAAGCCCAAACTGGTTTAGTCATAGACATGTGAAGAGACGAATGCAATAGGAATTTGCATTATATTTACCTTTTCAGAAACAGTATATGCTAACTCAGTTTGTGCTTAGGAAAGCAAATGTTTTTGGGTGGTATCAAGGAAATTGATTTCGTTTCTGTGAAATATAAGACTTATTTATTTATGTTTTGTGAGAGAGCCTGATCGACTGGAAGGAGCACAGGGTGGATTTGCCCCCCTGTGATGTTGTGTGTAAGAATGACATAAAAAGAGGGACTGTGAGCCCTGTATGTGGTACATCTTTGAAAATCCTGTGTGGAGGAGACCTGCTGTATGATTCCTGTAACATCTTGTATGCTGATTATTCCCCTTCAATCCGAAGGGAGGGTCTTTTTTAAGACTTTGAGCAATAAACATCTTGCCTTTACTTCAATTGCCTCAATCCTGCGACCAACAGAATTGCGCCAAAACGCTATTCCGTTCTCCAGCTGTTCTGGGTAAGAGCTCCGTGTCTCCAAGTTCAAGCCCTCTGCCAAGCTACCGTGCAGACCTGGTCCATTGCGAGGGATCAGGTGGGAACAGCTGACACCAAACAGGAGGTGTGTCCGTAGTTAATCAAACGCATACGCAGCAGAAGCGGTTCCAGGTTCCAAGGCAGGAGCCTGAGTGTACCTAGTAAGCGGTTCCAAACGCCGATGGTAGAGTTTGGTGGTGGCAGCATCGTTAAACGCCCACGGTGCAGTGGGCGGAGTCAGTGACAGGTGGTCACTGACGGTGAGTGGGAGTCAAAAAGCGCTAACCCGTGACCAGGGACGGCCTAGGCGAAAGGCATCCGGTCACAATAATATTTCAGATTATACAGGAACTGTGTATATTTATTGTATGGTGCAGCAGCAACTTTGTGGGCTATATAAATAAAAGGTTTGAAAAAATCATAATAACCTGCAATTACAATTAGATCCATCTACTAGAGAGTGTATCTAACAAGCTACACAACTCATGTGTAGGAGGGTATATTTTCCAAATTCACCCATTTTGCCTATTAAATGCAGTTATGTTAAAAAAAGAACAAGTCATTGCTAAGTGATCAAAAGAGCACATATATATATATATATATATGTAATGTAAATAATATAATAAAAACAAATGTGTCAAATCACCATATACAAGTATAACCCTTAGTTGCTTAATTCTAATAAAGCTATATTGAAACCAAGACAAGCACTGATCACTTTCAGTACTTTCAGGCTAAGTACCTAAGGCAGATTCCTCCTCTAGGAATTTGTTCATTAGGACAGAATAAGATAGGCAATACCAGATTGTTCTGTAAGTTCAACAGAACTTGCTGTGTCCTTTTATCGTGCTCTGAAGCAGTGTAAAAAAAAGTATATTACCGAAAGAGTACTGAAATTTTGATCCAATATCCTATTGACAGGAGAAATAGGGAGACAACCTCAGTAATGATAAAGAATAAAAAACGCTTTAGACTGACATAAGTCAATTGTAAATCTTAAAAGAGGACAGGGGTCAAGAGTGGTCTGTCTTTTTTATGGCATGTAGGAAAAGGCAGGCTGGCTGTTTTTACAGTATAGAATTCATGTTTAGTGCACTTTAAATCATAAGTAAGATAACAGCCTGTGAAGCATTTGTAGAGATATATCCATGCGTGAAGGTGGATATTACTGCAGAGTCTGTCTGAATGTTTTATTTCTGTGTATCCAAGTAAAGGGAGAAAGCAAAACTTCTTAATTTTGTTGTAGAGACTTGCAACATTTTGACTAAATGATGTTCTGTCAAACCAAATTGTTTAGAACAAACATACAATATTGATGTCTGCAATGTTTATATATTGTTAAAGGGACATTACAATTACAAAATAATTTTTGTTAACACATACAGTATTACCTGTAAGACAAGGGTTAAAATTGTATTAATAACAGTTTTCAATTAAATAAAATCAGTATATTTAACTCTATGTTAACAAACTCCTATAATCCATTAATGGCTACAATTGTAAAAAAAAAAATCTGGGAATGTCTAATGTTATTTAAAGATTTACCTTCACAATGTTCAAGCTTTCAGCTTTTAAAATATTAACATTAAAGAACTAACGTTAACAAATTCTATAAGAGCACAGCAATTGTTTACCTATTACCTTTCCATATTTTGGAACTTCCTCGGTAAGAGATTTTCAAGATAAGAATCTCATTCCACTATTTAATTTATGATTTAATTGTGCAGTTTCAATTTTTTACTGGAAGAAAGAAAAATTGTCAGAATATACACATATGTGGCATCTGAGATAAGTGTATATGTGACAGGTTACTATATGGGGAGGGGAGGTGGTGGCAGGTGGAAGACTGATGCTGTTCCAGTTTGAGATCAGTGTAGTGTAAGTGGGGAAAATGTGATGCAGAAAGACAGGACTGAACAAGAGAAGCTACATGTATTGTTCCAAGAGAGTGTATACACAAATATAAATATAGTATGTCTCGCCCTTCTGTGTCACTCCTGTCTGTTTGAACCTCCCTTTAGATTAAAGACTCTAACGAGCAGGGCCCTCTTCCCATGTGTGCTCTTCTTTCCATTATTTAGACTATCATATACACCCTACAGCCAATGGCACCCAACCCTTGGGTTCTGCCACCCTGCTGCCTATTTGATTATTATGACTGCTCATGCAGCAATGTTTATACAATGTCCATGTCCTGCAATGTTCTGTACTGTAAGTCACTTTATTCTTGGTTTGTTCATTCTGTTTCTGTTTCTTTCTATGTGTCTTGTAATGCGCTGCAGACCGCTTGTGGTGGCATATAAATAGAGGATAATGATAATAATATTAAGGTTCTAATATGGCCCCTTTAGTTATTATTTATTACTAATTATTTATATAGCACACACATATTCTGCAGTGCTTTACAGAGAATATTTGGCCATTCCCAGTGGAGCTTACAATCTATATTCCCTATCACATGCTCACACACATACACACTAGGGTTACATTTTGTTGGGAGCCAATTAACGGGCCAGTATATTTTCATAGTGTGGGAGGAAACCGGAGTATCCGGAGGAAACCCATGCAAGCATAGGGGGAATATACAAACTCCACACAGTAAGGGCCATAGTGGGAATTAAACCCAGGAACTCAGTGCTGTGAGGCAGTCATGCTGATCATTCCACTGTCTGTGCTGCCATAATATTAACCTCTTGGATGAAAGAGTTTGGCAAAGATAAACTATTGCTTTGCAAGATAAATCTATATATTGCAACCTATAGATGTCTCACATAGCAACCATTATCTACTTGAATAAATCCTTAAGGGTGACCAAACAAATAGGCTATGTGACCCAGGTATTATTACACTTGTCTTACAATCTCTACCTACGCAGTTTAGCGATTATGGGTGGTCTGCACATGCATATAAGTCGCACTGCGCATATGTGAACTTTCATTACCGTCGGCAGCTGCAACAAGGCTTTGCCAGCAGTGTGATTGACAATCAGGATGCATTTGGAGGAGGTAACGGGGGAGCGCCAGCTCACTGTACAGTATGTCCCAACCATTTTGAGGGCATGTTGCAGATTGCGACTGCAATCCCATATGTAGATATGGCTACAGCGTCCAGTTCTCATGGCCATTCTGCACAGCCATACTGTTACTCAGAGCTCCAATAATCAATTGATCTGTGACAGTTGCTTCAACTTTGTAAAGTACAAAAACTGTGCAGTTATGTCTGTAAGAAGCATAAATACAGGTGCTACACCCAAAGGTGCAGAATATTATACAACCTTGAATTTTGCTATGGAAATGAAATTAATGTGTTAATGATTGTGAAAGGACACTTTAGAACCAGATGTAGGTTCAAGCCCAGATGATATACAGAGAGCAATGGGAAGCATAGACTTAAGTGTAGAGCACCATGTGTACTCTATAATACATGGGAAAGAGTCAGCAAAGGACATGTGGACAGAACTGCAAGTAGAGTATCAAGATGAAGATCTCATGAAGAGGATACATTTCATATGTGTATTGTATACCATCAAATTGAATGAATGCAGCAGTATGAGTGATTACATAGACAAAATGATGTCTCTGTCAGCAACTAACTTCTATTGAAGTGCAAATGGATATTGAAGAGAATGCTACAACAATGCTGCAGAACCGGACACCTGAGTATGACTTCTTGGTTGTGGTGTTGGAGGCAAACACAGCAAAGTTAACAACAGACACATTCAGAGCAAAGTTATTAGTCTCAGAATGTGTGCCCTGTGATTTAAGTGCTATGATAACTGCATTACGTACAAAAAGTGAAAATTTATATTCAAGTTTTACCATTGTCACAATGCAATTGAGTGCGCAATTGAGTGCAAGCAATTGAATGTAAATCCTATACAAAGCAAGAAATGCAATGACAGAGATTAGTTAGCTCTGAGTGTTACATATAGCCACATAAATTATTACTGGTAAATGGATTCAGGTGCACCAAAGCATTTCAGCTGCAATGAGGAATGGATTACCAAGTTAACTACATTTGACCCTATCACTATGAAAGCAATAGGCATTCAAGTTCTTAAAACAACTAAAGATGGGATAATTAAAGCTTGCTTAAAAATTGGGACAAGAACAAAAATCAAAGGAGATGTGCTTATGTACCAAAAACTGGAAAAATCTTATCTTCATCTGTATCTTAGAACAGAGAGGCCACAGAGTTCACTATGCTAAAGGATATTGCATTGTAAGCAACAGAAAAGGGGCATCATAACTACAGGCACAAGATGTTGGCAATTGTACGTCCTTTATACACAGCACGCGATGATGACAACTGATTTGCAGTCAGAATTAGAAATATGGCATAGATTTGGTCACCTTGGATACAACAGTGTTCAGAAGCTACAGAATGGTATGGTCACAGGAATGTCAGTGACTAAAACAGACAAACCTGTAAGTGAGAGCTGTATTGCAGAAGTCGTCAGCTGTTTCCAAAATCAACAAACAGCTGCAAAACCATTTGAAATACTACATTCAGAAATGTGTAATCCTATGGAAGTAAAGTCTGTAAGTGGATACAGATACTTTGCAATATTTGTGGATTACTTCACAAGGATGACATGTGTACTTTATCAGAGAAAAATCTGCAGTGGCAAAAAAGACTGCAGTTTACAAAAGACTTGTACAAAATCAAACAGGTCACAGACTAAAGATCCTGACAACTGATAACAGTAGAGAATATCTCAACAGAATGGTGGAACAATTCTTAAGAAAGTATGGAATAGTGTGATATCCTGCCATGTGTATCTGTCACGCTGGGAGGCGGTTTTCTGGAAGCTGAGATGGAGGCGAGGGGCCTGAATGTACGACCTCCGCATCCACGGGTCTTGGTCGTTGGCGAGACCTAGTCAAAGGTGCGGAATCTAACCCACGAAATGGTGTTCGCCAGTGACCCCACCAATCGGGATATGGGCTTGAGCTGCACCTCGTAAGCAGGTCGCGGTCCTTTGACTAGGTGACCAAAGCCTGCAGGACAAAGGAGAGATGAACACTCGTGGCCCAAAGGGTCGGTGCCAGTAAGGGGCACGTAGGGACACTGTACTTGAGGTACAAGGAAGTGTGCACTGCGGACACACTCTACAGGGCTGCCGGTCAGAAAGAGTGCACCACGGTGCAATACTGTAACACGTAGGTAGGGACCACAGAGTCCAGTAACGAGGTGGGTAGTAGTACTGGAGCCAGCCAGAGATTATAACGCTGGAGATTTTGGTACGTATAACTACACTCAGGCTGTGATGGTAAAGCACTGGTGAAAAGGATAGGATACTGCACACAGGTGGCGGTGGTAACGCACTGGTGGAATGGAGTTATACTGCACACAGGCAAGGTGGTAACACACTGATGAGATGAATGATATAGTTGCACACAGGATGGGGTGGTAAAGCACTGGTGAGATGAATGATATAGCTGCACACAGGCTGAGGTGGTAAAGCACTGATGATATAGCTGCGCACAGGCTGAGGTGGTTAAGCACTGATGATATAGCTGCACACAGGCTGAGGTGGTTAAGCACTGATGAAATGGACGATATAGCTGCACACAGGCTGAGGTGGTAAAGCACTGGTGAGATAAACGATATAGCTGCACACAGGAATAGATCACTGGAAGCAAGGGAACCTGGAACGAGAGACCACTAGTAACACTAGCAGCGACAATGGTTGTTCAGGCAACTACCTGATACACAGGAGCCAGATATATACCCCTGGAAGCCCACTGATTGGTCCACAGCGTCAGCTGACCGGCCAGACTGTCAGGGAAGGAAGGACAGTCAGTAAAGGAAGTGTCATGGTGGCGCCCATGACAGGGACTCCAATCCCCGCACACCAGGCCGCCCGAGACACCAGCATCAGGGAGAATGCTCAGCACCTTCCACGTCGCCGCACTGGCCACCCAGGAAGTCAGAGGAAGCCGGCGGGACGGTAAGGGACGGTAAGGGACGGCCGATCCCCGGCTGAACTCTGACAGTATCACTATAGAGGTGCACCCCGTTTAATGTGGAGGTCGACCCCATTGAATACATTGGAAATGCTCTGGGTGCGAGCCCAATGACAACTTGTGTAGTCCCTGTCTGCTAACGCACTGACGGGCAGTAGAGCCAGTATGTGTATACAACAAAGATGAAAAGAGGCAGATGGTTTGTAGCTAGTACCTAGAGAGAGGTGAGGAAGAGTGGCAGTAGGCAGTTTTGCAGAGAGATGTTGTGCTGATTCAGGACCGTAACAGAAAAGGCAGTCCAAGTGAGCTGAAGGGGCCAGCATTCAAGAGGCGGTACTCTGATCAAGCGACTCTGAATGATTACCAGAGAATGAGAAGGAGGTTGGTCGGCAGTGGAAAGGTGATGACAAGAATGAGGGAGAGATGCCCATCATGGGAGGACCTTTGGTGAACTTAGTAAACTCCTGCACACACTTTCATCAATAATCATTGATATTGCCAGCCCTACTTCTCACAGCTCTCCTCTCCTAAATATAACTGACAGCACCTTCCCCAGCAATTGCCAGGGAGAGCATCAGCATCAGGAAGGGAGAGACAAGGACTTATAAAATACAGGTGAGAGTGGAACCTAACTTCACCCTGCTCACAGGATCAACTAACCAACTAACTATAGTTCAGACTGGTGTGACAATTTGCACAATTCTTTAGTTCTTTAGACACAGCTGGCCACATTTAGCTCCCTGACTAGACTGATAACACAAAGGCAAATTGTAATTTTCTATCCAGGCCACCAATTAGCAACAGTGTAGCTATTAAACAAGGAGCTGCAAAATCCCTTTGGAGGCATTTTATCGTTGCATTTAATATCATTGAAAGTCTACATCAGCTATTGTTATGTGGCCTAACTAAACACGATCCCGGGTATATTGACAAAATGAGGGGAGCAGCCAACTCCGTGCACACACCAAGCTGATAATTTGTGATTGATCCCATTAGGACACTTTGTAAAGTGTAAGAATGATTTATACTGCAGTATAGAAAATGGTAATAAGGTTATTTAGCTTACTGACAGGTATTAGAATTGTACTGTATAGAGTATCTAGAAATAGTGATATGTACGTTAGATGTAAGAGTGTTATGTAAACTGTGGTACAAGTAATTTAGTGTAAAAGTAACAATTACTTATTTGTGTTGAATTCTACTGTTGTACTTACATGTGTATTTCCTGATCTAATCTATTACTTTATCGAAAGTATTGAATTGTGGGGATGTCCATCGCTCTGTTCCTGTAATAATAAAATTGTACTTTCCAGCCAAAGGTTGTATTTATTATCTGAGACTGGGGTCCATTTCGTGTTCATGTTTTGATGGGGAACTTGCCTCTCTGTAAAGGGATTTACTAATTTGTGAAGTGTCTGAATATAAAGTGGGCACCTGGGTGGGTCATTACAACGGGAAGCAGTCGGGAAGCCGATGGACGAAATCCCAACCGCCGGCTTCCCGACTGTCTAATCCCGGCAAGGTACAAATGACAGGCATCAAATTCCCGACGTCTATCATTAGACCTACGCCGGGACCCCGACACCCGGCTTACCGATCGGACAGCCGCGGGGGGGGGGAGGGTTAGGTTAGTGGCTCCCGGGGGGACTTAGGGTTAGGCACCCCCCGGGAGGTTAGGGTTAGGCTAGGGGAAGGGGGGGTTAGGGTTAGGCAACTCCGGGGAGACTTAGGGTTAGGCTGCGGGCAAGGGGTGGTTAGGTTTAGGCACTTAGAGGGGGGTTAGGATTGGGCACTTGGGGGGGAGGGTTAGGGTTAGGCACCCCTAAAGGAGGGTTAGGGGGTAAAAATAGGTTAGTTAATACTTACCTTTCTAGCTTCGGGATCTTCACCCCTGCCAGGCTTCTGCTGTCGGGATTAGAACCGCAGGCCATGCGGCTGGCGGTAAATCATACTGATTCCATTACAATAGAGCATCACTTTACCACTGCCTATACTCCTAAGCAAAACGGTGTCAGTGAACAAGCAAAATATGTTCCATGGGTCACAGCTTTATCATGCAGAATTAATTTGGATGCAAGAACTGGGGATTTCAGGGAGAATTCCTGGGTGGTAACATGGGGGTTGCTAAACAGAAGCAGGCATGTAGCGGACGGTGACTGCATCCAAAGACACAGTTGTACTGACACAGGTAGCCATGTTCAGTCAGAGATTCTGCGCTTCCATAGAGCTGGTGCAAATTTTGATGGTGCGACAGATGGTGTTTCTTAATACGCACATGCATTACTGCCACTGTCAGTGAATGTCTCAGAAGGAAGACCATCGGCCAAGTCGCAGCTGTGGCAAAGGACGAAGTCGTGGCTACAATTGCCTCCACCTCTGAATCAGGCCCTAATATGCAGAGTTAAACGCATCTATGCATTTGCACCACCCCTATCCATACACTTGATGTCTAAAGGTGCGTACACACGTAACGATTTTAGTAACCAACAATTTTCATCAACAATTTTCGTTCAGATTTTCCCTTGAAAAAGTGAACGAAAATTGTTGACAAAAATCATTGGTTACTAAAATAATGAACAATTTTGTCAACGATTTTCTGAATGATGAACAAAATCGTTAAAATGTAAATGTACTTGAACTAGAAAATCCTTTGATTGGTCCATTTTTTTAAAAAGGTTGGCAAATGTGTAAATGGTTGAGGATGGTGGGAGGGGCTATCCTGACAGGATAAAAAGGTGCCGGCCATTTTAAAACTCTGCATTTATGCTCTGTGGCTAGTTTGGTGTGGTTTATACCTGCTAAACATTGTTGCATAGCTATTTTGCTTGGCTTTGTTTCTGGCTTGCCCTTTAACAAAGTGCGTTCTTTGTGCTTCTGTGATGGATCCCATAAGTCAGAGTATTCTGGTGGCTTATGCTGGAGTTGTCATGTTGTCTGGCAGGACGAGGGCTGAAAGGAGGAGGAGAAGGCCTCGTTCCTGTTGGACA
The DNA here is from genome assembly GCA_031769625.1 of Taudactylus pleione. Lineage (NCBI taxonomy): Eukaryota > Metazoa > Chordata > Amphibia > Anura > Myobatrachidae > Taudactylus > Taudactylus pleione. The sequence goes on along the minus strand of JAUIMM010000443.1, from coordinate 1,513,947 downwards.
AAGGAGTGGCTGTTGCGGCGGGAAACCATGTCGCATATGCCCCTCTTGATGGAGATACGTGAGAATAATCCTGATGATTTCAGGAATTTCTTGTGTATGGATGAGGAGACTTTCCAGGAATTGTTGAGGCTTGTTACCCCCGTCATCCAGAGGCAGGATACAGCCATGCGGAGGTCTATATCTGTTGAGGAAAGGCTTGTGGCTACCCTTTGCTACCTAGCGACAGGAGATCTCAAGTTTGGGACGTTGATTTCCCCCCAGGCTTTGGGACAGACCATTCCGGAGACATGTATGGCTATATACAGGGCCTTGAAGCCTGATTATTTTAAGGTATTTGTTTTTTTAAAAGTACTTTGATTGTTCTATAAACTCACAATGTTTAAATATTTTATATGTCATCATTAATTATTTGGGTTTCATGTATTGGTTAGAAGAAGCATTTGTAAAGTTTAAAAATATCTCTTTGGCTTTGGTACAAACTAAATTAGGTAGTGTAAATATGTTTCATGGGGTTAATTTTTAAACGATGATGTCATTTTCACCTGGTTTACCTATGCCCATATAGGATTATAATTAATTTTTGGAGGTGCAAAGAGCTTTTTGACCAAAAAGGAGATAAATTTACACCACTGTTTAGGTTGCTTTAAAAAGTGTAGAATTGGTGTTTAGAGGTGCAGAGTTTTTAAAACTAGATTGCAGCCTTTGCAAAGTTTCCTTAAAGTAATGGGTGTTAATTAATTTGGAAAAGGTCACTTAGGACACTCCCTAAAAATAATGTTCAATTATGTGCTTTTATTTGTAAAAATATTGTAGGATAGACTTCAAAACTAGCAAAATGTATCCCGGGGGCAGGGCCGAAACTAGGATATCTGTCACCCGGTGCAAGGCACTAATTTTGCGCCCCCTCCCTTCCCGTACCTGCATATTGTCCTTGCTCCTCCATAAGGCAGTGCACTAGTCAAACATCCCTGGTATAGTGACTTACATTATTCAACACACCATAAAGCCCATTACACATTATGCCACACACTATAATGCCTAATACCAAAGTGCCACTTACATATTTGCCCAACACCATTTTATGCCCCACAGTAAGGCTTTTAATTACTTTAAAATTACCTGCTCGTTGTCAGGGGTTTCATGCTCGTTGCCAGGGGGTTTCATGCTTGTTGCCAGGGGGTTTCATGCTCATTGCTATGGGGTTAATGCTCGTTGCTATGGGGTTTATGCTCGTTGCCATGGGGTTTATGCTCGTTGCCAGGGGGTTTCACGGGAGAAGATACAGCTTTCAGCATCTTCTCCCGGCACTTGCGCTGGCCTAACAGACACTAGAGGTCCAGTAGGACCTCTAGTGTCTGTCTCCTTCTTGGCGGCAGCCATTTTTGGATGGCCGTTTTTAGCAGAGTCCATGCGGAGGTCTAGTCCGCATGGAATACTCTGAAAATGGCCATCCAAAAATGTCCGCCGCCAAGGAGGAGACAGACACTAGAGGTCCAGTAAGGACCTCTAGCATCTGTCTCCTCCTCGGCGGCGGACATTTTTGGATGGCCATTTTCTGAATCTGCAGCCCCCAAGCCACCGTGAGTCAGCCCTTTTTTACCCTCTGCATTCCAGCACCCGGAGCACGTGCACCTCTAGCCCCCCCCTAGTTGCGGCCCTGCCGGGGGGGAAGAGGGCAGATTGTGCAACAGGTGTTTTGTGGAATGCAGATGGTAGCGGCAGGTGCAATATTGTGGAATTTTTAAATAATCAATTATGGTTCCAAAACTCATTTTCATGTATCCCAAATATGTTAAGTAATTTTTGTCTGCCAAATCAATAGAGATATGCTAATCTTCAGCCCTTGTTCACAGGTGCAGTGATCAGGGCAGTAGCTAGGGTAGTGCGGCTGGTGCCATCGTACATGGCACCACAAGTCAGGGGGCGCTGTTTGGGCCTGTCAAATGTCTGTTTATTATCATTCTCACTTGTAGCTTCCTTTTATTTAATCCCCAGCCTCTCCTGGCCTATCCTATCTCTTCCCTGGCCCTTCCCCATGAAGCCATGGCCTTTTTTTGGGTGCATTATGTCCCTTTGAAAAATGAGGGGGCGTCAATGCTCTTTCTGGCACTGGGCACCTAAAAGTCTAGTTACGGCTCTGACAGTGATGCACCTTGCACGCCTATTTAAAAACCTTGATTACCTTCAGCAGGCAAACAAATGGATACCCGTAGTGATCCCCCATGTCAGAACATCTTTACGGTGGTGCCAGGAACTTATCCCCTACATTTTCACAAAGTTTAGTAAATTACCTATTTGCAGGGTACAGTTATCACCGCATATTAAATGCATACTGCGATAAGCGGCTATGCACCCGATACGTTAGCCCAGGAAATTCCTACCAAGATGCTGCAAAGTCCCACCTAGTAGATTTCTTATGCAACCTCATTATGGCTAAAGTGGCATAGTAGCTTATGCGTGGTTAAAGCCAGAGATAGCATTGTTGAACTTTTGTCCCTTGTCAATCTAGGTTGACTATATTTTTAGTAGAACAATTACAGGTGTATTATTATATGTGTTTTTAAATGTACTAGCATCTGGATGTGATTTAAAAAAATACTGTAACATTGACTGCTAAATAATATATGGCATATGAAATTACTTTTAAATGCTGCTGGCTGTGTGCCCGGCGGACTTCATGCATACGATGGCAGAAGGTTGACCAATTAAATTTCTGCAAACTTAATTATGCTGTCCATCAATAACCATTCGGGCCCTGAAACTTGGTCTTAAGGATGTCTTTATAGAACCACCAAAGAATATGCGTAATCCTAAACAGCCCCCCATTTGCACCTGGGGTGCATAGTCCCCATGTAATAATTTCCTTCAAACATATTTATATACGTGGGTGTAACATAATTACTAAACTAACCTCTACTAATGACTTTTGAACAGTAAATTCAAATCCAGGTTTTTTAATTGGTTGATGAAATTTACATGAGTTTTTAATGTTTGCAAGTTTTTATTTACTTTGTTAACTTTTGGATTAATGTAACTTTTTATTTAATTTCATTAACAGTTTCCAACTTCGGAAGCGGAATGGAAGGCTGTCGCTTCGGATTTCAATTCGAAATGGAATTTTCCAAATTGCGGGGGAGCCATCGATGGCAATCATATCAGAATCACCCCACCCAGCAAATCAGGTTCCTTATATTTTAACTATAAGGGCTTTTTCAGTATCGTCCTTATGGCCAGGGCCGGATTTACCGCTAGGCATCCTAGGCGACGTCTAGGGCCCGGCGGGTCCCAAGGGGCCCGTGGTCGGGTCCCCCCAGAATCCGGCACTAGAGAGAGCTGGCCCAGGAGAGAGCTTGCATTTTAACGCCACCTACTCCTTCCCTGTCCTGGTAGGAGCAGGGCTCTGGACGTGCTGCTGCTGTGTCTCCTCTCACCGGCCAGTGCCAGCAGCACCATATCCAGAGCCCTGCTCCTACCAGGACAGGGAAGAAGGGGGTGGCATTTCAGTACAGGGCCAGTGAACACTGGCATCTGAAGTGATCGGAGGAGAAGGAAGCCTCCATTCGCTTCAGAGCCAGCGTACCCAGAGATGCACTGCGCGGGTGACGTCATGACGTCACCCGCACCTCAAGGAGCCTGCGCGGCCGCACCTGCTGGATCAAGTCAGATCCAGTCAGTACAGCAGCGGAAGCGTCAGCCCGGACTACGGCCATGTGGAGTCAGGAAAGTAGGGGGTGGTGAGGTGGGGGACTACTATTACAGGGGAACTACACAGGGGCACTACTACTACTACAGGGGAACTACACAGGGGCACTACTACTGCAGGGGCACTACTTTAAAGGACACAACTACAGGGGCACTACTACTACTACAGGGGCACTACTATTACTACAGGGGACCTACTTTAAAGGGCACAACTACAGGGGCACTACTACTACTACAGGGGCACTACTACTACAGGGACACTACTTTAAATGGCACAACTCCAGGGGCACTACTACTACTACTACTACTACTACAGGGGCACTACTACTACAGGGGCAGTACTTTAAAGGGCACAACTAGAGGGGCACTACTACTACAGGGGTAGTACTTTAAAGGGCACAACTACAGGGGCACTACTACTACTACAGGGGCACTACTTTAAAGGGCACAACTACAGGGGACTACTTTAAGGGGCACTGCATATGGGCACCACTACAGGGACACTGAATATGTGCACAACTACAGGGGGCAATACATATGGGCTCAACTACAGGGGGCAATGCATATGGGCACAACTACAGGGGACCCTTCATAAGGGGTGCTGCTATAGGGGGCCCTGCTTAATGGGCACTGCTACAGGGGGCATTGCATAAGGGGCCCTGCTTAATGGTCACTGCTACAGGGGGCATTGCATAATGAGCAGTACTACAAGGGGCATTGCATAATGGGCAGTGCTACATGGGGCATTGCATAATGAGCAGTACTACAAGGGGCATTGCATAATGGGCAGTGGTACAGAGGGCATTGCATAAAGGGCACTGCTACAGGGGGCACTGCTGATAGGGGTCAGTGATGTGAGGAAAGAGGGGGCTGTGATATGGGGGGAGGGTTAGGTTTAGGTTGCGGGGAGGGTTAGGGGTAGGATACTTACCGGCAGGTATCGGTATCCTAACCTTGTCGGGAAGCTGGCATCTGTATCCCGAGCGCCGGCATCCTTTAACCAACCCATACATACATACATACATACAATGTTTCAAGGCCGCAGCTGACCTTTTCTTAAGGGTGCTGTACAGGGGAATGAATCAGAAATTAAAATATAGTGCTATAGAATGTTTGAGGGAGGGGGGCCCCAAAACTGGTATCTTGCCTAGGGCCCCATGAGATCTAAATCCGGCTCTGCTTATGGCTGTAGTTAATGCGCATTTGGAGTTAGTATTTGTCGATGTTGGGAAAAATAAACAGTGTTCTTGTCACACGCCGCCCTGGAGACCCCAGTATAAGACCCCATTGCTTACATTTGCGGGCGCTGACCCGCGCTGTCTTCCGGCTCCCGCACTGTGCGCTGCTTCCTTCTCTCTCTGGCCGGTCTCCACTGTCCTCTGGAGGGTCCCGCTGCTCTGCTGCTCCCACGCTGGCTCCTGCTGGTCGCTGGTCCCCGCTGACTTCTTCTGAGAAGCGCTGTCCTCCAGTCCATGGGCGCGGCCATCTTGGATTGCCCATGTAACTCCACTACCACCAATGAGGAGTCTTCTCCTTCTCTCTCAGCCTGTCAGCTCCCAGCATCCACTATAAAAGGTTCCCCAATGCTGACACAAGTTGCCAGTGCAACTACTTTCTTAGTTCTACTAAGTGAGCCTTCCCACTGCGATCCGAAGGTGTTTCCTGCTAGTATTCACCTCTCAGCTACCAACGTCTCCACATGGCTATCCAGCTGCTCCACGTAGCCACTCAGCTACCAACGCCTACCCACGGCTATCCAGCCCATCCACGTAGCCACTCAGCTACCAACGTCTCCACACGGCTATCCAGCCGCTCCATGTAGCCACTCAGCTACCAACGCCTATCCACGGCTATCCAGCCGCTCCACGTAGCCACTCAGCTACCAACGTCTACCCACAGCTATCCAGCCGCTCCACGTAGCCACTCAGCTACCAACGCCTACCCATGGCTATCCAGCCTCTCCACGTCGCCACTCCGCTACCAACGTCTACCCATGGCTATCCAGCCACTCCACGTAGCCACTCAGCTACCAACTCCTACCCACGGCTATCCAGCCGCTCCACGTAGCCACTCAGCTACCAACATCTCCACACGGCTATCCAGCCACTCCACGTAGCCACTCAGCTACCAACGCCTATCCACGGCTATCCAGCCGCTCCACGTAGCCACCCAGCTACCAACGTCTCCACACGGCTATCCAGCCGATCCATGTAGCCACTCAGCTACCGTCTACCCACGGCTATCCAGCCGCTCCACGTAGCCACTCAGCTACCAACGCCTACCCACAGCTATCCAGCCGCTCCATGTAGCCACTCCGCTGCCAACATCTACCCACGGCTATCCAGCCACTCCACGTAGCCACCCAGCTACCAACATCTACCCACGGCTATCTAGCCACTCCACGTAGCCACCCAGCTACCAACATTTATCCACGGCTGTCCAGCCGCTCCACGTAGCTTCCAAGTTACCATGCTACTTCTACATTCCTCAAACTCCTATCAGTTCGCAGCACCCTCTCATGCGGAGAAACTTTATCTGCACCAAGTAATACAGGTCCAAGGCCCAGTCCGGGAATACAGCTTCCAAATCCCATGATTGTGACAGTTTGCACTGGCCAGATGGACTCGGCAAGTGATCAAGGATCTGGGGTAGATCCCTCGCAGGATGTACTATCTAGTCTGGAAAGACAGGAGACCTCTCAGGCCCAGTTGATCCAGTTGATCCAAGATATGTCATCACGCTTGGACAACATTCAGTCCTTATTGGCTCATCCCGCTCCCGCTGGCTCCCAAGCCACCTCTCCTCCTGTGGTGTCACCTGCTTTCCCGCTTCTACCTCCTGCTCGTCTTCAGCTTTCCCCTCCGAGCAAGTTCGATGGCAACCCCAAATTATGCAGGGTTTTTTAAACCAATGCGAAATCCAGTTCGAGCTACAATCCGCCAATTTTCCGACAGCCTAACCAGAGTGGCATATATTATCTCTCTGCTCTCTGGCCAAGCACTCGACTGGGTCTCGCCCCTTTGGGAAAAGTCGGATCCTCTGCTCTCCAACTATTCCGAATTTATTTCCACACTTCGCAAGATCTTTGACGAACCGAGAAGAACCACTTCCGCATCAGCTGATATTCTACGCCTCCGTCAGGGTAGCAGGACCGTCGGTCAATATGTAGTCCAGTTCCAAACTCTGGCCTCAGAACTCAATTGGAACGAGGATGCTCTCATCGCTGCCTTCTGGAGTGGTCTTTCAGAAAGACTCAAAGACGACTTAGCTTCCCGTGACCTCCCAACCAACTTGGACGATTTAATTTCCCTTTGCAACAAGGTGGATCTTCGTCATAGGGAGCGTGCCTTGGAAAGAGGCAGACTTGATCGCGGAAGGCCATGTCCAGCTTCCCGTTTACCCTCTCCTCATATGGGCGAGGAACCCATGCAGGTCAACCGCTCTCGTCTATTGACTGAGGAATGACAGAAAAGGCAGAGACAGAACCTCTGCATGTACTGCGGATCTTCTCAACATTTAGTTAGATCCTGTCCCATCCGTCCAATTCGTCCGGGAAACGTCTCCTCCTAACTTATGACAGAGAGGTTAAGTTAGGAGTTGCCATCGAATCACATAGGAAGTCTGATTTCACCATCCAGGCTCAGTTAAAGCTTCCTCGAGGTTCCAAAGCTGTATTAGCTCTTCTGGATTCTGGAGCAGCAGAGAACTTTGTCACTACGGACTTTGCCCAGAAATATCAAATCCCCATAGAAGCGTTGCCTCGAGTCATCACTTTAACCGCCATCAATGATAGTCGCATTACCAGTGGAACCATCACCCATCGTACAGCACCACTTAGACTTACCATTGGGGTTCTTCATACTGAACAACTGTCCTTCCTAGTGATTCCCAAAGCCTCTCATTCTTTAGTCCTCGGGCTACCCTGGCTACAGAGACATTCACCACAAATTGATTGGACCACTATGCAAATAACCTCTTGGGGTTCCAATTGTTTCAAAAGCTGTCTTCAGCGGGTAGTACCTGTCCGATCTTTCATCATACAGGATTCTACAGACCTGCCCAAAGCTTATGATGGGTTTTTGGACGTCTTCAGCAAACAGAGTGCACATCTATTACCTCCCCATCGTGATTGGGACTGTCCCATAGATCTGATTCCCGGGAAGAATCCTCCTAGAGGCCCAACCTACCCTCTATCTCTCCCCGAGACTCAAGCCATGTCGGAGTACATTAAGGAAAACTTAAGTAAAGGCTTCATTCGACCTTCCACATGTCCAGCCGGGGCTGGATTTTTGTTCGTAAAAAAGAAAGACGGTGGGCTGCGCCCGTGTATAGACTACCGGGGTCTTAATGAAATAACTATTAAGAATCGCTATCCTCTTCCTCTCATAACAGAGTTATTCGATAGAGTCAAGGGAGCCACAGTTTTTACCAAACTCGATCTAAGAGGGGCCTATAATTTAATTCGTATCCGTCCAGGCGATGAATGGAAAACGGCCTTCAACACCAGGGATGGGCACTACGAATATCTTGTTATGCCCTTCGGCCTCTGTAATGCTCCAGACGTCTTCCAGTTTTTTGTCAACGAAATCTTCCATGATCTTTTGTACAAGTCCGTGGTCATTTACTTGGACGACATTTTGATTTTATCTCAAGACCTCCAAACTCATCGAGACCAGGTGAAAGAAGTCCTTCTGAGATTGCGGTCCTATCAACTTTTTTGCAAATTAGAGAAGTGTCTGTTTGAAGTCTCAAGTGTACCATTCCTGGGGTACATTATCTCCGGAACAGGCCTTCAAATGGATTCTTCAAAATTACGAGCCATTCTTGATTGGTCTCTCCCTTCTTCCATAAAATCCATACAAAGGTTCCTAGGGTTTGCCAACTATTATTGCAAGTTTGTGAAAGGTTTTTCAACACTGGTAGCTCCTATTACAGCTCTTACCCGTAAGGGAGCAGATCCAACTAAGTGGCCCGTCGAAGCTACCTCAGCATTTCAACTCCTTAAGCAATCCTTCATCTCTGCTCCCATCTTAAAGCAACCAGATTCCACCTGGCCATTTATCCTGGAGGTGGACGCATCCTCCGAAGGTGTCGGTGCTGTGCTCTCCCAGCGGTTTGAAGATGAAAAACTTCATGCCTGTGGTTTCTTTTCCTGGAAGTTTTTGCCTGCAGAAAAGAACTACACCATCGGAGATCAAGAGTTACTCGCCATGAAACTAGCCCTCAAAGAATGGCGATATCTTCTAGAAGGAGCTCACTACCCCATTACCAATTTTGCAGACCACAAGAACCTGCTTTATCTTAAATCTGCAAATTGCTTGAACCCTCATCAAGCCCGGTGGGCCATGTTTTTCTCCAGATTTAACTTCAAACTCTCCTATCGTCCCGGCTCACAAAATCTCAAAGCCGACGCACTCTCCCGTTCCATGACGAGCGACCTTGATCTACCCATGGAACAGCCTCAACCAATCCTCAATCCAGCTTTCTTCGCCTCTACCAAATTATCTTCTATACCCCCGGTTGGGAAGACTTTCGTCGCTCCAGAACTCCGCAAGAGGTTACTGCATTGGGCCTATGCTTCCCGGTTCTCTGGTCACTTGAGTATGGATAAAACCCTTGAGTTCATACAGCGGTCCTATTGGTGGCCTTCGATGAAAAAGGACATCAGGTCTTATGTGTCGTCATGCATCAAATGTGCCCAACACAAAATACTTCGGCGGGTTCCACACGGTCAACTCCAGCCTCTTGCAATTCCATTTAAGCCATGGACTCACCTCTCTATGGATTTTATCTCTGATCTTCCTCCATCTCGGGGCCACAACACAATTTGGGTTATCGTGGATCGCTTTTCTAAAATGGCTCATTTTGTACCTCTTACTGGGCTTCCGTTTGCACCTCTACTCGCCCAGAGTTTTATAAAAGAGATCTTCAAGCTCCACGGCCTTCCTCAAGAGATCATCTCCGACAGGGGAGTACAGTTTGTAGCAAAGTTCTGGAGGTCACTCTGCTCAGCCCTTCAAATAAAACTAAAATTTTCTACCGCTTATCACCCCCAGACCAATGGTCAGACCGAAAGGGTCAATCAATACCTGGAACAATTCCTGCGCACTTTTGTCTCCTCCTCCCAAGATGACTGGATTGAACTTCTTCCTTGGGCCGAATTTGCTCACAATAATCATTATCACACGTCCACCAACTCAACTCCTTTTTTTACAGTTTTTGGTCATCATCCTCGAGTGCCAGATTTCCCTCTTCTTTCAACATTAGATGTGCCCGCGGCCAAGATGTCTCTTCAACGGTTCTGCAACATCTGGGAGGTTTGTTCCTCTCTGACTAAAACCTCAGCCCGGTACAAGAGATTAGCTGACCGCCAAAGACGAGTGGTTCCCAATTTCCAGCCTGGGGATATGGTCTGGCTCTCTACCCGAAACCTAAGACTCCGAGTTCCCTCAATGAAATTTTCCCCGCGGTACATTGGTCCATTCCCAATCGTCAAAGTCTTGAATCCTGTGGCCTACAAGCTAAAACTTCCTCCATTTCTTCACATTCCAAGTTCTTTCCATATTTCTCTTCTAAAACCACTGGTCTTAAACCGATTTCAGAAGGTCCATCCCAAAGCTTCTAATGTTCAAACACAACAAGGAGAGGAGTTCGAAGTTGACAGAATCTTAGATTCCCGTTGTCGATACAATCGTCTTCAATACCTCATCGACTGGAAAAATTATGGTCCGGAAGAACGAATCTGGATAAATGCCTCCGATGTCCATGCGCCCCGTCTGGTCAAAGCGTTCCATATGAAATTTCCTCATAAACCAAGGAAGTGTCCGGTGGCCAGAAGGGGGTACTGTCACACGCCGCCCTGGAGACCCCAGAATCAGACCCCGTCGCTTACCTTTGCGGGCGCTGACCCGCGCTGTCTTCCGGCTCCCGCGCTGTGCGCTGCTTCCTTCTCTCTCTGGCCGGTCTCTGCTGTCCTCTTGAAGGTTCGCGCTGCTCTGCTGCTCCCACACTGGCTCCTGATGGTCGCTGGTTCCCGCTGACTTCTTCTGAGAAGTGCTGTCCTCCGGTCCATGGGCACGGCCATCTTGGATTGCCCATGTGACTCCACTACCACCAATGAGGAGTCTTCTCCTTCTCTCTCAGCCTGTCAGCTCCCAGCGTCCACTATAAAAGGTTCCCCAATGCTGACACAAGTTGCCAGTGCAACTACTTTCTTAGTTCTACTAAGTGAGCCTTCCCACTGCGATCCAAAGGTGTTTCCTGCTAGTATTCACCTCTCAGCTACCAACGTCTCCACACGGCTATCCAGCCGCTCCACGTAGCCACTCAGCTACCAACGCCTACCGACGGCTATCCAGCCGCTCCACGTAGCCACTCAGCTACCAACGTCTCCACACGGCTATCCAGCCACTCCACGTAGCCACTCAGCTACCAACGCCTATCCACGGCTGTCCAGCCACTCCACGTAGCCACTCAGCTACCAACGTCTACCCACGGCTATCCAGCCGCTCCATGTAGCCACTCAGCTACCAACGCCTACCCATGGCTATCCAGCCACTCCACGTAGCCACTCCACTACCAACGTCTACCCACGGCTATCCAGCTGCTCCACGTAGCCACTCAGCTACCAATGCCTACCCACGGCTATCCAGCCGCTCCACGTAGCCACTCCGCTACCAATGTCTACCCACGGCTATCCAGCCGCTCCATGTAGCCACTCAGCTACCAACGCCTACCCACGGCTATCCAGCCACTCCACGTAGCCACTCCACTACCAACGTCTACCCACGGCTATCCAGCTGCTCCACGTAGCCACTCAGCTACCAATGCCTACCCACGGCTATCCAGCTGCTCCACATAGCCACTCAGCTACCAACGCCTACCCACGGCTATCCAGCCGCTCCACGTAGCCAGTCAGCTACTAACATCTACCCACGGCTATCCAGCCGCTCCACGTAGTCACTCAGCTACCAACGCCTACCCATGGCTATCCAGCCGCTCCACGTAGCCACTCCGCTACCAACGTCTACCCACGGCTATCCAGCCACTCTACGTAGCCACCCAGCTACCAACATCTACCCACGGCTATCCAGCCGCTCCACGTAGCCACTCCACTACCAACGCCTATCCACGGCTGTCCAGGCGCTCCACGTAGCTTCCAAGTTACCACACTACTTCTACATTCCTCAAACTCCTATCAGTTCACTGCACCCTCTCATGCGGAGAAACTTTATTAAGCCAAGTCTCCTCCAGCGAGCGTCTGCGCCAAGTAATACAGGTCCAAGGCCCAGTCCGGGAACACAGCTTCCAAATCCCACGATTGTGACACTTCTGATGGGGGTTCTTTCCGAAACACAAAGTTTTAGGAACGGATCGTTAAGAGGACCCTCCATCTGCCCCCCCAGGATCAGTGCACTCATGTACTTGGGTTTATGTTTGTTGCCGATGAGGCCTTTGCCTTAGGACAACATGTCTTAAAGTCCTTTCCCCAAAAAACTCTAAACCATGATAGACGAATCTTTAACTATCATCTATCCTGGGCATGCAGATGCGTTGAGAATGCTTTTGGACTGCTAGCTATCCGGTTTAGAATATTGCATACCTCTATTAACCTCCGTATTGACAAAATTGATTCAATGGCTTTAGCCTCCTGTGCATTGCACAATTTACTAAAGAGAAAGGCCTCAGTCAAAAGATTTTTCCAGCAGTGGATGGAACCAGGGGCGTAGGGAGGGCGGTTCCACTGGGGTGCGAGCTCCAAGCGCCTTACTTACCAGAGAGCGCCCTGAAGTCGGACTCCGGAGCAGCTGTCAAGTAGCTGACAGCCTGTGCCAGGTCTGCAGCAGCAACAGCAGCTTCTGTCCTGCCTTCCTGCTCTAGTGAGAAACTCCTGGTTACTAGAGGACCTTGTGCTGAGCCCTGATTGGTGGAGCTCAGCACATGTTCATCTGACCCCAGCAGGGGGCGGGGCTACAGCAGCATGTCGAGGAAGAAGCTACAGGTACAGGGTACACATTTAGGTAAGAGAGGTTATACCCCAGTAATTATGTCTATCACCCTGCCTGTATGTACTGTATGTGTGTATGTGTGACCCTCCCTGCCTGTATGTACTGTATGTGTGACCCTTCCTGCCTGCATGTACTGTATGTGTGTATGTGTGACCCTTCCTGCCTGTATGTACTGTATGTGTGACCCTTTCTGCCTGTATGTACTGTATGTGTATATGTGTGACCCTTCCTGCCTGTATGTACTGTATGTGTGTATGTGTGACCCTTCCTGCCTGTATGTACTGTATGTCTGTATGTGTGACCCTTCCTCCCTGTATGTACTGTATGTATGTATGTGTGACCCTTCCTGCCTGTATGTACTGTATATGTGTATATGTGACCCTTAATGCCTGTATGTACTGTATGTATGTATGTGTGACCCTTCCTGCCTATATGTACTATATGTTTGTATGTGTGACCCTTCCTGCCTGTATGTACTGTATGTTTGTATGTGTGACCCTTCCTGCCTGTATGTGTGTATGTTTGTGTGACCCTTCCTGTCTGTATGTATTGTATGTGTGTATGTGTGACCCTTCCTGCATTTATGTGTGTATGTACTGTATGCATGACCCTTCCTGCCTGTATGTACTGTATGTGTATGTATGCGTGACCCTTCCTGCCTGTATGTACTGTATGTGTGTATGTGTATGTGTGACCCTTCCTGTCTGTATCTAATGTATGTGTGTATGTGTTACCCATTCTGCCTGTATGTGTGTATGTGTGACCCTCCCTGCCTGTATGTGTGTATGTATGTGTAACCCTTCCCACCTATATGTAGTGTATGTGTGACCTTTCCTGCCTGTATGTGTGTATGTATGTGTGACCCTCCCTGCCTGTATGTACTGTATGTGTATATGTGTGACCCTTCCTGCCGGGATGTACTGTATGTGTGTATGTGTGACCCTTCCTGCCTGTATGTACTGTATGTGTATGTGTGACCCTTCCTGTCTGTATCTAATGTATGTGTGTATGTGTGACCCATTCTGCATGTATGTGTGTATGTGACCCTCCCTGCCTGTATGTGTGTATGTATGTGTGACCCTTCCCACCTATATGTACTGTGTGTGTATGTGTGACCTTTCCTGCCTGTATGTGTGTATGTATGTGTGACCCTCCCTGCCTGTATGTACTGTATGTGTATATGTGTGACCCTTCCTGCCTGTATGTACAGTATGTGTATGTGTGACCCTTCCTGTCTGTATGTAATGTATGTGTGACCCATTCTGCCTATACAGTATGTGTGTATGTGTGACCCTCCCTGCCTGTATGTGTGTATGTATGTGTGACCATTCCCACCTATATGTACTATATGTGTGTATGTGTGACCCTTCCTGCCTGTATGTGTGTATGTATGTGTGACCCTGCCTGTATGTACTATATGTGTGACCCTTCCTGCCTGTATGTGTGTGTACGTATGTATGTAACCCTGCCTGTATGTGTGTATGTGTATGTATGAATGTGTGACTCTGCCTGCTTATGTATGTATGTATGAATGTGACCCTGCCTGCGTGTGTATGTATGTATGTATGTATGTATGTGACCCTGCCTGCATATGTATGTCTGTATGTATGTGACCCTGCCTGTATGTGTGTGTCTATGTATGTATGTATGAATGTGTGATCCAGCCTGCATGTGTATGTATGTACGTATTTATGTATGTATGAATGTGACCCTACCTGCATGTGTATGTATGTCTGTGTGTATGTATGTATGTGACCCTGCCTGTATGTATGTGTGACCATTCCTGTATGTGTATATGTTTGTACGTATGTGTGACCCTGTATGTATGTATGTATGATCCTGCCATGTATGTATGTGTATATATGTAGCGGTTATATTATACAGCACACACTTTTTTGGGGGTTGGGGGGGCGCGGTAGCACGCTTGTGCTTCGGGCACCATGGCCACATGCTACACCTCTGGATGGAACGGAGCTAATTCTGGAAAATCTGTCTCTCGGCCCCTAGTTCTATCAACTAGTACTCCTGCTGGAAAACAGATTAGAGACGAATATGTAACTTTTTTTAATGGGGAAGGTGTCGTTTCCTGGCAAGAAGTCCATATTAGTTAAAAAAAAATTAAAACAAAATAATGTTGACTCGTTATTTAAGTATACTGGGTTTTTTTAAACAAAAATGTTGATTTTATTAACTGTTTTCATGTTGTCTTACCATTTTACCTTATTAAATTATCTTACGTATGTGTTACCTGCGTACCATGTGCTACCTGCGTATCCTGTGTTACCTGGGTAGCTTATGTTACCAGGGTACCCTGTGTTACCTGCATATCCTATGTTACCTGGGTATCATGTGTTACCTGGAGACCCTGTGTTACCTGGATACCCTGTGTTACCTGGATACCCTGTGTTACCTGCGTACCATGTGTTACCTGCGTATCCTGTGTTACCTTGGTACCCTGTGTTACCTGGGTACCATGTGTTACCTGGGGACCCTGTGTTACCTGGGGACCCCTTTGTTACCTGGGTACCCTGTGTTACCTGCATACCATGTGTTACCTGCGTACCATGTGTTACATGGGTACCCTGTGTTACCTGGGGACCATGTGTTACCTGGGTACCCTGTGTTACCTGCATGCCATGTGTTACATGGGTACCATGTATTACCTGGGGACTATATGTTACCTGGGGACCATGTATTACCTGGGGACCATGTGTTACCTGTGATACCTCGGGACCTTCTGTTACCTGCGTACCATCTGTGACATGGGTACCTTCTGTTACCTGGGTTCCATTGTGTTACCATATTGAACTTTTAAACATTGATTAAGTGACATTAATGCATTTGTTTTCCTTAATTACCTTTTTTTCTTTAGGACATTTTTTAAAACAGCAAATGTATTTCCCCAATTATTAATATTTTTTTAAACATTTTTAACAAAGTATTAATGCAAACTACAGTAACAGGAATTCTTTACATGATTCCAATAAATATACCGAGAAAATGAGAGCCCTTTACATACGTCCCACTCAGATTGGTAGAATCAGGCACATGAGAAATTGCACATGTATTGCAGAAACCCAAATACAAAAAGCAGATATAGGACCTCATTCAGAGCCGGACGCTATTTGCGCTCGCTCGTTCAGAAAAAAGGGGTGGCTATTCAAATGAATCGTTAGCTCTTTGCGGTCTGTTCACGCCTCTAGGTCTGAATGAGCGTACAAAACATGCGGTCGTTTTTTGGAAAATTACGCCCCCTGGCCGCTCGCATCCTACGTCATGTCCGCTATTTATTAGATTAATCGAGTACATCGACCAGCGTATGAACTGCTCGCTATTCTTGTGGTTGGTTTTCCTACCGCAATCTTGCGAGCAGTTCTGACTATAAAATAACCCAGTGACGTGGTCAATGATGCTGCTGTATTAATTATGCACACCCATAAAACGCCCGTTTTGACCTTTAAGCACGCCTGCGTTCGGATCTCCACTCCCTGTTTTCAAGCACCTTCCGCTGTTACCACCCACATACGCCTCCTCCTGTCACTCAAAATAGCAGGCATTCGCTATTTAGCGAACAAACGATTTTCGGCCGCACTGACTGGTTCGCGCATGCGTATTACGATCCATACGCATGCGCAGTTGTGCAAACATCGCTCGGAACGAACGAGCGGCCGCTTACGGGCGGCTCTGAATCAGGCCCATAGACTTGTGAAGCAAAAAAAAAACAATTTACAAACAGTGGGCCTGATTCAGAGCCGGAATCAGGGCGTTTTTTTTTGTAGCGGCCTCATGGCCGCTTGCTAAGCTGTGCGTGACCACCCACAGCTTTTGCGAGCAGCCAGGTGATGGTCGCGACCATCGGGGCTTGCGACGAGACCCTTGTGGTAGGGTCTCGTTTGTCGCAAGCCCCAGAGAGCTTCCTGCTCTAACAAAGCAGGAAGCTCTCCACTGACATCACTGGGGATGTCAGTGGTGCCTCCCACAAACGGCAAGCTTTCCTTCGGGAACGCCTCCGTTCGTGTAGCCACCCCCCTCCCTGCCTCCAAAACGGGTCGAGCTGTCTATCAACATTGACAGCCGCCCTTTTGTAGTGAGTCCCGGAGCGAGAGAATTTCTCTCTCGCTCCGGGGCTTGCATATGAGCGCGGTGCGAGTGCGCAATACCCCACCATCGACCCGCTTGCGAGCGCTATGCGCTCGCGAGCAGGTCTGACTCAGGCTCAGTGTACAAGGAAAACACAATCAAATACATGAAATCAAACATCCCAGAACCGGGATAAAGGAGTGTGAGAAACCATCTTTAGGATATGATGATCTATTCAATAATCATCTCAAAGAAAGATCTGGAGATAGAGCAGAGATATATTCATTTAACGTGGCAAATTTGAAATACTGATAATATAAAAAAGTTTAAAAAATAAAAAAATCTTCATTAGGATGAAGTACTGCCTGAGTACTGTGCCAAACTGAGTTTACAGTACTCGTGGAAGGCTCAGGTTGGTTGGAAGGGGGAGCAGTGGAACCTGACGCATAATGGGGCTGATATTGATATGGAGGATTTTGGTGATACGTCCGAAGGGGAGCAAAGGTTGGATAAGCTCGTGTTTTCCTCGAGTTGATTGACCACCCCACGATACGCCGCCTCATATACGACCCACTTAAAGTATAGCTGGGCCTGGGGCTTCATTTTGCCCATATCGTTCCTAAATATTTTGCCCGAACACTGAAAATTCATCAGTGCTTTTATGCAATACCTCCTTTGCAAGTTTAATATATTCATCCTCTTCCTCCGACCATCCTGGCTGAGAGGATTTTGCAGCTGCCATTCCACTTGGCCTCCTCCTCTTTGCCGGTGGCTCTGAGGCTTCGCTTGGGTGATTGGTAGCACCCCGCTGCTCTCCACACGGTCGATTAGCTCGCTGGTCGGAGAGCCAACATCAATTTCCGTAGCAAGGAACTATGAAAAATACAAAAACAAAATGAGCCAAAAAGAAACAAAAATAAATAATAAAAAAAAAGGAATGTCATTTAAATTTAGCCACCACTGTTAAGTAATAAGAAAACTTACGGCATGCTGGCTATCCAATTACTCTTGAGGAACCTCCAAATCCTCGTCCAGCGAACTCTCTGACAGCATCTCTGGCTCTTTCTCCAAGACGAAGCTGAACAGATAAAGATGGTTTCTGTACCTCGTCTGTCCCTGCTCCGGAATGCATGGATTTTATGTATTTGTTGTGTTCCCTCGTAAACCCTGTTCGGGAATTATTGATTTTTTGCTTCACAGAAGCTATGTCTGCCTTTGCATCATGGCTTCTGACATACGTGAGCAATTTCTCATATGCCTGGTTCTTCTTTGTCCGATCTGTGTAGGACTTTATGCGTAAGATCCACAGGCACTCATTCTCTCTGGATAATTCAATTAATCCTGTCCAGAATTCACGGTTAGCTGCCATTGCTGTTTGGAAAAAAAGAAAAGACATATTAATAGAGATCCGTTCAAGATGCTTATGGAGGCATATTAAATTTGGATTAAAAATGCAGCCCTTTTCACATACTGGACTATTGAATTTGTCCCTTTCGTTACTCTAAAAACAATTTTGAAAATAATATGTTCCAAAAGGGCCAAAACAGGATAAAAATAGCAACAGACTTTGGAAAATGCCATGCTGTTTTAGATTAATAGAGGAGAAAAATGATGTGGGGGTCCCCCGTATTAAGCCAAACCGTCACCAGGCTTATCAAAACCAGTCCTGGTTCCCAAAATACAGGGGACAAATGATGTAGGGGCCCCCCGTATTCAGCGCAACCAGCACTGGGCTCTGAGCTGGCCCTGGTTCTGGAAATAGAGTGGAAAAAAAGGAGTAGGGTTCCACTGTATTTTCCTGAACCAGCACCAGACTTTTTCTAGCGGGGGGGCGATGCCGCAGCCAGGGGAGCCCTCATACCAGCCAGGGAGCAGGGGACCACACTAAAAAAGGGGTCCCCCTCTCCAAGGCCAAAGCTGATAGCCCGGGGCTATCCCCAGCACCCCTGGGCGGTGGGTGCCAGGTTGATTGTGTAATGTGTGGTTCAAGTAAAATTTTATAAATTGGCTTTTGCTGTGTAACTACAGTTCCCAGCAAGGCTACCCCGCATGCTGGTACTTGGGGAACCACAAGTATCAGCTTGCAGAGCATTACGGGCATGCTGGTACTTGTAGCTCCACGGTAAAACCAATATGTAAAAACGATATAACACACACACTGTTGAAAATTACAATTTTATTACAACCAACATACACACACACACACACGCACACACAATATCACATATCCCCTCTACCCCAACACATTGTATAGCACCAATATTCCTCCTGCACAGCAGCACCCCCACATTGCATGACATGGCTATTTCCCCTGAACAACAGCACCCCAAAAAATTGCATGCCTCTAATATTCCCCCAGCACAGCAGCACCCCCAGATTGCATAGCACCCATATTCCCCCAGCACAGCAGCACCCCCACATTGCATGTCACGCCTATTCCTCCAGCACAGCAGCACCCCAAAACATTGCATAGCACCCATATTCCCCCAGCACAGCAGCACCCCCACATTGCATGACACGGCTATTCCCCCTGCACAGCAGCACCCCAACACATTGCATGCCTCCAATATTCCCCCAGCACAGCACCCCCACATTGCATGACATGCCTATTCCCCCTGCACAGCAGCACCCCAATACATTGCATAGCACCCATATTCCCTCAGCACATCAGCACCCCCACATTGCATGGCATGCCTATTCCCCCTGCACAGCAGCACCCCAACACATTGCATGCCTCCAATATTCCTCCAGCACAGCAGCACCCCCACATTGCATGACACGGCTATTCCTCCTGCACAGCAGCACCCCAACACATTGCATAGCACCCATATTCCTCCAGCACAGCAGCACCCCCATATTGCATGACATGGCTATTCCTCCTGCACAGAAGCACCCCAACACATTGCATGCCTCCAATATTCCCCCAGCACAGCAGCACCCCCACATTGCATGACACGGCTATTCCCCCTGCACAGCAGCACCCCCACATTGCATGACACGGCTATTACTCCTGCACAGCAGCACCCCAACACATTGCATAGCACCCATATTCCTCCAGCACAGCAGCACCCCCATATTGCATGACATGGCTATTCCCCCTGCACAGCAGCACCCCAAAACATTGCATGCCTCCAATATTCCCCAAGCACAGCAGCACCCCCACATTGCATGACACGGCTATTCCTCCTGCACAGCAGCACCCCAACACATTGCATAGCACCCATATTCCCCCAGCACAGCAGCACCCCCACATTGCATGACACGGCTATTCCCCCTGCACAGCAGCACCCCAACACATTGCATGCCTCCAATATTCCCCCAGCACAGCACCCCCACATTGCATGACATGCCTATTCCCCCTGCAAAGCAGCACCCCAATACATTGCATAGCACCCATATTCCCTCAGCACATCAGCACCCCCACATTGCATGGCATGCCTATTCCCCCTGCACAGCAGCACCCCAACACATTGCATGCCTCCAATATTCCCCCAGCACAGCAGCACCCCCACATTGCATGACACGGCTATTCCTCCTGCACAGCAGCACCCCAACATATTGCATAGCACCCATATTCCTCCAGCACAGCAGCACCCCCATATTGCATGACATGGCTATTCCCCCTGCACAGCAGCACCCCCACATTGCATGACACGGCTATTACTCCTGCACAGCAGCACCCCAACACATTGCATAGCACCCATATTCCTCCAGCACAGCAGCACCCCCATATTGCATGACATGGCTATTCCCCCTGCAAAGCAGCACCCCAACACATTGCATGCCTCCAATATTCCCCCAGAACAGCAGCACCCCCACATTGCATGACACGGCTATTCCTCCTGCACAGCAGCACCCCAACACATTGCATAGCACCCATATTCCTCCAGCACAGCAGCACCCCCATATTGCATGACATGGCTATTCCTCCTGCACAGCAGCACCCCAACACATTGCATGCCTCCAATATTCCCCCAGCACAGCAGCAGCCCACATTGCATGACACGGCTTTTCCCCCTGCACAGCAGCACCCCCACATTGCATGACACGGCTATTACTCCTGCACAGCAGCACCCCAACACATTGCATAGCACCCATATTCCTCCAGCACAGCAGCACCCCCATATTGCATGACATGGCTATTCCCCCTGCAAAGCAGCACCCCAACACATTGCATGCCTCCAATATTCCCCCAGCACAGCAGCACCCCCACATTGCATGACACGGCTATACCTCCTGCACAGCAGCACCCCAACACATTGCATAGCACCCATATTCCTCCAGCACAGCAGCACCCCCATATTGCATGACATGGCTATTCCTCCTGCACAGCAGCACCCCAACACATTGCATGCCTCCAATATTCCCCCAGCACAGCAGCAGCCCACATTGCATGACACGGCTATTCCCCCTGCACAGCAGCACCCCCACATTGCATGTCACGGCTATTCCCCCTGCACAGCAGCACCCCAAAACATTGCATAGCACCCATATTCCTCCAGCACAGCAGCACCTCCATATTGCATGACATGGCTATTCCCCCTGCACAGCAGCACCCCAACACATTGCATGCCTCCAATATTCCTCCAGCACAGCAGCACCCCCACATTGCATGACACGGCTATTCCTCCTGCACAACAGCACCCCAACACATTACATAGCACCCATATTCTCCCAGCACAGCAGCACCCCCACATTGCATGGCATGCCTATTCCCCCTGCACAGCAGCACCCCAAAACATTGCATGCCTCTAAAATTCCCCCAGCACACCAGCACCCCCACATTGCATGACACGCCTATTCCCCCTGCACAGCAGCACCCCAATACATTGCACAGCACCCATATTCCCTCTGCACATCAGCACCCCCACATTGCATGACACGCCTATTCCCCCTGCACAGCATGGCAGTCAGATCCCCTCTGTCCTCCAACACCCCCGCATAGCATGGCTGTCAGATTCTTCACCCCCGCCCGCCCGCACACTTTGCTGACACATTCTCTCCCTCCCCCCCCGTTGCATGTCAGCCAAACACACAACCATTTATAGCCAGCCATATGTGCCCCTAAACATTGGTGGTCAGTGGGGGGAGGGATAGATGGGTACTTACCTTTTTAAATAGCTTGTCCAGGTGTCCGCGTAAATGTGGTATCTGTAGCCTCTGCAAGCTTGGGAATGACTGGAGTCCGGCGGGGAGTGTGGTGGGAGGGGCCGTCATTCATCGTTCATTCTGCCAAAAATGAACGATTTTCTGAACGAAAGTCGTTATGTTGGACAGTCAGAATGGACGATGAACGAAAACTACAAACTACAAATGGGAGCGTGCTTGAACGATTTACGTTCATCGTGCAACCACAAAAAATGTATGAGTTTTTTGAACGATTGAATGATAATGACGTTGTTAACGACAAATTGTTAAAAATATCGTTATGTGTGTACGCACCTTTACCAATCTTTGTTATCAGTGCACTCTTGCACCAGCTGAATTCTGCTTAGCCCGCAAATCTGTTGAAAAACCTTGATACACCCTCTCTACACTTGAAAATACTACGTTAGATGCATGTGCAGTATGAAAAAACACACAAGGTGCAAGACTGATTTTAACTGGCTTGAGTTCTAGGAAGCAGCATCATATTTTAAATATAAACCTCTTGTCCTTTTTGCGGCTTAAGAAATACTGCCCACCCCAGAGCACCTGTGGCCCCTCTTTATATCCCTTTGCTCCTCCACCCCATTTACCCTTTACCATGTTCATATTTTTGTTTATTTGTATCAAAAATGTGAAATACTCATGTGAATGTGCTACCATTTATTTTGCCCGTCCCACGTACTATATCATATTTTTATTCTTGTCAGTTAATAACAAAAGTTTGCAAACAAAAAGACACATGGAATGACCACTGGTAGTCTATTACCTTCTGTAAAGATAGAACACTACACTTATGCATTATACAGTAATATAGCTAATGCGCATGTTTAGAATTCAATGCTATGACACTCTACGCTGACATAAGACACTACACCCCACTCCCCATTTTCTCCCTTTCAATTAAATCTGTGTATGCACCAACACGGTCAATGCTCAGTGACGACCCAAACTTTTATACTAGGCATACATGTAATGTAGCATTCATGCATTAATAGTTGTATACAAGGATGGACTGGGGCTATATTTCAGCCCTGGCAGTCCGCCCTGCACTTGCGTGTGAAGGGGTTGTGGTTAGATTCAGAGGGGCGTGCCATGAGTCACGGGGCTGGCCTCGCTCCACGCCCCCGTCTTTCCCCAACCCAGCACAGCAGCCATCGGCCCATCCATGCCTCCACCCTTTCTGTCTCCGAGATATTTACAGTGATTCCGGAGCCATGGGATGGAGGGTGGGGGACTCTTCATTTCCCCCTCCTCGAGCTGGTCCTTAAGCCGTCGGCCCTTCTGGCATATGCCAGAAGCGCCCGATGGCCAGTCCGGCCCTGGTTGTATGAGCAATTGTTTGATTGTAGGTTACAGCTACGTGGAGTAATATCAGTCCAGCATATGATTATAAAATTAACCAGAACAGGTTAAATCCAATTTCATGTCTAACTTACAAAAGTAAATAATTGAAGACAAATACTTCATCTTGATGTAACAAAAACATGTTTTGCATTAAGCTTCCAGTAATCTAAATACAAGGCCTGTTCTTCTCTGTGTAATCTTGCAATTAAACATAAAATATTTTTTTGCAAATAATTTCTCATCTGTATATAACCCGCAGTCACAATAATTCTTAAAAAAAAAAAAATTGACTTGTAGCTTCAGAGAAATAATGATTTATGTATTGGTGATCTATCAATTTTTTATGTCTTGTTATCAAATGTTGTGATACATGTTGATATGTATTCTGACCGTTGGCAAAAAAAATAATAATAATAATCACAGTTTCCTCATTGGTAATAAAGGGATGGAGTGTAAACAGCCTTTGGCATCGCTAATTAAAACGGCAATTCACAAAAGGAATCCTCAGAATGTTTCTTTGTGCAGTTGCAGAATAATGAATGATTCTGTTCTCATTTGTTGCCTCTGATAAATAAGGACTGAAAGTGTCTGAGAATGTGGAGAAGTTCAGCTGACGAATTACAATGCTTAACACATTTTCTGCCTGCAGCTGGCCCATTTACTCAGGTTCCTTACACAAACCTGATTTTATGAAATAAAGACTGGAAATCACACACAATTGGAGCATATATTTGTATGGTGTGGAACAGCCATGCTATTGCCCATATCTTGTATGACATTTTTTTGGTGTGTTTCACTAGGCTCATAGCATGTGCTACATATACTACTTACAGCAGATGCTGGCTTGTGCAAACAGCACCTTGAACAACAGTAGCAACTTAATATCGACACAGACAACAGTTATGGCATTTACATTTATTCATCAATTTATTTGGTAACAATTAAACTAGAATAATAGGAGAAAAATGGCAAAGAGGAGGGGTAAGCAGATTAACATATACTATCAGGCCCTGCCCCACAGCAGCCTTAAAAGGCATATACTATCAGGCCCTGCCACACGATGTCTAAGAAGTGACAAAAGTCAGACAGCTTGCTATCATTCCCCTCACCTCACCCTAAACCGTGTGGTGCCCATCTCAAAAGGCAACTCCTCTCCTCCATATTCATGTCTAAAGGAGACCTTTCTGGCTAGATGGAGTCGCTGACCCATGGATAGAGGCTATCAGATAAAAATGCCACTGTGGAGGAGAGTGTATCTGCTATGTATATGTACCTGCTATGTATTTGCACAACCAATTATTTCTGATCTGCCAAACTCCTCACCACTTGGAAAAATAGCTAAAGAAGACCAACTAAAGACCTAAACAATGCCCAGCTGTCAGCAGCACAATGCATTATGGTTGGGTGGTGGAAAAAAGGGGGGTTTGCAAATCAGAATCATGCTATGGCAGACCACAGAACCCCTCCCTCCCACCAAACTGAAAACCAAAATAACAGGCAGCATCACAGATAACCTCATGATGAGCTGTATCAAAGCACTCAAATAACCCCCTCCAAAACATTCAGGACCGCTGGATGGAGGTGCCTTGTACTGCTAAAGACATCCAATTACACTTCTTGTGAATCCAAGAATCAAGGACCCCACCAAGAACTGGGCCACTGAGACACCCATGGGGGTTGGGTACTGAAGGGGTGTGGCCAAATCTGGGAGACATGACCACGCCCCCTCAAAAAACAAAATCTCTTTAATGTATGGTGCTGCATGCTGCAAAGGGGGCCAGCAGGTGGCCCAGACTGTGCTAGGCCTTTTCAACTGGCCCAGACTTGGGTAATTAGTACCCACGCCCTCTGTGCCACCGCAAACTACACAACTGCTGCAGGTAATTTCCAGCCTAAAGTATCCCAACAAAAACACTGACTACCTGTAGATCTGAGCAGAAAATTGGAAGAGGGCAGTGCCTGAGGCAATGGGGACTGAGAAGCCCAACATACAAAAGAGTGACCAAACATTCACCAGGAGAATGTCTAAAGTCAAAAAATAAGTAAGAGTAATCAGCTCAACAAAACCACAATCAAAAGGCACTAAACATCAAAGACAGAGGGAATTAAAGGAGGGAGAGAGGACTAGAGATGGGAAAGGGTCAGGGAACTGATCTAAGGTAAAAAAAAAAAAAAACAATTGAAATACCTATTAGGTACCTTTATATTTTTTTCAATATGGTCCCAATACGCCTGCCAGGAGCTCATACCCCCGGGAAGTGAGTGGGAACAGTCTCAGGTACCCACATTCATTGGTGCTGCAAACAAAAGGAAAGGCCTCAAACATATTAGGAAAAAGCCCCTGTGTGAAAATGCAGCAGATGTAATAACACTAACAGGGGTATTCAATTTGGAGCGAAAAGTCCGTGCTGGACTTTTCGCTCCACATCGGAGATTTTCCTGGGCTAAAGTATCAGGCGCACGCCCTCTTTATTCCCGTATTCAATTAAAAAGCTACGAAAACGGGAGCCGGCGAAATAGGATCGGCGAAAAAAACGGAATTTACCTGGAATAATTGTAGGACCCCCCTAAAGCTGTCAAAACATGGGGGATCACTATGGGTACCCCGTTTTAGCCTGCAAATGAAAGTTGGGGTGTTAAATAGCTGCGGCAGGTGTTTTTTCTCCGACATTGAAGAAGTGTTGCAGAAGAGCACTTCCGTTATTGTTTTCATTTTTTTAAGTGGTCCCATCAAATTTGGGGTACATGAAAATGGGTACTAGCATATTTTTATGTCCCTAAAGTAATTTAAAAAAAATTCTGCAAAAATGCGCCTGCTTATTCTAGAATACACCTGCCGCATACTTGCAGAATACCCCCGAACCTATTTCCCTATTTTTAAGCATTTTTTTCCATTTTTTTTTTCTTCACCCCAATTTTTAAATAATTTTTTCGGGGTGTCCCTAATATTTTTTTTTTACTTTTTTTGACACAGTTTATTTTTAAATGACATTCCCAGGGTTGCAGGCTATTTTTTTTAAGCCTGCACCCCTAAACCCCAATTCTGCACTTTTTTTCGCCACCTATTCAGTGGTGAAAAGTTATCCCCGTTTTTTTTCAAAGACTTTTCGAACCTGCGAAAAGTCTTTGAAATTGAATACGGGGATAATTGAAATCAGCGAATATGACGTCATCGGCGATAATTTATCGCCGATTCCGAAATTTTCCCTCCAAATTGAATACCTCTGTAAATATCAAGTGAAGGAGGTGCTATCTCGGAGCACTCCTATGGAAACCCCAACCAGACGCCATACAAAATACAATGCAGCCAACGACATCAGGCACATCCAAGTGTCACTCTCTCTTCAGAGTGCTGCAAAATACAAAAAAAGGATCACATCACTCAACACAGCATACTAATAGGTGGTAAGTGGCCGCAGCCGTAGACTCTGCCACCAATTTGTGTAGCTGACATAAGCCAGGGTAATGCAGGTGTAATGCCCAAAGCAGCAAACAAAACCTACACCCCTATAGCTCATCACTAGATAAGCAAAGGCAACAACACAGGGCAGATCTGCATGCTAATTTAATGCCAACAGGCTGGGTCCAGCAAGAATTGCCAACCTAAACAAGCGATTGTCATAAGCTTTGCAAGCTTATGGATGAATATTAGGCAAGGGCACACAATGAGCAAAACAAAGAGCAACAGAGAAGGAGTACAAAATCCTCTCCATGTAAAACAGAACAGAGCAAGGCTATCAGCAGCAATTGCATAGTAAGCCACCATAAGTATGGGGGTCATATCATGATTTTGCAGTGACAGAAGGCCGGAACACACATCTTACAGTATTTATTTGTTTATTAAGATTGTCTAAAGATGGTGAAAGCAAAACTATGGCACTGCCCAGCAGTGCCAGATTAAGGTCTTCATGGTCCTGGAGCTGAAATTTATGAAGGGCCTATTGTGTGCTGCCGCAGGGGGCGTGATAACTGCTATGAGAGTGTATCTAGTGATATGAGAATGTGTCCAGTACTGTGGAGGTGTGGTCTGTGCTGTAGGGTGTGGCTAGCACCATGGAAGGTATAGCTACTCGCCTACCTTCATCAACCTCAATCTCCCTCCTGTCTTTGCTAGTATAAATCATAGATTAATACCTGTTATATTACTGACCACTGAATAAAAAATAAATAGTAAAAATACATATTAATAAAATGCAACTATTTTTATTTTATTAACAGAAATATACCTGACAATGATAAATTTGCCTTAGACATTGGAGCGCCATATAGACTGCATTTTGCATATTGGCAGAGATCCATTGGGTCCACTCTTCCCATTCCCCACAACAAAATTAACTGTTTGTCAACACTCAGGGCCTGATCCAAACGCTAAGCCGCGAACGCTCGCTATGGGCGATTGTCACCCGTCTGCGCATGTGTCAAAATACGCATGCGCAAACCAGTCACTGCATCTGGGAATTGTGCGCTCGTAGCACACAGACTGGACTCCACTTTGAGTGACAGAATGTGCCGTTTGTGGGTGGTAACTGGGGAAGGTGCTTGTGAACGGGAGAGTGGAGGTGTGAACGCAGGCGTGTCTGGGCGTCAAAACTGAGTTTAATGGGTGTCCATAATTAGCATGGATGCGTCATTGTACACGTCTCTTGGTTGTATTTCAGCCTGCAGTGATCGCAGTGTTTGTGGCGGGATATGGGCTACCGCAAGCGCTGTGTGCAGCTCCGATGGCTCTCGATGTTACTGATTAATCATACACTTCCTGGAGATGACGTGTGCTAAGAAAGAAAAGTGGGCATCATTACACCGGCGTGTGCTCGCTCTGCCGTCGCTCTCTAAAACATAGAGGGCGTCCTTAAACCAGACAGTCCGATCGCGGAATTTGCATACCCGCTCCCTGACCGCAGCAAGAGAGCGCAGCATAGCATCCGGGTCTGAATCGACCACTCAGACTTTTACATTTCTGATGCAAGAAATCCAAAAGCTGACACAGAGCATATTTGTGCGCAGTAATAGCCACCTCCCAGTCTCTGGCCAGGAACGCTCATCACTTTCCCAAGACAGTTCTGAAACCATGCATCTCAATCAGAGAAGCGTCTTTGTGCGTACACACAGTGTGACGCATGCGTCATACCAATTTATAGTGATTTTCATGCATCCACAGTAGCAAAACATCGCTCAAATATGACAACATCTGCATTGTGTGCAGCCCTGAATCAGGCCCATGGTGCATTATATACACATGTATTACGCACAAATATCAGCCAATTTTAAACATACTTTGGATAAGAAATGGCTCACTTATCAGTGACCGTTACCAGCCATCCATTTCATGCCAGATAACCACCTTGACGGAAATAGGAAATTGTCTTTCAATGGGTACAATAGAGTACCCAGAGGAAACAAAGACAAGTATAGTATAGGGAGAATATACAAACTCCACACAGTAGGGGCCATGGTGGGAATGAAACCCTGGACCTCAATGCTGGGAGGCAGTAATACTGACCGCTACACAATCTGTGCTGCCCCAGTGATATATATAATTGCCAGTACACACAGCATTGCCCCCACAGATGTAATATACATAATATTACCCCAATACCAACAGTAGATACAGCATTGCCCCCGCAGATGTAACATACATAATATTACCCCCATACCAACAGTATATACAGCATTGCCCCCACAGATGTAATATACATAATATTACCCCCATACCAACAGTATATACAGCATTGCCCACACAGACGTAATATACATAATATTACCACCATACCAACAGTATATACAGCATCGCCCCCACAGATGTAATATACATAATATTACCCCCATACCAACAATATATACAGCATCACCCCCATAGATGTGATATACTGTACATAATATTACCCACATACCAACAGTATATACAGCATCGCCCCCACAGATTTAATATACATATTACCCCCATAACACTGATATTGGGGTACTATTGTTGTATATATTACATCTGTAGAGGGAAATGCTGTGTATACTTCTGTTATGGGGCAAACATTGTGTATATTATATCTGTGTGGCCAATGCTGTATTTATAGCATTGCCCCCACAGATACAATGTACACAATATTAGCACAGCAGTATATACAGCATTTCCCCATCAAATATAATACGTATAATATTGCCCCAGCAGTATACACAGTATACTGTCACTCTCCAAACTCGTATTGTCTGTGCTTCAGCCCTCAGCCTGCATGCCTCAGTTATGATCAGCAGCTGACCTCACCTCATGCCAAGTCTTCACCTTGCTGCCGGTCAGTCTTCACGCAGCTGCTTCCTGTGCTGCTTCAGGTAGCGAGGCAGCACTGTGGAGGCACTGTGTCATTATGAGTATCCTGGACTAGAGAAGCCCTTTCCTGCACTGCCATCCCGTGTAACCGCCGCTATGTGTGCCGCGCATGACCCACCAGTGACGCGACAGGGGGGAGGGGGGGTCGCGGCTCGTAGCTGGGGGACGGGACCTTGGACGGCCACTGGCAGGCTGCTGTAGCAGGAAATTACAATCCTGTCTACAGCAGCAGATTAGTCACAGATGCTGTGGGCTTGTTTTGATTGGGGGCCTGGAGCTATAGCTCCATCCACCCCATTAGTAATCCTGCCCTGCTGCCCAGACACCAAGCACAGAGATCACAAAAATTTAAGGAAACAGGATGGGTTTTAGTTAGGGATGTGCGCCGGACCATTTTTGCTGGATTTGTTTCTGATTCATTGTCTGGCTTTGGGTTTGGATTTGCCAAACCTGCCATGACTGGTTTTGGATTTGGATTTTTTGACAAAAATTTACAAAAAAAAAGCTAAAATCACATAATTTGGGCTTTTTTTGTTCTTAGGGCGGAATTCAATTGATTTCGTGGCCTGCATCTCCCGTCTAAAGTGATAGGAGATCGCGGGCCGCTATTCAATTGCGCCAGCTTTTCACGCTGATCACACCCATAGAGGTCAGGTTTAGCCGTGTAAAGCAGCTAAACCCGACCAAAGTGCTGGGCGCGGTCGCGAAAATTGATGTTTGGGCGCCCAAACATGTCACTTTTCGCACATTTCAGCTCTCATCCCCCAGGGGCTGCGAGCTGAAATGTAGCGCTTGGCAGCTGATCGCGCCCGACAGGAGCAAGAATAGAATGGCTCCGTCGGGCGCGATAGGGGCTGGAAAGAATTGAATTCTGCCCTTAGAGTATTATTAACCCCAATAACATTAATTTCCAGTCATTTACAGTCAATTTAGACCACCTCACAGCTCACAATATTGTTTTCACCATTATTGGCCAAAAGCTGCAGCGAGCTGGCTGGTTACTAAGCGACAGCCACAGCAGTTTAAAGCACATCTATGAAACATTGCCACTCACAACCACTCACTACTGAGTCACAGTACTTGTGTGTTATGGACACATAGAGGGTTAAGGCCCAAGGAGTCACGGTTCTTGTATACACAAAAGGCTACTGCCCATGGAGTCACGATTCTTTTATACACAGTGGGCTAAGGCCCAAGGAGTTATGGTTCTTGTATACACAGAGGACTACGGCCAAAGGAGTCATGTTGCTTTAATACACAGAGGGCTACTGCCCAAGGAGTCAAGGTGCTTTTATACACAGAGGGCTATTGCTCGAGGTGTCACGGTGCTTGCATACACAGAGTGCTAAGGCCCAAGGAGTCATGGTGCCTGTATACACAGTGGGGTACAGTACCAAAAAATAATATTTTTTTTTCTTTTTAACTTTTGACTGAAATTTTTTGTTTACTTTTTTAAACTTTTTTTTTTTGTACACAGCCACTTGTGAGTCTTGACACTTTAATCAGCAGAGTATAGCGCAGCATACATCAGCGTGCAGTGTGCCCTCTATACACAATCACTTTGCCAGCACAGGCACTTGTAAGTCTGGACACAGTCACTTTAATAAGCAGAGTATAGCGCAGCATACATCAGCGTGCAGTGTGCCCCCTATACAGTCACTTTACCAGCACAGCTACTTGTGAGTCTCTGGACACAGCCACTTAATCAGCAGAGTATAGCACAGCATACATCAGCATGCAGTGTGCCCCCTTACGCAATCACTTTGCCAGCACAGCCAATTGTGAGTCCCTGTACACAGCCAGAGGGTATCACTTTTAGCAGAGCAGTGCGCAGCACGCGGAGCGTGGGAGTGAAAGAACGCAGAGTCCCGATCTCGGCGACTTATGTAGAGGCGAAGTCTTGCGAGAATCCGACATCAGGAGGATGACGTTCGGCCTCACAGTGGGATCCGAGTCAGGCGGGAACACCCGAGCCGCGGATCCCCGCTGTTCGTAGCAGTTCGGATTCCACAGAATCCGAACTGCTCATCCCTAGTTTTAGTGTATATAGAAATAGCAAAACTGTTATCATACTGATTGATAGTAAAACTATACTGTAGTAATTATGTGTACTCATGCAAATAAAACTAATAAAATCTCTCATTTGTGTCCATGTTGTTGTGTACTAATCACACTGAAATGCATATTAAATTGTTGAATAGACTCTATTTGACCACCACTAAATTGCATGAGATGTGACCCACTTGCTCAATAGCACTGTTGGCACCAATATGATATGGAAGGCACTATCATGCATGTCTTCTCTGAATGCCCTGTCCTTTGCCCCTTCTGGAAGGAGGTTTATACCCTTATTACCAATGTCTTGAAATTTACGCTTCCCCCTGACCCAGTGCTGGCCTCACTCCATTGGCACCCATTTGTGGTCCCTAAGTCAGATCACTATCAGGGGTATTCAATATGGGAGCGAAAAGTCCATGCTGGACTTTTCGCTCCACATCGGAGCTTTTCCTGGGATAAAGTATCGGGCTCACGCCCACTTTATCCCCATATTCAATTAAAAAGCTACGAAAACGGGAGCCGGCGAAATAGGATTGGCGAAAAAAAAACGGAATTTACCTGGAATAAATTGTAGGACCCCCCGAAAGCTGTCAAAACATGGGGGATCACTATGGGTACCCCCATTTTAGCCTGCAAATGAAAGTCGGGGTTTTAAATAGCAGCGACATGTGTTCTTTTTACGACATTGAAGAAGTGATGCAGAAGAGCACTTAGGTTATTTTTTTCATTTTTTAAAGTGGTCCCATCAACTTTGGGGTACATGAAAGTGGGTACTAGCATATTTATAAGTCCCTAAAGTGTTTGTTTTTTAAATTCTGCAAAAATGCACCTGCCGCTAATAGCCTATTTTAGAAAACACCTGCCGCATATTTGCAGAATATCCCCGAACCTATTTCCCTATTTTAAAACACATTTTTTCTTTTTTTTTTTAACCCCAAAATCTGTAATTAATTTTTTTGCGGTTTCCCTATTTTTACTTTCAACTTGTTTTGACATAGTTATTTTTTAAATGTCATTCCCAGGGGTGCAGGCTATTTTTTTAAGCCTGCACCCCTAATCCCCAATTCTGCACTTTTTTTCGCCACCTGTTCAGTGGTGAAAGTTATCCCCGTTTTTTTTAAAAGACTTTTCGAACCTGCGAAAAGTCTTTGAAATTGAACATGGGGATAATTGAAATCGGCGAAAATGACGTCACTGGCGATAAATTATGGCAGATTCTGAAATTTTCCCTCCAAATTCAATACCCCTGCAAGTCTTTGGTCATATTTTAATATTGCTTATGTATAAACTATGGAAAATAGGGGCTTACTCTGTCCAATTTTAGGATAGGGCTAAGTCACTCACTTAGTTCTATATAATGTTCTTTTTAATATTCAATGGACTAGGGAGCTGATTCAGACCCTCTTGCTAGATGCATACGTTCGCTCAATGCGTATGCAAATTCGGCTAAGTGACAGCAAGGTAGGCGATTGCACGGGAAGGCATTAGCACGCCCACTATGTCTTGGCATGCGATCACTATGAGTATGCAGACGCCCACCAGCCATTCATAAGACGCCCTCTTGCGCACGTCATCTCCTGGAAGTGCATGAAAACATTGGTACATCGAGCATCATCGAATGCAATCACAGCACTTGAGGTTGACAAAACCCTGCCGCAAGCACTGCGATCACTTCAGTGTGAAATCCCACCAAGTGACGTGTACTATGACGCTGCCTTTTAATTATGCATGCCTCTGAAACGGCGTTGCAACACTCAGGCACGCCTGTGTTCGTGCCTTCACTAGTGGTCTGCCCCTGTCACCACCCACAAACAGCCTCTCCTGTCACTCATTCTGCTGGGCTGTCTATGCTGGGCGAGCGAACGCTTCCCGATCTTTTGCAGTGGTTTGCGCATACACATGCGCACAATGCAAACCATCAGCAGCTACGAGCGAACGCATCCTAGCGAGAGAGTCTGAATGAGCTCCTAGGTCTCTCAATGTCAGCATACACAGTGTTACAGGTTGATAGTATTATTACTCCCCAAGGTATTTTTAGGTGGATCACTTTTTTCAAGAATAATGACTCCACTTCCACTTCCACGTTAATCCCAAAGATGCTTCTGATGAAGAACCTATATGGTTTGAAACGCGTTAAGCTGTACTGACTCGAGAAGACTCTGCGTGTGACAGGGATTAAGATTTCCATCTGGTCTAGGAGGAGGACTTGCCCTAAAGCTTGCCCTAAAGCAGGGTACTTCAACCCACGGGCAACGGGTGGCCCACGGAGCCATTACCCGTGGCCCGCCGATGATTACTGTAGTGCAGACCGCAGTAAGTGCAGTCTGCACTACAGACAGAAACAAACACACTGTCGCCGGCGCCGGCAGCAGTGTGTTTGTTTGATAGCTAGCCAATGAGAGTCAGACAGACTCTCATTGGCTGCTGCTGCTGCAAACACATCGCCACCGCCCGGCGGCTATGTGTGTGTTAATCAGTAGCCAATGAGAGTCAGAGAGACTCTCATTGACTGCTGCGCCCACTGCAAGAGCCGGGCTGGAGCTCACTCACGAGCTCCACCTTCCGGCTCCTGCAGTGGGTAATGGGAGAGACGTCATGACGTCTCTCCCATAATTCAGAGCGGGTCGGCCCGGGAGGACGGAGGAGCGGACGGCGGCGGGAGTGGGGATTCAGGTAAGTTTTTTTTTTTTCTTTACGTGTGTGTTTGTCTGCTGCACTGCTGCAGAGGGGGGTTGGATTACTGCTGGGGGCACTGCATGGAGGGAATACTACTTGGGGCACTGCTGGGTGGGACCACTACTGGGGGAACTGTATAGGGGGGAGGACTACTACTGACGGCACTATATAAAGGGCACTACTGGGGGCACTGCATGGGGTGACCACTACTGAGGGCACTGCATGGGGTGACCACTACTGGGAGCACTATATAAGGGGCACTGCATAGGGGGGACCACTACTGAGGGCACTGAATAAGGAGGACCACTACAAGGGGTACTGTATAAGGGGAACTACAGGGGGCATCTTTACTGGGGGCCTGCATAAGGGGGACCAAAACAGGGGGCACTGTATAAGGGGCACTGCATAGGGAGCATCACTACTGGGGGCCTGCATAAGGGGGACCACTACTGGGGGCACTGTATAAGGGGCACTGCATAGGGGGCATCACTACTGGGGGTCTGCAAGGGGGACCACTACTGGGGGGACTGCATAGGGGGGCTACTACTGGAGGCATTATATAAGGGGCACTACTGGGGGCACTGCACAGGGGGACTACTACTGGGGGCACAGCAGGGTGGGACTACTACTGGGGGCACTGCATAATGGGGACCACTACTGGGGCCACTGCATAGGGGGGACCACTACTGGGGGCACTACTGAGGGCACTGCAGAGGGGGGCAATTATGGGACATAATTAAAATTGCAAGAGGGTGCAGTTATGGGTCATAATTGTGTGAGGAGGGGGCAGAGTTTAAATACTGCAGTATAGCTTAGTGACCCTCGG
The DNA here is from genome assembly GCA_031769625.1 of Taudactylus pleione. NCBI lineage: Eukaryota > Metazoa > Chordata > Amphibia > Anura > Myobatrachidae > Taudactylus > Taudactylus pleione. The sequence goes on along the minus strand of JAUIMM010000443.1, from coordinate 1,478,786 downwards.
CTTCGTTTAATTTTTTAATGTGGCCCACCCTGCTGTAAAGGTTGAAGACCACGGCCCTAAAATGTACATCACCTATGAAGTATCCACTTTTAGCAGGAGATAGATTTGCCTGTTGTTTTTTTATAAAATGTGAGTGCATTATATTAATACATCTTAAATTGTTTAAAGCAGTGGTTCTCAAACTTTTTCACTTCAGGGCACCCTTAGTGTTACTACCGGTTTTTCGCTGCACCCCTAGGAGAAAAGAGTGATTTTTCTCTACATTATCTGCATAGGCAAACGCAGGGGGGGTTTCCGTCTGCCTGGAAACCCCCCTCCCCAGACCACACCATGACCGCAATAGAAATAGTAATATAATAGAATGTTACTATCGCTGCATGTTCTTCTCAGTATCACAAACTAAATAATTAGCACCACCTGTGGATCTTTTAACAGGTATCAGCCAGTAATAAATTACCTGTGCACCAACTAGGAGACCTGGAAAACATGCACTGTTAGAGATGTACTGCTATAGAGCCCAATATGTACATATTCTGTATGTCCAGGGCAGTGCTATGTTCTTCTGCTGCTCCTCCAGGCTCCCGGACTTGCTCCAATAGTCTGGAATGGTGCACACATCTAAAATAAATACATTCAGCTCAGGCAGGACTGCCTACTGCCGCATCTAATGGCTTATTGTGATCACTGGTCCTGTATATGCTGGAATTATTACACACAATACACTTTGTATGATGCTTATTAAAGCTGGTTAAGTACCAATTCTGCCCTCTTCATTGACAGGCCACACTCGCTCTAAAATGAGGCATTTTTTAAACCCCTCTCTGAAAATCCTGCGTTTGCCACTGATCTGTTTTCATACTTTGTGATGTTGGTTTAAGTGTCAAATAGTGCTGCTTATAGAGCATTTGGCACTTACCACCTCTTCTTACATCTCCCCACACTGTTACTGACTAAACTGTATTCAGCACTGGTGTGGGGTGGAAGGTAGTATTGAGGACCATGGTAATGATATTATTACATTGTTATAGATATTTTAACTGAAAATAAAGTGCAAAAGAAAAAAAGTAAAAAGTATGTAAGTCATATGCACTTTATCTCTTTTTAAAACATCTACAGTATAACCATGTAATAATATGTTTGCCTTGGTCTGCAATACACCCACCCCACACCAATGCTAAATATACAGATAATTTAACAATTGCACACATAATAAAAAGTAGGGGTAAAATAAATATTAAATGACATATATTAAATTGTAATAAATAATAACTACACTATCTCTACACTTCAGACACTCTCTGACAGAATATCACTAACCTAAGCAGAGGCAAGGAGCCACGCTGTGAGGTGCAGCCTGCGTGAGAAGAAAGGAGTCCAGGAAGTGTAGGAAGGGGGCGGGGCCACACCGCTCTGACTGACTGTCAGTGAGCCAGCCCAGCAGCACAACATGGGGCCGGGTATTTTTGTAAATGGCAGCAGGCTGCTAAGAGAGGCAGCGCGTGGCCCAACCAGCTTACTAGGAGCTGCATAAGCGCTGCTGCTCCCCTGGGAGTGGCGGCGCACAGTTTGTGAACCGCTGGTTTAAAGGGTTTTGCACTAACTTTGTTTTTGCTTTCTTTTTGCTTTTTGGGATTACCTTGAGAGTGAAAGTGGAGTCATTATTCTTGAAAAAAGTGATCCACCTGTAAACACCTTGGGGAGTAATAATACTATCAACCTGCAACAATGTGTATGCTTGTAGAGAAAAATTTGGGTAGAGTCTGCACTAATCAATCAGAACCATTGTTACTGAAAAGTATAATATAGTCTGAAAACCAACATTCCAGTCTTAATCAAAAATTATAATAAAGTAAGACTAATCCTTGGTTGGTGGTGCACCAGAATTATTTGTGAAAACACAATATCAACTGTTTATGCAAAGACGCAAAATAACAAATATAGTCTGACTGGTGCACTCTTAAACAATAAAGAAGCAATTGAAAGGAAAAAATGTATATAGAATTATTAATATTTAACCTTTAATAATAATACAGTAAAAAGGTATTATATATATACTAATTAATACCTGGGGATCACAAACAACAATTAATAACAAAAATACACATAAATAATAAGTATAGTATTAACATATGGCGAAAAAATTCTTCACCCAGTTCCTTAGTATAATCTCAAAATGAAATAAATAAATTATAATTCATCTAGGAACCAGAGTAGATACACCACCTACATTAAATGCAGAGTATTTGAGATGATCTCGTTAAATATCTTAGAGACCAATCAATACAAAATTCAGACAAGCTGTACATTATAACTGAGTCATAATGCTCATCATTCCTAATATCACAATTCTAATTGGAATAAATGTGAACATATATGATACATAACCACCATGTAATTATAATTGAAGCTGGTATCATTGTTTATATAGTTCATATAAAGTATATCTCTTAGCCTGATTCTAATCCTATAATAAACAGGTCTGTAACAAAGTTCCCCTGAAAAACCACAAATAAGGTATATATAACAATCTTTAGGTAAACTTAGTGATGCAAAAAATATCCACTGAAAATATCAATACCACAGGGCAAGATCTATAAATTACAGAAATTAAAGAAATTAAAGGAAAGCCTGGGGATAAGCTATATATCACACCTTCTACTTTCCCTTGTCTATATAAATATTGAACAAGGGATGAGAGAGGAGTGGGCAAGATCCCCAAGGAAACAACAGTTAAAGCGCTTCTGCTGTCCCTGCTCCTGACCGTATCTCCCCTCTGTTACTGTCATAGCATTGCAGAGGGAGAGTGTCAGCCCGGCTTGAATGAGAGAGCGCCGGAGTGAAAGGCAGAAAGAATACCTGTTATACCATCAATACGATATTGTGGCTATAATAAAGATTCCAGCAGAGCTGTTTGAGGTTAGGCTGCCTGTCGCGTATGGCTGCGGGAGAACAGCTGTTCGTGGTGTGTCAGACTTGGGGCTGTTTGTGTATGAACAGCCCGTCGGAAGGACGCGCGTTTCGCCTCTACAGGCTTGGTCACCTGATCGCCGTGTGATAATCCTCTTTCTCCCTCTATCTAGTGGTGCAGTTCCACTAGATAGGTGGTGTATCTTCTCTGGTTCCTAGATGAATTATAATTTATTTATTTCATTTTGAGATTATACTAAGGAACTGGGAGAAGAATATTTTCGCCATATGTTAATACTACACTTATTATTTATGTGTATTTTTGTTATTAATTGTTGTTTGTGATTCCCAGGTATTAATTAGTATATATATAATACCTTTTTACTGTATTATTATTAAAGGTTAAATATTGATACTTCTATATACATTTTTTCCCTTTCAATTGCTTCTTTATTGTTTAAGAGTACACCAGTCAGACTATATTTGTTCTTTTGCATCTTTGCATAAACAGTTTAAACACTGTGTATGCTCACATTGAGAGACCTAGGGCCTGATTCAGATCCGGTCGCTAAGGCACGATTGCTCGCAGCTGCTTTGAGTGAGAAAATGCAAAATGAGCGATCACTCACAACGTACAGCGCAAGCGGGTAAACACCCATCACAGTGAAAATACACCTACCGGACCACGTAACAGAACGAGCGACGACTACACTCGCAGTAGTCTGATGGACGCAGCCGTCACCCTACGTCATGTGTTCTCATCAGAGCTTTCGATATACCCTGTAATTGCTTATGATGCGATTGCAATCAGTGTAAAACCGCATCCTTTTTTTTTCTGAGGCTGGACTTGGCTAATTTAGCTTCAGGCAACTTTGTACATCTAATTATATATTTACTCTCTGAAGATATATATATATATATATATATGTATATATATATATACACATATATATAGATATATTCACACACACGCATATATATATGTACAGATTAGGGGTGTGCACCGGACACTTTTCGTGTTTTGTGTTTTGGTTTTGGATCTGGATCTTTCTTCGTGTTTTGGATCTGGATTGGTTTTGCCAAAACCACCCTTCGGTGTTTTGGGTTCTGGGTTTTGTGTTTTGGATCTGTATTTTTTTTTAAAAGAGCATAAAAACAGCTAAAATCACAGAATGTGTTGATTTTTCTGCTCCTATGCTATTATTAACCTCAAAAACCTTAATTTCCACTCATTTCCAGTCTATTCTGAACACCTCACACCTCACAATAGTGTTTTTATGTCCAAAAGGTTGCACCGAGGTAGATGGATGACTATGCTAAGCGACACGAGTGGGCGGCACAAACACGTGGCCCATCTAGGAGTGACACTGCAGTGGCAGACAGGATGGCAGTTTGAAAACTAGGCCGCAAACAGTACATAATGCAAAGAAAAAAAAGAGGTGCAAGATGGAATTGTCCTTGGGCCCTCCCACCCACCCTTATGTTGTATAAACAGGACATGCACACTTTAACAAACCAATCATTTCAGCGCCTGGGTCTGCCACACGACTGTTCCTGAAATGATTGGTTCGTTTGGGCCCCCACAAAACAAGCTGGCAATTAATGTGTCCCTGCACAAACTGGCTCTACGGAGGCAAGATGTCGTCCTCATCCTCCTCATCCACCGATTCCTTGGATAAAACAGGAAAAAGGGATTTAGGTGTCCCTGGACTGCTTACAATCTTAGCCAAAGTTTCTGAACTTGACAGTAACTTTTTATGAATGCGCTGCAGGTGCCGTATAAGGGAGGATGTTCCTAGGTGGCTAACGTCCCTACCCCTACTTATTTCACCTTTACATATGGTACATATGGCAAGACAGTTGTTGTCCAGATTTGGATAGAAATATTGCCAGACCAAAGAGGTGGAATGTTTGGTCTTCTGCCCAGGCATGACCGTGATGGACTTTTTCATCCCACGGACAACAACTGTCTCCCCCGGAGCCTGATTTAAACAAACCACATCACCATCAGAATCCTCCTCGCCAACTTCCTCCTCAGCGCCAGCTACACCGGTATCCTCATCCTGTTGTACTTCAACAGTGACATCTTCAATTTGCATATCAGCAAGTGGACTGTGGGTGCTCCTTTCAGCACTTGCAGGGGGCGTGCAAATGGTGGAAAGAGCCACCTCTTCCCGTCCAGTGCTGGGAAGGTCAGGCATCGCAACCACCACCACACTTGGACTCTCCTTGGGGATTTGTGATATCTTCTTAGAACGCACAGTTCTTCGCTGTGCTTTTGCCAGCTTAACTCGTTTGATTTTTTTAGTGGGAGGAGGGCTTCCATCGTCATGTGAAGCTGAACCACTAGTAATGAATATAAGGAAAGACCTTAGCCATTCCTTGCCACTCCGTGTCGTAAATGGCATATTGGCAAATTTACGTTTCTCTTCAGATGATTTAAATGTTTTTTTCAAGGTCATTTTCCTGAACTTTGTCATTTGGGATTGTATGTGCCCTCTACTATGACATTGGGCATCGGCCTTGGCAGACGACGTTGATGGCATGTTATCGTCTATGTCATGACTAGTGGCAGCAGCTTCAGGACTAGGAGGAAGTGGTTCTTGATCTTTCCCTATTTTATTTTTATCGGAGAAAGTTTGGTCATCCATTTATGTTATATTGATTTGATATATACGTGCGGCTAAGGCGCACACAAACACAGAAAATATTTTTTTATTTTGTTTGGAGTGTACTTTGGGGGTTACAGCACCCTTTAATGGTCAAGCCAGCCGGCCCTTTACTTATGACACAGGCGCACGCTTGGCACTACTTTGTTGATGCACGTGCGGCTACTGCGCACACAATTCACAAACACAGAAAATATTTTTTTATTTTGTTTGGAGTGCCCTTTGGGGGTTACAGCACCCTTTAGCGGTCAATCCAGCCGGCACTTTATTTATGGGACACAGGAGCACGCTTGGCACTACTTTGTTGATGCACGTGCGGCTACTGCGCACACAATTCACAAACACAAAAAAATATATTTTTTTATTTTGTTTGGAGTGCCCTTTGGGAGTTACAGCACCCTTTAGCGGTCAATCCAGCCGGCCCTTTATTTATGGGACACAGGCGCACGCTTGGCACTACTTTGTTGATGCATGTGCGGCTACTGCGCACACAATTCACAAACACAAAAAAATATATTTTTTTATTTTGTTTGGAGTGCCCTTTGGGGCAATTATCACCACCTCCCTCCTCAGAACATCCCGGACTGGCTCCTCTTGTTCAACTGAAATATAAATATAAATCGAATTAATTTATTAAGTATTTGATATTATATCTTAATATTTGGACACAAAACCCACCCACCATAGCCATGAATATTTTGTGTGTATCCCTTCGCCGGATAGTACTGCACAGTGTTGCACATTGGCAACTGTGGTTAATGCTGCTTTCACATGGCATTATTTTATGGTTCCTAAATTTGATATACATTGAATTATGGCATCTGTGACATATGTACCTTCATCTCCTTGGCCCGGTAATTCTTGGGCAGAAGCAGCCCAATTTGAGCTTCCAGAGGAGTGGGTGTGGAGGCAGCTTCAGGGATGGGTGATAAGGAGTGTGGGGGGGGGGAGGCAGCTTCAGGGATGGGTGATAAGGAGTGGGGGGGAGGCAGCTTCAGGGATGGGTGATGAGTGGTGGGGGAGCCAGCTTCAGGAATGGGTGATGATGAGTGGGGGGGAGGCAGCTTCAGGGGTGGGTAATGAGGAGTGGGGGGAGGCAGCTTCAGGGGTGGTTGGGGAGGATGGTTGGGTGGATGTAACTTCAGGGGTGGTTGGGGAGGATGGTTGGGTGGATGCAGCTTCAGGGGTGGTTGGGGAGGATGGTTGGGTGGATGCAGCTTCAGGAGTGGTTGGGGAGGATGGTTGGGTGGATGCAGCTTCAGGGGTGTTTGGGGAGGATGGTTGGGTGGAAGCAGCTTCAGGGGTGGTTGGGGAGGATGGTTGGGTGGATGCAGCTTCAGGAGTGGTTGGGGAGGATGGTTGGGTGGATGCAGCTTCAGGGGTGTTTGGGGAGGATGGTTGGGTGGATGCAGCTTCAGGGGTGTTTGGGGAGGATGGTTGGGTGGATGCAGCTTCAGGGGTTGGTGGGTAGGGTGGTTGGGTGGATGCAGCTTCTGGGGTTGGTAGGGAGGATGGGTGGGGGGAGAAGGCTTCAGGGGTTGGTGGGGAGGATGGTTTGGGGGAGGCGGCTTCAGGGGTGGGTGGGGATTCGGCATGTCGTGCCCTTTCTCTTCTTCAACGTAATCCTAAGAGTTGGTAAAAAAAATATATATATATACATTTAAAAACTTGGTATGACTCAGTATACATTTAAGAATGTTGTAGAAATATAAATGTCCAACAGTGGGGGTTTTTTTGGTTAACCCCATCAAAATCCTTACTCAGGCTGTGCAGAATTAAACATGATTTTTGAAACATGATATCCAGATCTCCCTGGTTTAGCAGAGCAAAGGCATGAGCAAGGTTTTTTTTAAAAAACATTTTTTTAAAAACCAGAGGATTACATACAGACACCTGGGTCACCCTTGTTACAATAATGCAGAGACACTCTAGAAACTGTAGCCTGACACTCAAATTGGAAACCATCTTCTACATTTAAACAGATATGGCAGAAACCATGAAGATTAACAAATACACAAACACACCTAATGTCTAACAGTTTAGCTAATTTTTAAACCACACTATTGAAATTAGGACTTTAAACTTGTTTGCAGCCATTTTTAAAAATAAAACAAAATGGCTGCAGACCTTAATATGAAATAATCAAACAGCCCATTAAAATCATTAAATTTAACATAAACACACACACAGAAAGGCATACACAACACAAAGCATACACCACACTATGCTTATACAACGCATTACTTACTTTGGCGGTTGCCCGCACGCAGTTGCTCCAGGAGGACCAGGGTCCGCCTCCGGAGATCTGACCACCTCCTTTCAAGCTGGACCACCATCCGACAGAATCCAATGAGGCGAAGCCTCCTCCGCACCTCCGCGTAGTCCCACATTTTTTTGCGGTTAGGCACATGTGGCCTACGGACCCCAGGCATCGGTTTACGACCTCCGTGAGGATGCGTAGCTCACGCCTGCAAAAGCTGGAGGATCTCATGATAGCAATGACAAATATTACAGTGTGCAAACTTTATATCAACTAGGGTGCAGTCTGATTGGTTGGCAATTCAAAAATGGAGGATAAACAAAGGACATTTGTTGATTTAATACATCTATAACAACACAACACCTATCGTACATCATGTGACTCACCTCATTCCATAGCTAGAATATGCCTGTACGGCCAGTAGTACAATCCCAACACTCCGCAGCTCCTTGTGAAAGTGATTGGAATTAGGAGGGCCACTTTTAAAGGGTGTGTTGGTCGCTTGTGCATTGTGTAGTGCACTGCGTGGGAGTGGCGCACAGTAGCAGGCACATACGCAAATTGCTATAAATAGCAACGCCTGGATTTTTGCAATTTGCAGTCATGAATTTTGAGGAGGCCAGTGTAGAGGACTGCATGATTGACATACATGATTTTCTGGATGAATTTGGTTTGGGAATAGCATCAGAAATTGAAGTTGTGGACACACTTTCAGATGTGGCTGAGGAAAGTGTGCCTGAGCCCACACCAGATAATCCTCCTCCAGCTCCTACAAACACATCACCTCCAAATGTGGCTGGGCCATCAGATGGAACGATACAAGATCAAGATATTCCTTGTCGGGTTATGGATAACCCCAATCCAGGTGGCACTAACCAGATTCCAGTTCATAAGATTCCAGTTCAACTTCGGAAAAAAATCTGGGTGAAATTTGCCAAGATCATCAATCGGAAGCACTCCACTCATTTGGATACATATTTTGTGCGTAAAAAGTAAGTTGTTTATATAATTTATGATCTTTGGGAAACTGTCTACGAAGTGTGATTTTTTTTTCTTGTTTTCCCCAAAAAAATAAAAAATTGTTGAAAACCAGATGATCAATATATCCTTTTCTGTCATAACAAGATGTTTTGGTTATAAAATAATTGAAGCTAAATTTTCAAAAGGTGGGGTGACCTTTGCAGCCGACTCAAGACAAAGCTGAATTTGCGGATCAAACACTTTAATGGCTTTGACCCAAATGCAACATCAAATTTTGGGGGCCTTAGATTGGAGGCTAGTGTTGGAGGCCAAAATAGACCATCAGGAGCCTCCACAAGATGACCACCATACTGAGGAATATATAGCTATATTAGGGTCCCAATGTCCAGCAGCTAGGTGAGCAGAGTCACAGATATCTGTAATTGTAGTGTACAAATACCGGCAATTGTGGCAATAGACACAGTATTTCTCTTGCTATATAGAAACCGTCTGTCCTTCCAAGTTGTTATGTTAACTCAGACTGAAAGAGAGTGAAAGATGAAACAAGAGACTCGTTACTGTACTATGCAGAAGCTGGCGGTGACTGTAGCAACTAGTGCTGCATTAAGTTTGGTATCTACCACTTCCAATAATTTTGTTATAGCTGGCAGGTAAAATCTTCTACTAAAACAAATGGATATATTTCCACTGTTAACAAATGGAGAACCATAGGAACGGCACCAATTTCCACTTTTGGCTCCAAGATATAAAATAAACACTATGTAGACAAAAGTGATCAGAGACCCCCACGCAAGCAAAAATGTGTGCTCCTACAGCAGACACATGTTCGTGAAGGTATAAAATGAGAAGTGTAGAAATGATCTAGATAACTCTGTGCTTCCTACATTGTGGCAGCTCTACCGAAACAACAAATGTTTTTTATCATGATGACAATGCCACCTGTTATGTTTCAAGGGCGACGCTGGACTTGTATACAGAAAATTCAGTAACCTGGATGGACTGACCAGATCAGAGTCCAGATCTTAACCCCATTGAGAGCCTCTGGGACGAATTGGAGTGATGGGTGTGTTCTAGGCTGACTCAACCTTCTTCAGAATCACAGTTGGTCACTGTACTTAGAGTGGAATGGCAAAACATACCACCTGCTGTTGTTCAGGAACTTGTTAAAAGTTTGCCAAGATTGGTGTCTGCAGTAATCACTGCACGTGGTGGACCAACAAAGTACTGACGTCAATAAAATCTTGTTGATCTACTTGCTGTCAGTTTCCAATCACTTTTGTTTACATAGTGTAGATATTTTCAGACAAATGTTTGGTAAATAAGATCCTTGTAACACGTTTCTTCTGACAAGCAGATTTTCTCAAAGGAAATGGATGTACCAGGTAACACCCCATCTAAATTATATTTGACACAATGAAATAGTTAATACTGGTTCAATTATTTATACCTGAATAACCCTTCATTTGAAAAAACTTTATATATATATATATGCAGAGAAAAACTGAAGGGCACTCAGCAGGACTTAAGCAACGTAAGTAACCTAAATGAATAAACCAGGCAAAGCCAGTATGTTCATCAACATTTCAGCTTTTATCAAAGCCTTGATAAAAGCACTAATCTGCTGAAACGTTGACGAACATACTGGCTTTGCCTGGTTTATTCATTTAAGTTACTTACGTTGCTTAAGTCCTGCTGAGTGCCCTTCAGTTTTTCTCTGCATATATATATATATATATATTCAGCAAAATAGTGGTATATGGCGCTAGTTCTTAATAATGTCACTTATAGTCTTATGTAAAAATAAGTGATGCAGCACTCCCCAGATCTTCAGGCTGGCAGCTCTGTCTCCCAAAAACTGTAGTTCAAGCAGTTATATCCTATAAAACAAAAAGTGGAAAAAGAGCGCCTCCTAGTGCAATCTCGTATAAACCTTTGGACCCTTCACCAATCTATATCACCTATGTGGTGAAGGGGTACCAGCATATGAGAATCACTGGTCATTCAGCACTTTTCCTTCCTCATCCAAGCAAGGAGACCCAATCAAATATGTGCCAATCTCAGCAGTATATGCAATCAAGGTAAAGAAAAAAGGACCATAGTGTAGTATATTACACAAACAATTTTAATACACACATAGAACAAAGTAAAAATGCCCGTACAATGTAAATAATAAAGCAAGCTTATCTGTAGATGATCACATCACAGGAGCCCCAGGCAGTAAATCACAGCAATAACCTCAACGCGTTTCGTCCAATCATAATTCACAGGACTTCATAAGGAGGATAAGAGAGGATCATAACAAAGGCCTATATACCCTAAATAATCCTTTAATTAGTGGGCGTGTGTACCGCCACTCCGCAATTGGAATTGCGTTCCAGGATCCGGAAGTGAACCGGAAGTGCGTTCCACTTAATGAAATGGAAATGGATATTCATAAGTCCATTTTAGGACTCACTAAAATACTTGATATGGCCCCTATTAGAAGCGGATCGCCCTCTCAGAGCTCACCGGCATGCCAGATATGCTGAAAGGGTCACAGTGCCCCCAGCTCCAACAGCTGCATGTAGCTCCGGCAGGCTCCGTTTCTTAATGGTGGCGGCCATTTTATTGAAGCGCATCCTCTAGTAACCACTCTAGTGGTGACTAGCGCCATTTTGCCTTAGTCTATATATCAATAGAAGCCAAACAATAGTCAGGATGATAGCAAAAACAGTAGGACCAAACATCCATCACTTCTGGACTCTAAGTATTAATTAATATATAATGAGCATATAAATATAGCAAGGAGAATAAAACTAATAACAGGTCATCATATATAATAATAGAATGGGAAAGATAAAAACCTCTAAGGATCATAAAATCGGAAATGATCAACAATAAATCAGAATAATACAATAGAACAAGGACTGTAATACAAAGAGAAGGGGAATAAATAAGATGGACTTATAAAAACACAATCAATAACTAAACAGTAAAAAATTTGAATAAAAACATAATAATCTTAAGAACACCAAAAACCTAATCTAAAAATGGGGCAATTTCGTAATTATCGTTCAAGCCATTGGGAAACTTATTTTTACATAAGACTATAAGTGACATTATTAAGGACTAGCGCCATATACCACTATTTTGCTGATTGTATCATTTGTTCATCTTTGGGTATTGAGGCTGCTGATCCTATATTATACCTTCGTCAATTATGTTCCAGAGAACAGGAAATAGGAGAAGGGAAGACCTTTGTGAAAGAATATTTTATGAAAATAGTGATGAGCAATCTATTAGGAATGATTCCCTGGATGATCAGTTCTGGGAGATGGAGAAAATATTTGCTAAAGAGATTAGGACATGGTCGGATATTGCAGGTTTGGAACAGTATATTAAAGTAAATCAGATCCCTAGGGGTCTAAGGATCATTAAACAACTTAGTTTTAATAGTCATAATGAGCAGTTTCTCAAAGATTGGCATACCATACTGCATGATTGTTCCATGAAGCTAATACAGTTAATCATTCAGGGGAAAAAAGGGATCTCACTGAAATTGAAAATGAATTAACTAACAAGGAAGCTTTAATGGAAAACTCTAAGAATAGTGAGGAATACAAGGTCAATGAGGTCGTTTTAGTCAAAAAATTGAAACAAATAGAATTAGAGGTGATTAAAACAAAAGAGAAAAAGTTCTTTAGAGATAAATTGGACTATCAAAATGGCAAAGTTAAGAAATGGAATGGGAATATGGAGAAACGTAGAGAGAATTCAAGACAGAGGGGACAAGGAGAATGGACTAAAGTACAGTCTAAATCCAAACCTACCTTTAAGCGACTCCCAACTCCTAAAAGAGTGGGTTTCGTGAACCATAATCGTTATTCTACATTAAGTAGATTGGGATCCAATAGTGATTCCGATTTTTTATCCCCAATGGCCTCAGACATGAAAGAAAGACCAATGGGAAATATGGGATGTCAAGAACTGTTGAGACGATCATCACCACTAAAAAGAAGGTTGGCAGACGACAAGGGAGAAGGGGGGGCCTTAAGCGAATACAAAAAAAGACGAAATCTACCCAATTAAATGAAGCTATAGCTCTAAAGGATAAAGGCATTTTTAATCTCTTATCAGCTATCTGAAGCTGAGATTTCAATGTTACGCAAAGGGTTGACATTTGCCCCCACAGCATAAATTTATTAGGAAACTAACTTTACGTAGACATTTCTTGAAAAAGGAGCCTATAGAAATAACTAGTGTTATAAATTGCTCCAAGTCAGGACTAAAACCACCTTCAAAATACTACCCGTTAGAATCCAAAAGTAGTCAGATAGAGATGTTTATGAATTGGTGAAAAAAGAATTATGTGATACAAATAATACTACCCAGAGAATAGGTGTGAAAGATAATTTAACAAACTTTGAAACAAATGCTATAAAAAGGCTAAAAAATAATGATGAGTTAGTCCTCAAACAAGCCGATAATGGGGGAGGACTAGTCATCATGAATAGGAAGGATTATGAAACTGAAGGTCTCAGATTGTTAAATGATGCTGTTTCTTATTAAAAAAAAACTGGATACAGATCCCACAAAGGGATTTGTGGAAAAACTTAGGATTATTCTGGTAGATGCATTGAGACAAGATATTATTAGGAAGGATGAATTCCAATACCTGATTGAAAATAACCCAGTGATACCAATCTTTTATTTTCTCCCTAAAATTCACAAGCGCCTGGAAAATCCCCCTGGAAGACCAATAGTGGCAGGCATCAACTCCTCAACAGCACATATTTCAGAATATGTAGAAATATTTCTGAAGAAATATGTTTGTAAACTGAAGTCGTATACTAAAGATACTACAGCAATATTACAAATTCTGGAGAATTTTATTTGGAAGGAGGATTATCATTGGGTTACTATCATTATACACATCTATAGACCATGAAAAGGGAATAGAATCGTGTAGAGAAATCCTACTTGTAGATCCTATCTTAAGTGAATCGCATAAAAATTTTATTTGTATCTTAATTGATTTTTATTGAAACACAATTATTTAAAATTTTTAAGTGATTTTTATCTACAGATATGTGGAACAGCAATGGGGACTATTTTTGAGCCAAGTTTTGCCAATTTACATATGGGGAGTTGGGAGAATGCTTTCATCTATGGGAACAATGCATTTAGTGATAACATCATTTTATACCAATGCTACATAGACGATATTTTAATCATTTGGAAGGGTCCTAGATCTAAATTTGATGATTTTATGGATTTTATTAGTGTGAATACATATAATCTATCTTTTACGTATAAATTTGATGACCACCAGGTGGAATATTTGGATTTAGTTTTAATGAGTACTAATAATGTTATCCAAACAACATTTTTTATCAAAACTGTGGACACCAACTCCTATGTACATTTCAAAAGTGGTCATGCTGATAAATGGAAAACAAATATACAATTTTCACAATTCTGCAGGATTAAACGTAACTGTAGTGAACAAGACAAATGTGAGGAACAACTTAAATTATATTCGGATAGGTTTAAGGAAAGGGGTTACCCTGACAACCTGTTGATTGATTCCAAGTTAAGAGCAAAGAATATGAATAGGTCTGAGTTATTAAAGTATAAAGAAAAGATAAGAAATAATGACAATGAGGTCCTCTTTATCACTACATATAATAAAGAGGAAAAGAGGATACGTAAAACCCTAACTAAGCATTGGGATATCTTGAAAATGGATGGTGTACTGAATACAGTCCTACCAGATAGACCAAAAATTGTTTTTAAGAAAGCCAAGAATTTGAAAAGTATACTGGCTCCCAGTCAATTAAAGGTGAACACACAAAGAAATGAGAATAACTGGGAGATTCAAAGAAAAGGCTTTTAAGTGTGGCCACTGCATTATTTGTAAATAAGTTCATCCGCAAAACAAATCTTTTATGAATTTTGATGACTCAAAATTTTTTCCAATTTATGAGTTTATGAACTGCATAACAACATGGGTGATTTATATGCTAGAATGTCCGTGTGGATTGAAATATATTGGCAAAATGAAGCGACCCCTGAAAATGCGTATACAGGAACATGTACGTAGTATTAAAAACAAATTGGACAATCATAGTGTACCTAGACATTTTAAACAGTTTCATTATTCTGAATTGAATGGTTTTAAATTTAAAGCCATAGAACACATCAAGATTGGAGAACTAGGTGGCAATTTAGATAATAAATTATCTAGATATGAGATGTTTTGGATATACTCTCTCAATACTATGTTTCCCAATGGCTTGAACGATAATTACAAAATTTCCCCATTTTTAGATTAGATTTTTGGTGTTCTTAAGATTATTATGTTTCTATTCTAATTTTTTACTGTTTAGTTATTGATTGTGTTTTTATAAGTCCATCCTTTCTCTTTGTATTACAGTCCTTGTTCTATTGTATTATTCTGATTTATTGTTGATCATTACCGATTTTATGATCCTTAGAGGTTTTTATCTTTCCCATTCTATTATTATATATGATGATCTGTTATTAGTTTTATTCTCCTTGCTATATTTATATGCTCATTATATATTAATTAATACTTAGAGTCCAGAAGTGATGGATGTTTGGTCCTGCTGTTTTTGCTATCATCCTCACTATTGTTTGGCTTCTATTGATATATAGACTAAGGCAAAATGGTGCTAGTCACCACTAGAGTGGTTACTAGAGGATGCGCTACAATAAAATGGCTGCCGCCATTAAGAAGTGGAGCCCGCCGGAGCTACACGCCGCTGTTGGAGCTGGGGGCACTGTGACCCTTTCAGCATATCTGGCACGCCGTTGAGCTCTGAGAGGGTGATCCGCTTCTAATAGGGGCCATATCAATTATTTTAGTGAGTCCTAAAACGGACTTATGAATATCCATTTCCGGTTAAGTGGAACGCACTTCCGGTTCACTTCCGGATCCTGGAACGCAATTCCAATTGTGGAGTGGTGGTACACATGCCCACTAATTAAAGGATTATTTAGGGTATATATAGGCCTTTGTTATGATCCTCTCTTATCCTCCTCACGAAGTCCTGTGAATTATGATTGGACGAAACGCGTTGAGGTTATTGCTGTGATTTACTGCCCGGGGCTCCTGTGATGTGATCATCTAAAGATAAGCTTGCTTTATTTTTTACATTGTACGGGCATTTTTACTTTGTTCTATGTGTGCATTAAAATTGTTTGTGTAATATACTACACTAAGGACCTTTTTTCTTTACCTTGATTGCATATACTGCTGAGATTGGCACATATTTGATTGGGTCTCCTTGCTTAGATGAGGAAGGAAAAGTGCCGAACGACCAGAGATTCTCATATGCTGATATAATTGTGGATTATTCCACTGCATAAGGTACCCCTCCACCACATAGGTGATATAGATTGGTGAAGGGTCCAAAGGTTTATACGAGATTGCACTAGGAGGCGCTCTTTTTCCACTTTTTGTTTTATATATATATATATATATATATATAAAGTTTTGTCTGCATATTTCTACCCGTGGGTTTGTTGTGGCACGGGGCATTACCCCAATTTTTCTTTTTGGAGAGTGCCGGACCTCTGTTTATTGTGTATATATATATAATGTATATATATATATATATATATATATATATACAGTATATATATATATATAGGCATTTTTGAAGAGCACCTAATTTACCAATATTGAATGGTTATAAATTAATAAACGTATTTATATTATCAACTGCATGGAGTCATGTGTCTGAAGAGTACACCCAAAACAATTTTTCTAAATTCAGTAAATTCAATAAAATAATTTTATAACCAATTTAATTGCATTAAAAGCAAAATTTATAATTTTACTCTTGTTGTTTCCTCATTGGAGTCTGATGTCGACCAGTTCGAACACTGTAAGTGACAAATTATATCAACCAACGCGTTTCATCAATCATGACTTCTTGAGGGATGTTTGGTTTTAGAGCCTCAGGCCTCTCATAAAATTGTATAATATATGCAATATAGGTTGAGGTTTCGCTTTAATCCTCAAGTGACAATTCTGTTTTACTGTAATATGTGAAGCTTTTTAAAGGTCAGCTTCTAATAAGGATTAACTGTTAAGCTTTAAACTGATTTTGTATACATATCATACAAACTCAGCACTCATTTACTTTTCAAACTGTAATTTCTTTGAATACAGGTTTGGTTTTCAATATTTTCTTTGAATCATGCAAAAATTTGTCAAGCTAACCAACCACTTCACGGTCTTCCATACTAGCCAGTCCATACACTGACTCTCAGATATATGATCTCTGATCTGCCACATTTGGCTCAAGCTTGCACATATTTTAAACATGAATATGGGTCCTGACTTAAAGATACAGGACCACACCCAGGGATATCAGCTAATAAGCACCTGGGGATAAACTGACAAAGTTTGTCTTGCATTTGAATAGCAGATGCCCTAGCCAGTGCGACCACAACATTTAAATAAATTACAGGCTAAATCCAATACATATACAGCAGGTAAAATAAGTGTTGAACACATCAACATTTTATTATTAAATACAGTATATTTGCAATCCACACATGCAAAGAAATCAAACCATAGATGTCCATGAATTATGTTATGTGTAATAATTCTGGCAGCTTTATGTTCTTTCTCTGAAACCAATTGAGAGTGTCCTTGGTTGTGTGTTTGGGATCATTGTCTTGCTGAAATGTCCACCCTCATTTCATCTTCAGCATCCTGGTAGATGGCAGCAGATTTTTATCAAGAATGTCTCGGTACATTTTTCCATTCCTCCTTCCTTCATTTATATGAAGTATGCCAGTACCATATGCTGAAATACAGCCCCAGATGTTCCCACCTCCAAACTTCACTGTTGGTATGGTGTTTTAGGGGTGATGTGCAGTGCCATGTGTTCTCCAAACATGATGTGTGTTATGGCATCCAAAGAGTTAAATTTTGGTCTCATCTGACCAGACTATATTCTCCCAGTATTTCACAGGCTTGTCCAAATGTTGTGCAGCAAACGTTAAATGAGCTTCAACATACTTTTTCTTCAATAATGGAGTCTTGCGTCGTGAGCGCGCATACAGGCCATGGCGGTTGAGGGCTTTCCTTATTGTTTTCTTTGAAGCAATTGCACCTGCTAATTACAGGTCTTTCTGAAGCTCTCCACAAGTGGTCCTTGGCTCTTGAACAACTCTTCTGATAAATCGTTTCACTCCTCTGTCAAAAATCTTGTGAGTAGCCCTGGTCGTGGCCGGTTTATGGTGAAATTATGTTCTTTCCACTTCCGGGTTATGGCCACAACAGTGCTCACTGGAACATTCAGAAGTTTAGAAATCCTTCTGTAACCAATGCCATCAGTATGTTTTGCAATAATAAGGTTGCGAAGGTCTTGAGAGAGCTCTTTGCTTTTACCCATCATGAGATGTTTCTTGTCTTACACCTTGGTAATGAGACACCTTTTTATAGGCCATCAGTTGGTACTGAACCAGCTTATATTAATTGCACTGACAATTTCTAATTACTGATAGATTTCAGCTGATGTCTTGGCTTTCCATGTCTTTTTGCACCTCCCTTTCTTCATGTGTTCAATAATTTTTCCCTGTGTCATTTCACATCATTACACATAACTGAATCTATGGTTTGATTTCTTGGCATGTGTGGATTGCATGGGCTGTTTCTGACATTTGGTGAAAATGTCATTACAATAACCCCATTACAAATATATTTACTGAGAAAAATGTTGATGTGTTCAATACGTATTTCACCCGCTGTATATATGGGTTGGGTATAAAATACCGATGGCTTAAAAGCCTAATGATGGAAGCCCAAGACATCATAATCCCGACACCGGCTGGTAAGTATCTTTAACCCTCTCATCTCCGCCCCTTAACCCTACCCCTTCCTTGGGGGTGCCTAAACGTAAGGCTCGGGGGGTGGTGCCTAACCCTAAGCCCTCCATGTGGTGCCTAACCCCACGTCCTCGAACCCTAAACTTGATCCTTCCAGGGGTGTGCCTAACCCTATCCTCCCCCTGGTGGTGCCTAACCCTAACTCCCCATTTCCCTAGCCTAAACCAAGGGGGGGGAGTGCCTAAACCTAAGTCCCCTCGGGAGTGCCTAAACATAACCCCCCCTGCGGCTAACACATCATGACGCCTGGCTAACCTACGTTCTGTATGCTTGGCATCAGGATTTCGACGTGGGGCTATTGATAGGTGTCGGGATTTAGATGCCTATCTTTAGTCCCATGCCAGGCTTTCAGTGTCGGGATTCTGGTGGTCGGCATTTTGACCGCCGGCATCCTGACTACATCCAGTATATATATATATATATATATATATTTAAAACAAGGAAGGTGCCGGCGCCAGCTTCTATGCTCGACAGAGGAATCCAATGACCACAGTTAATAATACGTTTCTCCCAAATGCAACAGGGTGTCAGCTAAACCTAGTGTGTACAGACCTTTGGATGAGGCCTTTAAGTGAAAATGGTGTAAATTTAGGGTTTTGAGCGATTGACGTATATTTTGTGATATTCCACATATTTGGCGATAAAACACATCTAAAAATGTAAAATAATTATGGTTTAATATAAAAGTCATAAGATCACATAAAAATTCACGGTGAGTGTTCTCCATAGTTACATCCTCTTCCATAACATCTCTACATGCATTCACCCCTTTCTCATGTTCAATACATGTATATAAAGCTTGTACATCAATGGTAATCCATTTATTGTTATCCCTCCATTCAATTTCTTCAATATATTGTAATAAATTTGTGGTATCCTTAAGATAGGAATCTAGCTTGACCACATATTTTTGCAGGAAGACATCTACATATTCTGAGAGGTGTGAAGTTAATGAGTCAATCCCGGCCACAATTGGTCTGCCTGGCGGATCTATCAATGATTTATGTATTTTGGGCAGAAAGTAAAAAATGGGGGTAATAGGATTGGTTGTCTTGAGATATTGGTATTCTTCCTTACATAAAGTTCCATCACGGAGGCCACATAAAAGTAGAGTTCTGAGTTCCTCAGTGTAATCTTCCAAAGGGTCCTTTGGTAATATGATATACAAGTCTTTATCCCCCAGCAGTCTATTGGCTTCTTTCACGTAGGCTTGTCTGTCCATTAACACCAATCCTCCCCCTTTATCTGCTTGTTTAATGATGATCCCCTTATTTTGTTGAAGTTCTTTAAGTGCATATTTTTCATTGTTCTTAAGATTCTGTTTAGTGACCTTTTTCATGTCCAGATCGCATAAGTCCTTCTTCACCTTCTCAAAGAAAATTTAAATGTGACTACTTTTAGATTCCAACAGATAATAAGTTGATTTATTTTTTAGTCCAGATTTTGATAATGGTTCCTGATAGTTCCTGATCGGAGCTGTTTCCTTTCTAATAAAATGTCTTTTCAAGGTCAAATTTCTCACATACTTATTTAAATCGATGAACATATCAAATTTGTTCATGTGTTTGAAGTCGGGGTTATAGTTCAGTCCTTTGCTAAGCAAGTTGATTTCAGGTCTGGTTAAGTGTGTGAGGATAGATTGTAAATTCCTTTGCTTTTGAGGTCTACTGGAGGTTCCTCCTTTTTATGATCCTTCCTCCCACCGCCCCGTTTTCCTCTCTATCTCTCAATCTTTTTAGCGGTGAGGCTAGTGTGGTGGTCTCCCTGAGCAGGGGGTTCCCTGGATCGTAGACTATGTTTGGGCCTGGTGACAAAAAATGATGTTCAGTGTTGCTGTTGGAGTCAAGTCTCTGTAATGCTGAAAATCTGTTTTTTGTGTTAATCCAGGGTTTGGGTGATGGTCTCCATGCTTCACTCCTAAAACCATTCAAGTCCTTGGATAGGAATTGTTTCCCAGGATATTCCTCTCTGTTCCGATCATTCCTTCTCATGTAATTGGTAATATTAAATCTATTCCATTGCTTAATATTATTATTGGCATAGTCCTGTTTGTCCCTTAGGAATTTATTTTCTTTACCTTTAA
This sequence comes from Taudactylus pleione, assembly GCA_031769625.1. Taxonomy (NCBI): domain Eukaryota; kingdom Metazoa; phylum Chordata; class Amphibia; order Anura; family Myobatrachidae; genus Taudactylus; species Taudactylus pleione. The sequence continues at coordinate 1,457,980 of JAUIMM010000443.1, read as the reverse complement.
TGACTGCTTCTTCAATTCTTTCAAGCTTCTTGTTTAGAACTTTTTCGTTCTCCTTATAGTTTTCCTCAACTTTATACTCCTCCATCATGCTTTCTTTGTTTTTTATTTCTATTTCAAGTTCCATCATTAAACTTTTCTTCTCACTAATTATCAATTGCATCAATTCTATTGAACATTTATGTAGAATATTGTCCCATTTTTCCATAAAACTAACTTTTTCTACACCAAAAGTGGGATTTTTTAAAAGTCGTAGGCCTCTTGGTACTCTATTAACTGAGATGTAATGTTCAAGGCCTTTTATATCCCACCATGCTTTGATTTCTTTAGTTAGAAGTTTTTCCATATCCCAAAATAAATTGGCCAGATTTTCAGTACAAATTTCTGGAACAGTAGTTGTGCTATTCTCATTAAAAATCCTCTGGCATAAGTCATTTCTTTTGTTGGCTCTTTCATTATTTCTGAACATTGTAAAGTCTGACTAATATATTAAGGAGGCAGCCGGTAACACAATAATCAAAAATACACATTTAAAACAAGGAAGGTGCCGGCGCCAGCTTCTATGCTCGACAGAGGAATCCAATGACCACAGTTAATAATACGTTTCTCCCAAATGCAACAGGGTGTCAGCTAAACCTAGTGTGTACAGACCTTTGGATGAGGCCTTTAAGTGAAAATGGTGTAAATTTACTAGGTTTTGAGCGACTGACGTATATTTTGTGACAAAAGTGCGATAGTGTAATACAGATCTAGTGCATAAATTAATAAATAAAAATATATCGATGTGATCAAATATTAAAATATTATCAATTTAATAAAACATATATCAGGACAAACAAACACACACAATTAAATACTTATACATGCCTTAATACTAATCATAGGATTTGGCAAAATATTTCATATATAGGCATGTTTGTGCAAATGTTGTATATAAAGTGCAATCGTAGTGCTAATAAATAATCAATAAAACAGTTCAAATTAAGAAATAAATATAGCAGCACAGGAGAGTATATAAAAAAGGATCAGCAAAAAACTTTAAGGCTAGATTCAAATATTTTTTTAAATGCTTTAAAATATATATATATATATTTGAATAGCTTGAAAGAGTTCATGTAATGCTTATCTGTGTTAAGTTCATTTCAGGTAAGAGTCAGCTGACCCAACGCGTTTCATCCATACATGGACATCATCAAGGGGTACTGATGGTCTGGGGTTATCACTATTTATACCCCTTTCTCAAACAGGACTCCATTCCCTTGTTTCACCCGCGGGTGAAGTCACTTCCGGTTTCTGGCATCCAGCAGCGTGCTCCAAATTGTTACTCTGTTACAAATTTATGTATTATGTGTTCCTGTTTAATTTTCTTATATGTTACATTGGTTCCTGCAGCCAAACCATGTAGCAATGGGGTCTGTAGTTCTCACATTCATTTGCCAGCTTATGTTCTCTGTCGCGTCATTTCCGCCCACCTCTTGCATCACATCTGCCTCCACTCTCTCCCATGTAACCCTGAGGAATTAACATTCAAGGCAATAGAACAAGTTAACTTGGGCGAAAGAGGAGGAGATTTGGGCAACAAACTGTCAAGAAGGGAGATGTTTTGGATATTTCAGCTTAACACTATGGCCCCGACTGGTTTCAACGAGAGTTATGAAATTGCCCCTTTCCTGTAAGAGGATGAGTTGGTTAACTGGCGATGGCTTTGAAGTATCTACAACCTTACCATTGCAATTACGCCATATCTCGTCTGATCTTGGAAGCTAAGCACAATTGGGCTGGGTCAGTACTTGGATGGGGGACCTCCTGGGAATACCCAGTGTTGTAGCTACAAACATCCCCAGTTGGGTGAATGGCCACTCAGTCCGTTAACAGAGTATGGGCACATCATAACTTGTGAAGCATGAAATAATCACTCAAGCAACTAATGATCTATAGTATGGACTTCTTGGACAGTTACCTGTTTTTCAAGTCCCAGTTCATCAATGGACAATTTTTTCTATATACTTTTTCATGTTTTACGAAAATGTATTAGATATATGGTGATATGTATGGTCAAATAATATCATATATAGATTCCTTTGGTTTAGCCGATCATTTCCATACTAAACCTTCCCTTTTATTAACTGCTGGTTTTTTATTTATTAATTTATATGTCCATTCAATATATTGGCCAGTAAAATGTTCTCCTTTTTATTATTAGTATTCACGACTACAACATAATGGTGACCCTACCAATGCCCTGATTGATGAAGACTGGGTGATTTTTCCGTCTCCTACGCAAGCGCAAAACAGACTCTGAGACGAATAGCACATTGTCACTCTTTTGAGGCGGAAGCCACTTTATCTAACAGAAGAAGAACACCATGCATGCGCTACACGCACCCTGAGAGAAGCCATAGAGGCACTGAGAGATAGCTGGGACAATGCGACGGTGAATGGGAGAGAGCGGAGGCAGATGTGATGCAAGAGGTGTGCGGAAATGACGCGACTGAGAACATAAGCTGGCAAATGAATGTGAGAACTACAGAGCCTATTGCTACATGGTTTGGCTGCAGGAACCAATGTAACATATAAGAAATTTAAACAGGAACACATAAAACATAAAATTGTAACAGAGTAACAATTTGGAGCACGCTGCTGGATGCCGGAAACCGGAAGTGACGTCACCCGCGGGTGAAACGAGGGAATGGAGTCCTGTTTGAGAAAGGTGTATAAATAGTGATAACCCCAGACCATCAGTACCCCTTGATGATGTCCATGTATGGATGAAACGCGTTGGGTCAGCTGACTCTTACCTGAAATGAACTTAACACAGATATGCATTACATGAACTCTTTCAAGCTATTCAAATATATAAATGTTTTTTAAAGCATTTTAAAAAATTCTTTGAATCTAACCTTAAAGTTTTTTGCTGATCCTTTTTTGTATACTATCCTGTGCTGCTATATTTATTTCTTAATTTGAACTGTTTTATTGATTATTTATTAGCACTACGATTGCACTTTATATACAACATTTGCACAAACGTGCCTATATATGAAATATTTTGCCAAATCCTATGACTAGGATTAAGGCATGTATACGTTTTTAATTGTGTGTGTTTTTTTGTCCTGATATATGTTTTATTAAATCGATAATATTTTAATATTTGATCACATCAATATATTTTTATTTATTAATATATGCACTAGATCCCTGTTGCATTTGGGAGAAACGTATTATTAACTGTGGTCATTGGATTCCTCTGTCGAGCATAGAAGCTGGCGCCGGCACCTTCCTTGTTTTAAATTTGTATTTTTGATTATTGTGTTACCGGCTGCCTCCTTAAGATATTAGTCAGACTTTACAATGTTCAGAAATAATGAAAGAGCCAACAAAAGAAATGACTTATGCCAGAGGATTTTTAATGAGAATAGCACAACTATTGTTCCAGAAATTCCTACTGAAAATCTGGACAATTTATTTTGGGATATGGAAAAACTTCCAAATAAAGAAATCAAAGCATGGTGGGATATAAAAGGCCTTGAACATTACATCTCAGTTAATAGAGTACCAAAAGGCCTACAACTTTTAAAAAATCCCACTTTTGATGTAAAAAAAGTTAGTTTCATGGAAAAATGGGACAATATTCTATATAAATGTTCAATAGAATTGATGCAATTGATAATTAGTGAGAAGAAAAGTTTAATGACGGAACTTGAAATAGAAATTAAAAACAAAGAAAGCATGATGGAGGAGTATAAAGTTGAGGAAAACTATAAGGAGAACGAAAAAGTTCTAAACAAGAAGCTTGAAAGAATTGAAGAAGCAGTCATTAAAGGTAAAGAAAATAAATTCCTAAGGGACAAACAGGACTATGCCAATAATAAAATTAAGCAATGGAGTAGATTTAATACTACCAATTACATGAGAAGGAATGATCGGAACAGAGAGGAATATCCTGGGAAACAATTCCTATCCAAGGACTTGAATGGTTTTAGGGGTGAAGCATGGAGACCATCACCCAAACCCCGGATTAACACAAAAAACAGATTTTCAGCATTACAGAGACTTGACTCCAACAGTGACACTGAACATCATTTTTTGTCACCAGGCCAAAACATAGTCTACGATCCAGGAAACCCCCTGCTCAGGGAGACCACCACACTAGCCTCACCGCTAAAAAGAAGATTGAGAGAAGGAGAGGAAAACGGGGTGGTGGGAGGAAGGATCATAAAAAGGAGGAACCTCCAGTAGACCTCAAAAGCAAAGGAATTTACAATCTTTCCTCACACACCTTAATCAGACCTGAAATCAACTTGCTTAGCAAAGGACTGAACTATACCCCGACTTCAAACATGAACAAATTTGATATGTTCATCGATTTAAATAAGTATGTGACAAATTTGACCTTGAAAAGACATTTTATTAGAAAGGAAACAGCTCCGATCAGGAATTATCAGGAACCATTATCAAAATCTGGACTAAAAAATAAATCAACTTATTATCTGTTGGAATCTAAAAGTAGTCACATTGAAATTTTCTATGAGAAGGTGAAGAAGGACTTATGCGATCTGAACATGAAAAAGGTCACTAAACAGAATCTTAAGAACAATGAAAAACATGCACTTAAAGAACTTCAACAAAATAAGGGGATCATCATTAAACAAGCAGATAAAGGGGGAGGATTGGTGTTAATGGACAGACAAGCCTACGTGAAAGAAGCCAATAGACTGCTGGGGGATAAAGACTCGTATATCATATTACCAAAGGACCCTTTGGAAGATTACACTGAGGAACTCAGAACTCTACTTTTACGTGGCCTCCGTGATGGAACTTTATGTAAGGAAGAATACCAATATCTCATGACAACCAATACTATTACCCCCATTTTTTACTTTCTGCCCAAAATACATAAATCATTGATAGATCCGCCAGGCAGACCAATTGTGGCCGGGATTGACTCATTAACTTCACACCTCTCAGAATATGTAGATGTCTTCCTGCAAAAATATGTGGTCAAGCTAGATTCCTATCTTAAGGATACCACAAATTTATTACAATATATTGAAGAAATTGAATGGAGGGATAACTATAAATAGATAACCATTAATGTACAAGTTTTATATACATGTATTGAACATGAGAAAGGGGTGAATGCATGTAGAGATGTCATGGAAGAGGATGTAACTATGGAGAACACTCACCGTGAATTTTTATGTGATCTTATGACTTTTATATTAAACCATAATTATTTTACATTTTTAGATGTGTTTTATCGCCAAATATGTGAAACAGCCATGGGCACCACTTTTGCGCCCAGTTTTGCTAATATTTTTATGGGCTGTTGCGAGAAAAAATACATTTATACATATAATCATTTCAAAAACAACATAGTCATGTATAAAAGATACATTGATGATATCCTCATCATTTGGAATGGTTCAGAGGAAGATTTTAAACAATTTTTAAGTTTCATTGACAGCAACGTTATGAATCTTAAATTTACATCTCATTATAGTACTACATCGGTAGAATTCTTAGACATCATCCTGAGTGAAGAAGAAGGGAGAGTGATTACAAAGAATTTCATAAGGGAGGTAGACACAAATAGTTATTTACATTATAGAAGTGGACACCTCAAAAAATGGAAGAACAACATCCCTTACTCGCAATTTCACAGGATTAAGAGGAATTGTATGAAAGAAAGAGATTGTAAAGATCAGATTAGACTGTACACTGAGAGATTCACCGCAAAAGATTTTCCAGCAGAGCTTCTAATTAAGGCAGCAGAGAGAACAAACTAAATAGAGAAGAGTTGTTGAAATATAATGACAAAAAAACTGAGAAGAACATTGTACCCTTCATCACGACCTACAATGGACATGAAAACAAAATCAAGGGATGCCTACAGAAGCATTGGAACATTTTACTTATGGACCTGGTTCTTAAAGATATTCTACCCCCTAAACCCACCATTCTTTTTAAGAAAAGCAGGAATTTGAAAGACACTTTGGCACCAAGCATGATAAGGGATGTGACCAAGATGAGAAATGACAACCTTTCCCCATGCTTGGGGTGCTACAAATGTGGTAGATGTAGTATTTGCAAATATCTACATCCACGGAGAAAAGTTTTTTATAGTTTTAATGATTCTAAAGAATATAAAATTAAGAACTTTTTAAATTGCAATTCAACATCAGTGATATACTTATTGGAATGTAAATGTGGCCTGAAATACGTTGGGAAAACCAAAAGACCCCTAAAACTAAGAATTCAAGAGCATATTCGTAACATCAAGAACAAAATAGAAGTGTCAAGAAGGGAGATGTTTTGGATATTTCAGCTTAACACTATGGCCCCGATAGGTTTCAACGAGAGTCATGAAATTGCCCCTTTCCTGTAAGAGGATGAGTTGGTTAACTGGCGATGGCTTTGAAGTATCTACAACCTTACCATTGCAATTACGCCCAATCTCCTCTGATCTTGGAAGCTAAGCACAATTGGGCAGGGTCAGTACTTGGATGGGGGACCTCCTGGGAATACCCAGTGTTGTAGCTACAAACATCCCCAGTAGGGCGAATGGCCACTCAGTCAGTTAACAGAGTATGGGCACATCATAACTTGTGAAGCATGAAAGAATCACTCAAGCAACTAATAATCTATAGTATGGACTTCTTGGACAGTTACCCATTTTTCAAGTCCCAGTTCATCAATGGACAATTTTTTCTATATACTTTTTCATGTTTTAAGAAAATTTATTAGATATATGGTGATATGTATGGTCAAATAATATCATATATAGATTCCTTTGGTTTAGCCGATCATTTCCATACTAAACCTTCCCTTTTATTAACTGCCGTTTTTTTATTTATTTATTTATTAATTTATATGTCCATTCAATATATTGGCCGGTAAAATGTTCCCCTTTTTATTATTAGTATTCACGACTACAACATAATGGTGACCCTACAAATGCCCTGATTGATGAAGACTGGGTGATTTTTCCGTCTCCTACGCAGGCACAAAACAGACTCTGAGACGAATAGCACATTGTCAGTCTTTTGAGGCATAAGCCACTTTATCTAACAGAAGAAGCACACCACGCATGCGCTACACGCACCCTGAGAGTAGCCATAGAGGCAATGAGAGATAGCTGGGACAACGCAAAGGTGAATGGGAGAGAGCGGAGGGAGATGTGATGCAAAAAGTGGGCAGAAATGACGCGACAGAGAACATAAGCTGGCAAATGAATGTGAGAACTACAGAGCCTATTGCTACATGGTTTGGCTGCAGGAACCAATGTAACATATAAGAAATTTAAACAGGAACACATAAAACATAAAGTTGTAACAGAGTAACAATTTGGAGCACACTGCTGGATGCCGGAAACCGGAAGTGACGTCACCCGCGGGTGAAAAGAGGGAATGGAGTCCTGTTTGAGAAAGGTGTATAAATAGTGATAACCCCAGACCATCAGTACCCCTTGATGAAGTCCATGTATGGATGAAATGCGTTGGGACAGCTGACTCTTACCTGAAATGAACTTAACACAGATAAGCATTACATGAACTCTTTCAAGCTATTCAAATATATAAATATTTTTTAAAGTATTTTAAAAAATTCTTTGAATCTAACCTTAAAGTTTTTTGCTGATCCTTTTTTATATACTCTCCTGTGCTGCTATATTTATTTCTTAATTTGAACTGTTTTATTGATTATTTATTAGCACTACGATTGCACTTTATATACAACATTTGCACAAACGTGCCTATATATGAAATATTTTGCCAAATCCTATGATTAGGATTAAGGCATGTATAAGTATTTAATTATGTGTGTTTGTTTGTCCTGATATGTTTTATTAAATTGATAATATTTTAATATTTGATCACATCGATATATTTTTATTTATTAATTTATGCACTAGATCTGTATTACACTATCACACTTCTGTCACAAAATATACGTCAATCGCTCAAAACCTAGTAAATTTACACCATATATATATATATATATATATTTATATATATACAAATATTATATATATATTGACTCCACACCTCCGGCACTCCAGGGGATTACTTGCTCAGGTGCCCTCCTCAGGGGTCAGCACCCCTCAATGTACGAAACCAAAGAAATAAGGCGGCACTCAGAGACTTTTCAATGAAGTGAAAATAATAGTGAAAAATGTGCTGCATAAGTCAATGTTTCGGGGACGTGCTCGCCTTCTTCATGACTAGTAAAACATCATACATGAAGTGAAACATAAATAGGTGCACTTACCAATAGTGATCCCCCCATCTGTGTGCATCATGGACGCGCTGCCCGCAGCTCCGGTCCCTCCACTTACGAGTACGCTTCACTGCTAGACCGAAAGTGAAGTAGCGGGAACCGGCAGCGCTGCCATTGAAACAAAATGAACAAAAAAAAACTTTTACTGCAAATACTTAAACACATCAAAAAACATGTAAATCGTAAATACAGTGACTTCAACGACTATTTAAGACATGTGTACAATAGTATCACATGATTACAGTGCATGAATAAAGTGGAATAGCTGTGTGCAAAGTATCATATCTAGTATTAAAATATCCATAAAATATATATATATATATATATATATATATATATATATATATAAGAAGAATATTTGTATTTAATAAAAATAATTATTATATTAAAAACTGCACAGCCATAGTGACACCTCTTATCTTAAAATATGTCTAAACCTCATAAATACCAGAATCTTGTATCAAAAATGTATGTGTAATAATATTTCTTATTAGATAAAATGTATTAATCCTAGAGAATCATTTAACCCCCTAGGTTTGACTGTCTAAGCGAAAAATCCAATTTGATTCTAGTTGTAAAAGTTTACATGCTCTGTTGACGCCTCGGGTCGATTCAGGTACTGTACCTAATCTATAATTTTGTATTTCAAAGTGGCCATATTGTGCTTAAATTCTGCAAAATGCTTTGCTACCGGTTGTTCTCCTGACCGTGACTGTAAGGCTATAAGGATGGCTGATCTGTGTTGTGCCATCCTTACCTTAAACTGGCACTCTGTGTTGCCTATATAATATAGCCCACAAGGACATATGATAATGTAGACTACAAATTTCGAACTGCAGGTTAAGAGCCAATTTATCTTATATTTTCTCCCAGAATGTGGGTGCACCCACTGTACCACCTACTGCCAAATAATTACAAGTAGTGCAACCTGAACACTTAAAGCAGCCGTTTTTACAACGCAAAAATGTGTAGGGGCTTTCTTGAACCCTGTGATGTCCATCTTCATCACTATGTCTTTTATATTCCTCCTCCATATATAACTTGGCATTAATCTAGTGTTACCCCCCAAATCTGTGTCAAAACACTTTTGCCCACCCTCATTCGGGAAAGCGTCACAACATCAAACAGGTGCTTACCTGCACCACAAGGTTTGTCATATATATCACCCGATGCCCTTGCGGTCTATTGTACATGGGAAAAACCACCTGACAATTTAAGGAGCAAATGGCCCTGCACCGATCAGCCATCAGGGCAGCCCTAGATGGAAAAGAGCAAGACCAACTGGTGGCCAGACACGTCAAGGAATCCAGACATGGGTTGGCAACCCTCAAATATAAAATGATTGACGGTGTACCTCTATCGCTAAGAGGTGGTGACAGAACCAAGGCTCTTCTTCGTCTTGAAGCTAGATGGATCTACACCTTGAACACAGTGTCACCCAATGGTCTCAATGAGACATTACCTTTAAATTGTTGTCTTTAAACCATTATTTACGTTAATTGCCATATAGTGTATGGGTGAGAAGGGGTTGCTCTGGTGATTATTTATGGTACATTATCGTTACTAACATATAAGTGTTTTTGAAAGGAAGATTACTGTTTTTTTGCTGTCTATCACACAATATACTGATTTAACATTTATTTTTTTATCCCCTATAATGTATCTCTCTATATGCCCATTTTGAGCTATAGCATGCACTTGCACATACTCCTTGAAGGTAAAGGATTGATTAATGAACATACTTAGAGGTATGCCATTTTTATTTTATTTTCATTGGATGTGTATATTGCTTTATTTCCTGTATTTGCATTATGTATATGTGCAGGGTACTTATCAGTGCACCCTGTTATGCGTTTCTCTGCCTGCATGCTGTTTTACATTACTTAATTTCTGTCCAGCATGACAGGGGTTAATTGCAGGCCAGGTAGCCTGATTTCCAAACAGCTGGTGAGCTGCAGGTGCCTGGAGGCGGTGTCTCTGTGCACCCTCGGCACTGATAGCAGTTCTACATTGTTTGTTAGTTATTTCCTGTTGCTATGGGCTGGTCGGGCCTCTTCTGATGTTATCAGTCAGCGCCTGATGATGCAGGAGTCAGCGCCGGCAGCATGCACAGGAAGGTGTATCCACTTGGTTGATTGGTGAAGGGTTAGGTCTAGACTATAGAGCGCTGATGGACCTGTGATGTCACACCCACATGACCCGACCTAAAAGGGGGAGGGGCAGGAATGCTAACAGGGGACCAAAAGTGTCCCCTCGCGGGCTCGCTACGCTCGCCACGCTGCGCTCGCCACAAATATTTATTCCCCCTCTATGCTGTAGTGGATGGTAACGCAGGAGCAGTCCAGCCTCCTGCAACGGTCTCGTGGTGGATACGTTACAGAGGTCCTTTAGCCACATAGGAAATAGCAGCAACCATTGGTGAAGGGGTATATAAGGTAGGATTGTTTATTGTATTTTCATGCCTGATGACGGTTTGTGATTAAAACCAAAACATTGCAAGTATGTGCTGATCTATGTTTTGTACTACAAGTCCCAGAGTGCCTTACCTGCAGTTGGATTATTTAATTTTTTAGGTTGTTGCACCTGGGCCAGCTCTTCAAGAAGGGTGAGTGTCGGCTGTGTTGTTAAAAATTAAATTACTAGGAGACCTAGGTCAGTATCCAATTAGCCCTGAGCATTTTCATGCGCTAATGGATTCCCCCGGGGCTGTCCAATTAGCCCCGAGGTCTGGCCTATAAAATAATCCCCAAAAAGTGCCAACACAATGGCGAAAACACATAGGTCTGTGAACTAATCATGGATTCTATATGTTTTCAGGCGAATTATCCTATTTGTTCACCTGAAACAAATAGAATATAGTGAAAAAGGGATTGCAGAAAAATTAGATTTTTCAATGAAAATTTCTGTTTTTCGTCCATGAAAAAATATTGGTGCTAATTGGATATCCCCCATATATTTATTATAAAAACACTGTTCTTAAAAGAAAACGTTTTAAAAAAATAAACAATTCCAATAGGCATCCATAAGCCTATATATTCTTTTAAATAACCAGGCAACACATATCTCAAACAACACATATCATCCCATAAGGGAAAATGAACATGAGCACAAAAAGGAGGGAATGTATATTATACTAGGGGAGGATATGGAGTCTCAGTGATAAAGTTCCAGTTACTGGATCGAAACAGGTCAGAGACTGTGGTTAACCACTATATTTGTTGATATCTCCGTGACTGCGCTGCCTCTCAACTACCCGGCTCATCTAAACAGACGGTCAGGACTGTATTATTGACATTGGGTCTCTCAGCAGTTGCTGCAGCAATACACCTAAAACATGCTTTAGGCAAGCGAGATGCTTTGTGTGTCTGCTTAAAAGAGAAGCGAGGATTAATATCAACCTTAATATTGCAAGATAACTTCTGTTCTAGGAGCATCGTTACAACAATAGATTAGATTGGTAATTAGCCTCCTATACAATTTTGATGACCTATTTGCTTGACATTTATCATTCTAAATGCTGGAGTTTATTGGTATTCTCAGACATCTTATATAAAATAGTAATTTCAGTTGGAACTACAAGTTTTTTTTATTGCAAGAACATTCAATTCATTATACAGTATGTACACATTCTGACAGTTGAAAAAAAACTTGTATTACATGTAACACTGTTTTACTTGGTTCTAGAATGATGGTAATTAATTAATTAATTAATTAAATATTTTTATATTGACCTAAATTATATGTTAGTGTCTTGATTATTTATTCTGCCATGTCATGCATTTTATTCTATGAGCGCAGTGCCATCCATTAATCTTTATAGCATTTTTCGAAACATACACTGCACAAGATAGTGAGTATGGATGGTATAGAGTCTGTCCTATCTCTTATTTACAAATTGTGAGTTCTCACATTCCTCTGCAGGCCCAGTGGCATCACAAGGGGGGTGCGGGCTGCACCCGGGTGTCACCTGCCGAGTGGGGACACCAAGGTGCTGCACTGTAGTATTAAGTGCAGCACTCGGCTCCTGACACTGTGAGGGAGCCGGCACTGCACACAGGATAGGGCAGTCTGCACCTCCTGCACAGTCCCCTCGGTCACCCCCGGTAAAAAGCACGGAACAACGGGGTTCTGACGGCAAGGCCGCTCCTCCTTTCTGCGAGGCCACGCACCATTTGCGTCGGCCGAGCCTTGCGCACAGCCAAGCCACGCGCACAGCATCCCTCCTCGTGCCTGGTGACACCACGGGGAGGGACGCCACTGTACAGGCCTCTCAGCTTTTGAGCTTCTTACAGGAAAGCAGTATTAGGGATATTAGATACAGCAAATAAAGATGTTATGGTAGAAATCTCATAAAGCATATTGTTGACCAATTAAAATAGCATAATGCAAAAATTACATCTATTGTTCACCAGTATTTAGGTACCATAAAGATGTCTAAAGAAAAAGAAAAATGCAATACTTCATAGTTTCCATCTTAAGTAATGGTTCTTGTTCCCACAGCTGAGAGCAAGAGCCATAAAATATTATCTGCCAGTTTAATACTACAAATCAAAGTCGGACTGGTTCGCAGGGGTACAGGAACCCCCAGTGGGTCCCACTGCCTAAGGGCCCACCCCCTCATCTAGGAAACAGGTTCCATACTGTGCACTTGAATTATACATTATACATATGTTACATTATACTGCACAGGACTATGGTGTATTTTCTACACTGCATTGCTGTTATTAATCTGGTACACTATCATGCATGCACTAGCTGTATTTGCTATATATTTATATTTTGTAAAGGGCCTAGATCATGCACTCTCTAGTGCAGGGGTAGCCAACCCGGTCCTCAAGAGCTGCTAACAATTCACATTGTTCAGATCACCCAGCAGGTGATGGTTTCATTACTCACTAACACATTTTAAAAGATCCATAGGTGGAGCTAATCATTTCACTTGTGATTCTGTGAGGAGACTTGGAAAACATGCACTGTTGGTAGATCTCGTGGCTGCCCACATCCCTAAGTATGGGACTTTATAGCCACATTCCCGTGGTGGGCCCTTCATGCCCCAGTCCGAAACTGCTACACTTTATAAAGTCAGACCATGATCTATAAGAAGACAGAGCAAATCTACCATATCAACTTACTCAAACTGAAGGAATAGCAAGTGAGGCCTAGAGTGGAGGTTAGAACATTCTTTATCAAAACAACAATTCTTAGTTTGCATATCCAACTTGTCTACCAATATCAAGAACAAATAGCACTACATCATAGTATTTTATAATTTTTCATTTGAATAACTTTTTTTTTTTAATATGGCCAGAGGATCTACTATAAGATGGATATGTCATTACTAAAGATGTGGTAAAACCCCAGAAAACTGCTGTTTACTGCAATACATATGGATCCCCTAATGTAATAAAAAGGTTTGCAGCAGATATTTGAGATGTCTGCTGTGAAGCAGAGGCACAGCAAGAATTCCATGGGGTTGCAATATGCCCATATGCATGAAGCTCTGGAAAGCATAACTTTATGGAGCTTCTGCCAAATAGGAAATGCCATCTATAGGTCATAAACCTGGAAGTTGGCCACACTACATTGATCTGCCTAGCTGAAATGGTTTTAAACTGATCATTACAACTAGCTTCATATAGTTAGAATTACCAGGCTTCCTATACAGGAGCAAATAGCTACATGAGTGAGGTGTATGACTGCAATGTATGAAGTTAGGAGTTTGTGTACCAGGTACGGTATGCTGAGGAAATGTGCATTTTATATACAGGGGAGGGGGATGTACTGTAAATGAAAGTACTTGAGCTAATCAACCAAACCTGCCTGTCCTGTCCCCAATACATTAGTACAACACTGACCTTCTCAGAAAAAAGCCCTGCAGAATAATATAGGAAAAACAAAAACATTTGAATGGATGGTGGTGAGTAGCAGACCCAGGGCATTTGGTTTGCTTGTAAAATATGCATTTGCTGTTAAGCATCAATAAAACGTAAAAAAAGCCCTTCTGTAATATAGCATAAACTACTCTCCATCTTGTGTATGAAATAAAAACATTGCTAAAACATGCACACAAAACAATATACACAGTCGAGTCACATTATTACGACCACCAGCTAATGGCCAGAGTAATCGCTGTGTGCAGCACGGACAGCAGCTACACTGGCTGGGAGTGACTCAATAAGGTGCTGGTAGGTTGGCACAGGTATCTGGAGCCATGCTGATTGCTGACTGCAGTGCATCCCACAGCTGACATTGTCTTGCGGAAAGATCCCAATCGCCTCAGAGAAGACAATCAGCATGTATGTGCTCTGCAAGGATGGATTCATAACCAAATTGGTTGAGGGTGCCTTTCACATGGACGAGTGGACACAAAGAATGCCATGAAAACATTCCCTAGACCAAAACACTGCCACCACCAGCTTGTGTCCTTCCAGAAATTGTTTCAGGGTGTTTGTTCTCTGTTTCTTGCCTGACACTCCAACATCCATCCGATTGATGAAGCAGAAAATGTGACTCATCGGAGAAAGCAACCCTTTGCCAATCAGCGGAGGTCCAATTCCGATAAAGGTGTGAAAATTGAAGCCTTTTCCGCTGATGCACCTTCGTTAGCATAGGTGCAGTGACTATTCGTTTTCTTCGGAGCCCCATACGCAGCAGAGTTCGCTGAACTGTCGTAGACACACGTCTGGTGGCCCCCAGGTTAATTTTGATGGTGAGCTGCTCCACTGTAGCGTGTCGGTCAGCCCTGATGCACCTTTGTAGCCAACGTTCACCTCTCACATCAACGGCACGTGGTGCTCCACAGTTTCCACATCGATTATTCACAATGGTGCCATTTGTCCAGTCACGATACACCTTCACCACAGCAGCACGCGAACAGTTCACAAACTACGCTATTTCAGAAATACTGCCACCCTTGGCCCGAAAGCAAATAATCATCTCTTTTTGCAACTCGGATAAATCTCCACTTATACACATGACAGCAACGAGAGATATGTGTGCAGACAGCCTATCGCACACCTTATATACCCACCAAGCCAGCGCACTGCATGTGACGTACTAATGTGACTCGACTGTGTACTCTGTATATGTACATGCAATAAAGAAAGCCCTTATCAGCTTCAATAAGTAAGAAGCAGTTAAGTAGAGTCGTGACTACCATCATCATCAGGCACCCGCAATTTATCCAGCCTTTTATAGGCATATATGTGCCTCTGTGAAAAATTCAGCAAACCTGCCATTACTGTACTCTGCCTATGTTAGAACATGCTTTAATCCGATATCCCTCCTATCCAGTTGCATTTAGACATAAATGTCATATTCATGGAAATATTCTTACGCAGTTATGCTTATATTTGTGCAGACATTTTCTGGGCATGCTCAGTACCAATTTCTGTATTTTGCATTATGCAAATTGGTGTAAATCCAACTCCACATCAGACTCTTAGGGCCAAACTTGCATGTTTTTCATGCTCAAAACACTCTCACGATTTAAACTCTCATCCAGATTAATCCCCATTTTGATAATACAACTTGACCAATGTAAAAGTGTGAGAGTTTACTGCTAAACTCTCCGACGTTCCAAACTCTCACCAATGCCAAATTACAATGGGGAAAATGGTGAGATTCCAAAGCCAAATGCTGAAAGAAGAGAGAATACACTACAGTGAGCTGCTACATTGGACAATAGAAGATCATATACAAATATAATAAAATGGACACTAGATGGAATTACACAATGTATCACATGGAGCAATGCCAGAAAGTCATTGTGCTATAACTAATGAAATGACAAGATGCATGAAAATTTCACATGGATTAATATTTTATAATATAGAGTCAAATAGGGTAAGCTGTAGAGAAAACATATTTAGCTCTGAATCCCACAATGACTGCTGCTCTTGCTGGCAGCTGTTGGCACTGGATTATATGATGCCTGTATGACAGAAGCATTGGATGGCTGCTGTAAGGGAAGTGGCATTATATTATATATGAGACCAGCGCTGCCCCGGTATTTACAGTTATGGCTGGAATTAGCCTATTGTGGTTGTAGAAATATGCTGGAATATGGAATGATTATGCTACAAGAACCAGCTGTTTAGAGACATGTCATTGGACAAGAGGAGTAACTTTAAACATATTTGGAATGAAACAGTGGAATCAGTTACACAGATACGCACCACGGACCAATGGGAATTGCTGTACAGATATATTATATGGGTTGAGTTGTTGGGATATGGCATATTTTACTAAAAAATATGCCCTAAACTTGTATTTAAATTTTGAATTTGATTAGTGGAAATATTATGAGATTTGTTTCTAATATTCCTGTTGCATAACAACTGTAAGTATGTGAAATAACCAACCTGTAGAGAATATTGCACTTCTAAAATGTGAACATAATGAATAAAACAAAAGTATCCTCACTCATTGCCCTCATTGATTTTCACTGATTGCCACAGTCCCCAATGAATACACCAGCACTGTCCCTCTTTACTATGTGAGCACTGCTCCTTCTCCTGACTGTACTAGCAGTGCCCTCATTCAGGATACTGTGCCTGCACTGATAATAATCAGCATTGTTCCTACTGAACATGCCAGCAGTACAGACTCTGATTATAAATATTAGCTGGAAAAATATAATATCACATGAAATAACAGGATGAAAAGTATGCATAAATTGCATTTAAAAAATTACAGTTGTTAGAATATATTGCTTAGAAGAATAGGTTATCAGTATATTTTAATAAAGTGAATTGAATTAGGAATATCTTACATAAGAAGATGAGGACGTGCAATGATAACCTACATGACACAATCAGAGCTGTTTCACTGATATTGTATGTTACAGTCATAATTTAGAATGGTCATTAAATGAACTGTATCTTTATGAAAAAATATGGATTTCATGGCTGATATCATTGGGCAATAAACACAATTATATTAATGCTGTATATTTTAGAGCCAAGTGACAGGACTACACAAGCTGTGTAAATTGACTGCTGTTATACAGGGCTATCAAGTGACTTGTTTTCACATACACCAAATCAACACTGCATATGTTGTGTGAATGGAGCCCAGGTGGTCAGTCCCCTGAGGGTCACTTCAAAGATTAAAAACTTCGGCCTCACATGAAGCCCACGCCTGGGAGCTCAGCTTTGTCTCTCGCTCATCATCACAAACTACTTGTGATTTATAACTAAGGCTTTGGAACCAAATTTTCTCAGGACAAGATGGTTGCAAATAAATGTGACTATACAGTTCCCTACAAGACATTAATGGTAATATATCTGAGTAACTTATAAGGGTAATGTCTCTCATTGGTTGAAAACCTTTAATTTCTACCAATTTCACAGCAATTTTTCTGACTTTTTCTTAGCGCAATTTGTCTGACTTTTCTTAAAAGACAGCATTATTTAATAGAAGAGGGTCTCGTGCTAAGCCCGCTCTCAGACAACAGTTCTGAAAACAGTTATTGTTTGTAACTGATCAATTAAATAATTCAAATGTTTTGATGTTTATCAGACATTTATAGAGGGGTTGGGTATGGGTTCCTGGCGGTCGGGATGCTGCCGGTCAGAATACTGACAGCGGCATCCCGACAGTTAGAATCCCCACACCCGTAGGTAAGTATACTACCACTAACCCTAAACCCTACCCTAACCCTCCCTCACCGGTGCCTAAACCTGACCTCCCCCTAGTGCCTAAACCTAACCTCCCACTCCCCACACCCTAACCCTCCCTTCCCAATGCCTAAACCTAACCTCTGCCTAGTGCCTAAACCTTACCTCCCCCTAGTGCCTAAACCTAACCTCCCCCTCCCCGGTGCCTAAACCTAACCTCCCCCTCCCCGCACCCTAACTCTCCCTCTCCAGTGCCTAAACCTAATCTCTCCTAGTGTCTAAACCTAACCTCCCACTCACTGCATCCTAACCCTCCCTCCTCAATGCCTAAACCTAACCTCCCCCTAGTGCCTAAACCTAACCTCCCCCTCCCCGCACCCTAACTCTCCCTCTCCAGTGCCTAAACCTAATCTCTCCTAGTGTCTAAACCTAACCTCCCTCTCCCCGCACCCTAACCCTCCCTCCCCAATGCCTAAACCTAACCTCCCCCTAGTGCCTAAACCTAACCTCCCACTCTCCGCACCCTAACCCTCCCTTCCCAATGCCTAAACCTAACCTCTGCCTAGTGCCTATACCTAACCTCCCCCTAGTGCCTAAACCTAACCTCCCCCTCCCCGGTGCCTAAACTTAACCTCCCCCTCCCCTCACCCTAACTCTCCCTCTCCAGTGCCTAAACCTAATCTCTCCTAGTGTCTAAACCTAACCTCCCACTCACTGCACCCTAACCCTCCCTCCCCAATGCCTAAACCTAACCTCCCCCTAATGCCTAAACCTAACCTCCCCCTAGTGCCTAAACCTAACCTCCCCCTCCCCGCACCCTAACTCTCCCTCTCCAGTGCCTAAACCTAATCTCTCCTAGTGTCTAAACCTGACCCTCCCACTCCCCGCACCCTAACCCTCCTTCCCCAATGCCTAAACCTATCCTCCCCCTAGTGCCTAAACCTAACCTCCCCCTCCCCGCACCCTAACTCTCCCTCTCCAGTGCCTAAACCTAATCTCTCCTAGTGTCTAAACCTAACCTCCCCCTCCCCGCACCCTAAACCTGACCCTCCCCCTTTAGTGCCAAACCCTAACCCTCCCCCTAGTGCCTAACTCCTAACTGTCCCCTAACCCCCGATATTTACCTCCGGGTTGCTGGTGGTCGGGATACTGGAGCCAGGATCCCGACGCTGTTAGGATTCCGGCACTAGTATTTAGATTGTTGGCATCCTGCATTCCAGGATGCTGACTACATACCTTATAGACATCAGTATATAACATATTTTAGTCATTTGTACGCAACGTAAGATTTCCTAGAGTTGACATAACTTTATTGAAATTGAAAAAGCCAAGAGTACCAACAATACAGAACAAATAACCATAGGAACAAGCTACAGTAGAAAAACAAAAACGGTTCAAAAAGAGAATGCAAAATAACGTTAAAGAAAACTGTCATATTGACTAGATGGGATGTGAGAAGTACCGGAGAGTATAAAGTCAGCCAAACATCAGAGCTGACATAAGTAGCAGGAATCACAGTTTGCATAGGGTTTTATAATCTAACAGAAATAATCATACTAGTTTTAGTGGTGCAAGTTATATTAAGGCCCATTATATTATTATTAACATTATTATTCACATTTATTTATATAGTGCCAGCATGTTCCATAACACTTTACAACTGTGTAGATCACATTAAAAATAAAACAATTATATATAGGCAAAGTTCTGACACCATGAGAGACGTTATACAGTATGTTGCACTGCATTTGTGGAGTGAATCTATACACAGAAAAATAGTCATTAATCCAGAGCTGCATGTTATGGAGAACAGGGCCTGCTTCAGAGCAAGTAAAAAAAAAAAAAAGAGTAATTTCCATCTTTGTCAAAACCATGTTGCACGGCAGGTGAGGCTGATTTTAGAAAATTGAGAGAGATTTAGGGTATATATACTAGAGTGCGGGTTTATAGAAGTGGAGATGTTGCCCATTGCAACCTATCAGATTCTAGCTATTATCTTCTAGATTGTGCTAGATAAATTATAAGTAGAATGTGATTGATCGCTATGGGCAATAACACCACTTCTGATACCCTGCACTTTAGTAAATATACCCCTTATAGTGTATGCACAAAGCTGTCCAGTATTTGATCACTACATGAAAAAGCAGATTAGATTTTTCCTGCAGGCAAAATTAAAAAAAATGCATTTGTACCTGTTGCAGTGCAACATGGTTTGTTCCAGGAGCAAATTGCTCCTTTTTTTTTTTATTTGCTCCTAAATCTGATTCAAACCAGCAGTTGTCAAGTTCTGCTTTTGCTCTGTCATACTATGAAAAGCCTTTCCGTACTGCATTCTTAATTTACAGAAGCATTCTGATATTCTTTATAATCTCGACCATGCTTGGCGACTTTCTGACTGCCTGCTCTGGGAGGGGGCAACCAGATTGGCACAGCAGCCGCATAGATGAGAAGCACATGGTGGCATGATCACATCATTGTAGCACCGCCCCCATTATACAGTGTCGAGAACGCAGGCATTGTAAAGCGCGGACGTGGCTACGATGTTGCGATTCAGCACAATTAACATCATGGGCCCCCCTGGACAGTACATGGGCGGCTGCATGGGGTTGGCAGCCGGCTCCGGGAGACTTGCCCACTCTTCTGGGCAGAGGCGTATCTATAATGGACGAAGAATGTTCTGTGCACACGGGCCCCTGGGTCCAGGGGAGCCGACACCGCACACCCTGCACCCATATTTTCTAATATGTACCTCTCCGAGATCCCGCATCGGGTGTCTCAGCCATGTACAAAATGCTGGAAAATGGGCATTTCCCAGCATGTTGCACATGTGCAGCGAGGAGCGAGGAGTGCCCAGAGTCTACTGCTGCAGCGATCAGCAGTCAGTCTGCTGCTGGCTGCCGGGGAGAGAGGAGGGTGCCCAGGAAGGGGAAGGCACGCATGTCCCCTCTCTAATTATGCCCCTGCACCTGGGAGGGCTGCTCTGGGAGACTTGCCCACTCTTCCCAGCGGCTGGGAGTCCCACACAATTTTTGGGAGCCTCCCGCCCGTTTCGGGAGAGTAGGCAAGTGTGATCTAGACTGATTATATTTTAATTCTTCTGTGTGATGTACAGTAGTTGAGCAGGACTGAGAACATTTATGTCTCTTGTGCCAGCTAAACAAACTTTCACTGGCAGAATGAGGGAGGGGGGTTTCACAGAACATTTTTTAAAATTTCACATATCTTTAATTAATGGAGTGGGAAGATTTATATGTTGCATTGTCTATATAGAATAGTTCTATAATGTACTGGGAGCTGTGATATTTTGCACAATATTTATGGGAGTTGCATGTTACTCCACATCCCAACTGGTAGATTCAAAATTGGAACCGGGGTGTGGCTGCATCAAAGTGGGTGTAGTAATGCCCCCAGTGGGCATGGGCACTGTATGGAGGGGTCATATGAGCCAGAGTTAGGAAATGCATATGAGTATTATACTGTACTGTGTAGAATAGGCTATGGATAGAAATATGTTGCGTTGTATTGTGGAGTGCGAACAGTAATACTATATGTTGCAATTTAAATTATGTACTACTTCTATAAGGCAGTATAAGGTATTATAGGAATAACTTTATAATGGTAATATAATATAAAATATATGTACATATTTATGGGTTACTGAACTTAGAATTGGTCAAAGTGAAATTATTGTATATAAAATCATTACATTTTTGTTTAGTGCACAAAATCTATTATTCATGGGTATTGCTAATTATCACGTTCCTGTTTAGTATAATGTGAACCTGTCTTCTCCTATAAATATGATATGTTTCCTGTTAAGTTGACAAACCCTCCACTCACACATTAGATTGTGTGCTGTATAAATCTTTGTTTCAGATTAAACATCCCATTTGCTAACAATATTTGTAAAATGTTTAGGGTTTATAAATCACTTTAGGGACTCAGATGGGAGGTTTATCTTACTGTAGACAAAACAAACTTCTTCACCACAAAGGGGAGATTAAAGGAACATGGAACACTTTACAGCACTGCGCTCAAACTTTACAGAGATCATAAAAGCACAGGTCAGGTTTAAACGTTAATGACAGAGTGATTTCATTCTTTGTTTTTTGTAATATTTTTCATAGGGCAAAGTCAGTGCACAATACATTATTTTAATACATTTTGGGTGACATATATTTAAGTAACATTTACTTTCATTGTGTTTCATTACAGCAGATCTGCAATGCCCTGTTGACAAATGTAATATCTAACAGTGGTTGGGTTTAAAGCAAAAGGGAATGCTGCAGTTATTTACACAAAAATATGTGTTTTTTATAAACTAAACTTTGGCCCCACTTTCTTTGTACATCCTATAGTACTGGGTGCTGAATACACAGTGACACAAACCTCTTGTCAGCTTCTTGCACTTTAGTGATGTCAGAGATAGCTGACAAAGAATGTTTAATGATTCACATCAGAAACCAATCAGATTCTAGCTATTATCTTCTAGACGGTGCTAGGTAAATGATAGGTAGAATCTGATTGGTTGCTAGGGGCAACAACTCCACTTCTAAAAACTCTCACTTTAGAAAATACACCCCGTAGTCTCAGTGGCGTATCTAGAGTGTGCACAGAGTCTACTGCGCATGCACAGAATGCCGGAAAATGGCCGCCGCTGCCATGTTATGGCATTCTGCGCATGCGCAGTAGACTCCGGGCACACTCCAGTGCCCGGAGCCTACTAATGCTCTGATGGCTGGCCAGCCGCGTCAGTCGGCTGCCGGCCACCGGGGAGAGAGGAGGGGGCCCTGCATGGGGAGTGCACATGGGCCCCCTCCTCTCTTAGTCTAAATTCTCACATACAGTGCTAGCATCTGTTTTTGTCAGTAGCCAATTAGGCTACCATTGTGTTTTGGGATTGTGGAATGAAAAGTGAAGCACAAATTATGTACATATCTGCACCTAAGTTAAATGTAAATAATGATTAGGTGCCTCCCAGGAAATTAATAGGGGCACTAATAATAACATATGGAATATAAAACATGATGCACCAAGTAAGAAAAGCGACTTTCTTTTTCTCTAATGAATCAAATCTGTACCCAAACAAGACTATTTTGTAAATGACCGTGAATGTAACTTAAACAACAAGGCAATCAATAATTAGCCTGTCCTCAGAAATGCCCCACTGTACCTAATCTTATCAGTGTATTTTTGTGGAATCAATAACGACATGCAAATTAGGATTGTCATGTTGTGGTGGTAAACTTCTTGCACTTTATATAAATTAATTTGTATTTATCTAATAAAATGTGTTATAACTGTTGACTCTGCACTCGTTCTTATCAGTGAATTTAATTCTGTTTTATACATACGTTAGACCCACACTGACTGCACACTTTTTCTAGTTTCATCCAGGAAAATTAAATACAATTTAATATCATCAAAGCCCTCAAAAATTGCCTATAACTGCTAAAGAGAACTCTTGTCTTGCTTCCGTATATCTCCTTATGGGACAAATTATTAACCACTAATATTTTTTCGAAAAATGTCACCAAAATTTTAGATCTTTTTGTATTATCAAATTATATAAATAATAACTAATTAAACATGATTCAGCATAATATTTTTTAATAAATATGTTAATTTGTTAATAAATCAAATTTAAAAAGCTTTAAAATGTAAAACACTATTTTATAGGTAAAAAAAACTTTAAAGTAAAACTTATCTTATGGAAAACACATTTTGGCACAGAACATTATGTTATAGTGAGGGCTGGATGTACTAAGCATTGCATCCGTGATGCGGTACATCCCCCTTGAGTTCGGGATTCAGGAACTGACGGCCCGATTCAGACCCGCTCGCCAGGCTGCGTTCGCACGCAGCCTGCCAATGATTGCAATCTGCGCATGCATCGCAGTGCGCATGCTTGAACTAGTTCATGTAATCAGGAAGCGTTCGCTTGCTGCACATAGACAGCTCGCTAGAATGAGTGACAGCACAAGCCGTTTATGGGAGGTGACAGGGGATTGGCGTTGAAAACGGAGGTGTGGTGGTGCAAATGCAGGCATGTCTGAGCATCTTAACGCCGTTTCAGAGGCATGCATAATTAAGATGCAGCATCATAGTACACGTCACATGGTTGTTTTACACTGAAGCACTCGCAGTGCTAGCGGTAGGGTATGGTCGATGTTCGCTTCCGATGGTACTCGATGTTACTGATTGTTGCATACGCTTGATGGAGATTGTTGCATACTTTGGCTGAGTGCGAATGCATCTAGCGAGCGGGTCTGAATTGAGCCCTGAGTTCCTGCTGAAAAATAGCACTGTATATATAGCCCCAGAAAGAGCAGTACTCCATATAAAGCATTATTGGTGAAAGAAACTCAAACTGGCCACACCGTGTTCAATGGCGGCGCATGCATCACTTCCGGTCCTGAAACCAGAAGTGCATCATGATATACATATTGCGTTGCCATTGGGACTTGGTTGACATGTAAACAAACCACCATCGCATTAAAATATAATGCTATGTCAGCCCACTGTAAAATCATGTAAAGAATACAGAAAAGGCAGGATACATTGCCCACTGGAGAAGCTTCTTATCCCAGTCTCCTCCCCGTAGATCATTTTGTACTTGATCACTTATGATGTATCATAGCATCGAGAGGTTATGTTTCGCCATCACAAAGTGTTTCATAACTGATTAGTCGATTTCCTTAGCACTCGAGGCTTCCCATATGGTGAAGCGGTGTAATGCAATAAACCTTCTATCGGATGAGGTGTTGTCATGTGTGCCAACCACTTATCATACTAAGATAAAATAAAGACACTGAGACGTGGATTTGGCAGATAACTTGATGGCGATTTATTGGAGCAATAATAATTATTATTTATTTATTATTTATTTAAGGATGTATGGTGGCAAAGAAAGGACGGCCAGAAATCAGCCAAATCTGCTATGCCCACACACAAACAACAAAAGGCATAGCAGGCGTAGATCGCCCAGAGTGCATACACATAACCATGTAAATCATGTCAACAACAAAAGGTAACGCTCACCCCCATCTTGACTTCTCACCCGTTTAGGTGGTGATACTGCCCCCCGTTAGGTTGGTACAGCCAACTACCAGTCAACGAAGGGAGCGCCCTTAAATCATAATTGCACCCGGACTGGCGACCTGCCGTTCTTTCCCGCCACAGCAAGGTTCTGCCTATAGAACCGCCGCACCACCACCATACCAAGTACTACCCCAATAACACCAACTCCTCAAAAAGATCCCCAATAAACAATGACAAACCCTCCTCTGCTAAATGAACTTCATCAGGTCTATACATATAACTAAATCGAAATTGAATGTTCTTATGGTAAATGACACGGCCATAATTGGCCATCACAAATTTGGCAACTGCGAAATAAAGTTTCTTCCTAGCTTCGTCATTAGCAGGAAAACTCCCAACCCATGCCAGACCTGTCGAGGTACAATGCAGGACCAAATTAATTTACACAAGGGCCAGGCCGATAGCACCCTCACCAAATCGTTGACAATATCAACTCGTAATTCTACAGTGGACCTCTGCCCTAAGTCGTTGTCTCCTAAATAAACAACCAAAATACGGGGCCTACCAAAAAGCCTTGCATACTCTAACAGTTTAGGACAAAAGGAATGCCATCTCATACCTCTGGAACCTATCCAATGGACCCTAGCTGAATATTCAAAAATTGGAGCTTGATCTGAACTCATAAACCTAGCAGCCCAGAAAATATATGAGTGGCCTATCACCCAAATGTCCTGCGTGTCAAAGAGCAATCCTAAAGGTGGAGGAAAGCAGTAAATAAAAATTAGTAATTGTCATAAAACAATAAAATTTTATGGTGTATTAGTGGGATCTGATAGAACATAAGTGAGTATCTGCCAAAAAGAAAAATTTTCTATTGGTCGCCGACTTTACTATTTAAAGTGGCTAAGACAAACAGAAGACACAAAGGGGAAGAATGGGTGGGGGGGGAATTGGGAAAAAACAGGTGAACTCGGCAAGAGGTAAAATAAAAACCTGCTGAGGGATGGACTATGGCCTAATTAAATTATTGAGAATAGCCGAATTGAATCCGTCAGTTCAGGTAAAAATTGTAAAATCCCTCAAGACTCCCATTGCCAGCAATGGCGAGTAGCTAATCCCGAGTAGGACGGACAGGGGTAACAGACAAGACAAGACAGGACAGTACATGAGACAAGACAAAAACCAGGCAAGCATAAAATATAAACGTAACCGGAACAGACTGTGAAATGACTTTAAACAAAGGGCCTTCACGCCTAGGTCGAATGTAACCTTTATAACTATCCAATTTCCAACGTCCTAGGGCCTTAATTTCTGATGCCAAGAAACCCGCAGCTGCCGCCGAAGTTGCGGCTCCGATCCGAAACGAGTGTGTACCAAAATCTTGAGGCGGAGGCCTAAAACTGATACACACCTCTTCAAAAACCAACCAAACTGGTATTTGGTAAGCGGAGTCCTGTCCATATGCATGAGTCATAAACCAGTAACATCCGGCCGCAATAACTCATACCGCATAGCTAGTGCCACGGGGCAGATCTGTTCGTCCCTAGATGGACCCAACGAGATCCACCTACCCCTACCAGTCTGGTCGGTCTTCGACCGCCGAATCCTACAGAG
This sequence comes from Taudactylus pleione, assembly GCA_031769625.1. NCBI lineage: Eukaryota > Metazoa > Chordata > Amphibia > Anura > Myobatrachidae > Taudactylus > Taudactylus pleione. The sequence continues at coordinate 1,431,431 of JAUIMM010000443.1, read as the reverse complement.
AACAGACCTCTCACTGACCAGGATATCCGAGAGGAGCATGGCCGCATCAACCCATTTGGATGATGCCACCAGCTCCGATACCCTCAAAGTGCCGTGAAAAGCCTCCGAAAACACCACTTGAATCAGGACCGCCTCATACGCAGTAAGAGCCACTCCGAGAACCGCCCCTAATACTGCCGGAAGCAGATGAGCGTCCACAGGTCTCCTACGGTCAGCTACTGGCTGGGAGACCCGTGCCCAACCCTTTAAAGCCTTCACAATCAGAAAACTTTTAGCAAAGTCAGGTTGGCCCTTCAATTTACAATAAAATGCAATGCCCCCCAAAGAGCGTGCAACAGAAGCCCTGGATCTGCCAGCCAAACGGAGACTCCAAATAAAAGAAAGCATCGAACGATGCTGACTCTTACCTGCCTGTTTGCTGCTACTGTAATAATCTTCCCATTCATTCCATGCCTGCCGATATGCTCGCAACGTGGAGGGGGCTAGAGACTGTTCTGCTAAGCCCTCCATGCCGGCTCGATCACCTGCTAAACATAAGAGGGGCAAAGCACAACGTCAGCACCAGGGGCCACAGATCGGAACCTAGACCACTGTAAACGTGATAACGCATCGGCTATCTCATTCTCCACCCCAGGAACGTGTCTTGCCTTAAACATGATGTTACAGCGCAAACATGTGAGCACAGCTGCGCTAGCAAGCGCAAAGCCAGCAGGGAAGCCGCACGTTGCTGATTGTATCGCATGGACCACGCCCAGGTTGTCACACCTGATAATGATGCTGCGATTGCGTAACCATTCCAAGGTTACCATCCCCAGATTTCCAAGGAAACCATTATGGGAAAGAGTTTGAGAAGGAGTAAGTCCTTAGTCAAACCCTTTCCCACCCATTTTCCAGCCAACGGCCAACGCACCAGGAGCCATCAAGGTAACATCCGAACCCCGTGGTGCCTGCTGAGTCAGTGAACAGCTGCAGCTGCAAATTGTCAGCAGCTGGAGACATCCACAACCGAACGCCATTAAAATCCCGAAGAAACGAGACCCAGACAGAGAGGTCCTGCTTAATCTCTGAGGATAAATGTAGCAAATGTCTCGGTTAGTGACACCAGCCGTGGCCCTTTCCAATTTACGTGAAAAAACTCTGCCCATTGGAATTACTTTACAGGCCCAGGAGGGATTGCCCCTGCCGCAGGGTAATTCTACTGGAAGCCGTGCATTCCGCTATGGCATTACACAACTTGACAGGCTTATCGAGAGGAATGCGACAAGAACCCGCCGAGGCACAGATCTCGATACCCAGGAATGACAAGCAAGGGGAAGGGCCCTCCGTTTTGTCCACAGCAACGGGAACTCCAAATGAAAAAACAGCGCTCGTAAAGAAAACAAAAGATAACTGCATCTGCCTGAACCGGAAGGGCCGACACAGAAAGTCATCGAGATAGGGCTATCCCATGACTACCGCAAAAAATTAAATAAATAAATTCCGCGCACCAGTGTAGGAAGGTGCTAAAACGCTCGAAAAACGCACAGGACACAGAACACCCCATAGGCAAGCATTTGTCTATGTAATATCCGTTGTCCAAGCTAAAAACCCATAAACTGGAATGACTCTGGGTGCAAAGGAAGTAGACGAAAAGCTGACTCAACAACAATCTTAGCCATCACTTTGCCCGGACCATAACACCTAATGACGTCCAAAGCATCGTCAAAGACTGGTACACCACCTAGGAAACCTCAACTGGTATGGCATAATTTACTGACGAGCCTGGCGGATAAGACAGATGTTGCATGAGCCTGTATTTTCCTGGAATTTTCTTGGGAACCACTCCCACCGGGGAATTCACAAGATCCCTAATGGGGGTTCTGCAAAAGGCCCTGCAATGCGTACCCTTCATAGGCAGGACGCGAAGGCTGCGTGACCTCCAGCAATGTATATTTGTCGAAGTAGGAGCATAGCTGAGAATGGAGCTTCCCGGTGATAGCTGCTTGGGGCAGTGATTGCAATAATAAGCTGTGCACCCTGTAGAAATTCACTGTAGCACATGTATTCTGTCTATTTTGTAAGTTAAATGCTCAGAATACAGTATATAATACAATCTCCTCTATTGACTGATAATAATAATTCAAAGGAGATAAAAGCTAGATCTTAGGTGCTATACATAAATAAAGCAGTGTCAAAGCCATTACCCCTTACTGTCAGATAACGCATCACTAAAGCATTCTATTCCCCCAATGATACCTCAATGCCCAGCATAATACTGACACTGTTTGCTGCAACTGTTTTCTACCATTAAGAGGGCATAATCAGCACTTAGACCAGCTATAAAATACATCATACTATTGTACTGAACGAAATAATTCTGGCATATACAGCACCAGCAAACACAGTAAGCAATTATATGTAGAAGTAGGGCCATCCTGTCTGAGCTGAATCTTTTTATTTCATGTGCAGGCTCCTTTACAGATCATTTGAGCAAGTTGGGGAATCTGGGAGAGGGCAGAAAAAGAAACCATGCTGCACTGCCCTGGACATAGATGCACAGATTGGTCCCCGTATGTACTGGATGGTGTATTATCCAGTATTAATAATTGATCCAATAGGTGGTCCATATCAGTGCACCCCGAACAGTGCATGTTTTCCAGATCTCCTAGTTGGTGCACAACAATATTCATTACTGGCTTTTTAACTTTTTCTACTGGCTGACACATTTAAGAGATCAACAGGGACTGTAGTGCTAGTTATTTCATTTGTGACACTGAGGGGATCCTAAAAAACATGCAACTTTAGTATTATATGCTTTTTTTTATTGTAGTCATCATGGTGTAGGCTGAGGGGGGGGGGTTCAGGCAAGGCACTCATAAACCCCTCCTGCATTTGCCTATGGTGCTGGCCACTGCAGCCACAAAGATGATATTGACTAGGGGCATTAAGGACTGAAGGGAAGTACCCCTCCCCCGCACTGGCACACCTTCCACAAAGCAGCAGCAGCCTGAGGGGGGATAAAACTATCAATAGGGGAACCACACCTGTAGCCCCTAATAACATGGGGGCACTGTGGAGCCAGGGACCAGGGTCTGGGTAGGCTCATTACAAGGCAGGACATAGCTACCCCTCCCCCAGCAGAACAAGAAATCAGAAAAGACAGTGATTGAGGACAGAAAGGAAAAGTAAAAGCAATGATATGAAGTAAATGAAAAGAATGACTAAATACAATAAGGAAAAGGAGGAGAGAAGAAGAGAAGGAGAAGCACTAAGAGAGTTTTATTAAGGAAAATTACAACTGACAAAATGCACTTCCCTCTCCTGGAGGAATCTGGAACAAAGAGGCTTTGGCCCACACTTTTAGCCCACTATATAATGTTCCTGTTACAAACCCGCCCCTGCTTGCCATAGGCTAACTCCCACAAGTAATTTGCATACATGCCTGCCCCCATCCTAGAGGTTTAAAACACCTCTTTTCTTATGCAATCTTTCGGTTTCTCTTCTATCCTTAAAGGGCCTTACAGTTTTGTCCTATTTAACTTTCACTTTTGGACTTTGTGACATGAATTGCTTTTGCATTGTCTCAATATATCGCTCTTGCTTTTCAGTGAGCAATGAAAGCTGCCTTTATTGTATTCTCTATAAGACTTTGCAGTAGGCTGACATATTATGTTTTAACGCGGTGGTGGTTTGTTTACATCACAAGCGTCACTATGCAACGTGATCCGCATGTCCTGTTTTAGGACCAGAAGTGATGTGGGCACCTGCGCCGAGCCTTGCTTGACCAGTTTCATTCGCTAATGGTGGATTAAATAAGGTAATAGTTTGAACTGTACTGTGTACTGGTGTCTGCCCTGAGGAGTTGGTAAAGCAGAATCTCCTTATCGTGTTTGTTGTAAAGCCCGACAAGTGCCTTCTTCTTGGTAAATTTGGCAAAAAAGCAGCCCCCATAGAAATTCTGATGCTTGCTGCAGTACCCTGCACATACAGTCGGGGGATATTTAATATTTGCAACTACCCCCATAAAATGGTGTTTTGGGGTATATCCTACAATATTAAGGGCATATATTTTAATTATTGGGTTCTAGACCCGATAATTATAATATTTTATAGCCACTATTTGTGGCAGTAAGCAATTAAAACTCATTGCTACTGTATGTATTAAAATTAGGGATGAGCGGGTTCGGATTTCTGAAATCTGAGCCCCCCGATCCAAGCCGGGAACCGAGCCAGTTCAGGTTTTCCCGCCAGACTCGGTTCCCGGAATGAGGCAAAATGTCATCCTCGCGCTGTCGGATTCTCGCGGGTTTTGGATTCTATAAACGGTCCCCGCGTCTGCACCATTTTTCTCTCCGGCTGTGGACAGTGAAGAGGGAAGGTGGGGGTTTGCTGTGCTGGTTCTGCTGTTGTCCATAGGGGCTGTGTCCAAAGTTCATAGGGGCTAACTGGGCTGTCTTGTGCAGTGCTGTTGTCCCATAAAGGCTGTGTTGTCCATAGAGGGAGGGTGGGGGTTGCTGTGCTGGTGCTGCTGTTGTCCATAGGGGCTGTGTCCAAAGTCCATAGGGGCTGACTGGGCTGTGTTGTGCAGTGCTGTTGTCCCATAAAGGCTGTAGTCCTAAAGGGGTGCTGTAGTGTTGTCCAGGGGTGCTCTGTCCATCAGGGGTGCTCCCCCCAAGTGCAAGAGAATTTTTTTTTTCTGTTTGTGTGCACATTAGCCGCACATGCATCAACAAAGTAGCAGCGCCAAGCATGCGCCTGTGTCATAAGTCAAGGGCCCTCTAGTCTGTTGAAGGGTGGTGTAACCCCCAAAGTGCCCCAAAAAATAAAAAATAAATCTTTTTCTGTGTTTGTGTGCACCTTAGCCACACGTGCATCAGCAAAGTAGCAGCGCCAAGCGTGCGCCTGTGTCATAAGTCAAGGGCCGGCTGGTCTGTTGAAGGGTGGTGTAACCCCCAAAGTACCCAAAATGATTAAAACATTATAAAAAGTGTTTATTTTTCTGTGTTTGTGTGCACGTTAGCTGCACGTGCATCAACAAAGGGTGAGGACGACATCTTGCCTCTGTAGAGCCAGTTTGTGCAGGGACAGATTAATTGCCAGCTTGGCCCAAACGAACCAATCATTTCAGCCACAGTTGTGTGGCAGACCCTGGTGCTGAAATGATTGGTTTGTTAAAGTGTGCATGTCCTGTTTATACAACATAAGGGTGGGTGGGAGGGCCCAAGGACAATTCCATCCTGCACCTCTTTTTTTTCTTTGCATTATGTACTCTTTGGGGACTAGTTTTTCAAACTGCCATCCTGTCTACCACTGCATTGCCACTCCTAGATGGGCCAAGTGTTTGTGCCGCCCACTTGTGTCGCTTATCATAGTCATCCAGCTACCTCGGTACAACCTTTTGGCCTAAAAACAATATTGTGAGGTGTGAGGTGTTCAGAATAGACTGGAAATCAGTGGAAATTAATGTTATTGAGGTTAATAATAACATAGGAACAAAAAAAAAACAAATTCTGTGATTTTAGCTGTTTTTATGCTTTTTTCCAAAAAAATACAGATCCAAAACACAAAACCCAGAACCCAAAACATGAAAGGGTTTGGCAAAACCAATCCAGATCCAAAACACGAAGAAAGATCCAGATCCAAAACCAAAACACAAAACATGAAAAGTGGCCGGTGTACATACCTAACTAAAATACTATCACAGGGACTCCTTCGGGAACCAGGCGCACTACTGCACATGCGCTATCTGCTGACTGCACATATGCAAGCGGATAGTGACTTGGAGCGATCAGTAACCCATAGCTACAATGGTTAATGCCATCTGGAGATGGCAATAGGTGCTGAGACCAAGCTCATAAATTCGGTAAATAAAGTGAGTCTCTACGGGGAATCAGTATGACTTACCGCCGGTCCGACAGCGGCAGCCCGGCAGGGGTGAAAACCCTGATCGTCAAAAAGTAAGTATTCACTAGCCCTATTCTACCCCCTCACCCTAACCCTCCCTTAGGGGTGTCTCACCCTAAAATCCCCCCCAAGTGCCTAACCCTAATCCCCCCCTGTGACCGGACGCCTTTCGCCTAGGCCGGCCCTGGTCACGGGGTATCGCTTTTGGACTCCCACTCACCGTCAGTGACCGCCTGTCACCAACTCCGCCCACTGCACCGTGGGCGTGTAACGATGATGCCACCACCAAACTCTACCATCGGCATTTTGAACCGCTTTTTAGGTACACTCAGGCTCCTGCCTCGGCACCTGGAACTGCTTCTGCTGTGTATGCGTTTGACTAGCTGCGGCCACACCCCCTGATTGGCGTCGGCTGATTCCTCCTGATCCCTCGCAATGGACCAGGTCTGCACGGTAGCTTGGCAGAGGGCTTGAACTTGGAGACACGGAGCTCTTACCCAGAACAGCCGGAGAACGGAATAGCATTTGGCGCAATTCTGATGGTCGCAGGATTGAGATACAATTGAAGTCAGGCAAGATATTTATTGCTCAAAGTCTTGAAGAAGACTCGTCCTTCCAGATGAAGGGGTACATCGCATACAAGAAAGCTTATCAAGTCAGCAGTTCTTCTCCTCAAAAAAGTTACAGGGTTGTCCACATACAGGGCTCACAGGCCCTCTTTTTATGTCATTCTTAAACACAATATCACAGGGGGGCAAATCCACCGTGTGTTCCTTCTAGCCAATCAGGCTCTCTCACAAAACATAAATAAAGACGTCTTACATTTCACAGAAATGAAATCAATTTCCTTGATAGCACCCAAAAACATTTGGTTTCCTAAGCACAAAGTGAGTTAGCATATACTGTTTCTGAAAAGGTAAATATAATGCAAATTCCTATTGCATTCGTCTTTTCACATGTCTATGACTAAACCAGTTTGGGCTTTCTGAGTTTTAGCACCTTCTAAGCTCTTACACAACATAGAAGCTTCCTAAACACAAACAACTTGTCTTTTACAACTTTGCTTGGTATCGTATACAGACACACAGATGTCTCCCTAGCCCGCATTTCAAAGGAAAGGCTTCTTCAGTCACCACCTAACCCTCCACTGCCAGGCTAGGGTAATTACCATATCCATCCCTAGGTGAGGATGTCTAACCAGCAGTTTGTCTCCAAAGGTCAGGACATTTTACATTTCTATAAGTGCGTTTACACCCATATTACATACAAAAATATATTCAAACATGTCATAGACTATACTACTCCACTTTATACACCAATGCATTGCAGATGCAGTGCTCTACCGCAAAATATGTGTATATTAATACAGTTACTATGAACCATGTGCAGTGTGCTTTTATACTGTGTCCACTTTAACTGTTTCAGCGCTGGTCGCAGTGGGAACTGGCTCTCCCTGTCCCGCAGCGGCCATGACACACTCTACCTACACTCCCCCAGTGCAGCCACACTCTACCTACACTCCCCCAGTGCAGCCACACTCTACCTACACTCCCCCAGTGCAGCCACACTCTACCTACACTCCCCCAGTGCAGCCACACTCTACCTACACTCCCCCAGTGCAGCCACACTCTACCTACACTCCCCCAGTGCAGCCACACTCTACCTACACTCCCCCAGTGCAGCCACACTCTACCTACACTCCCCCAGTGCAGCCACACTCTACCTACACTCCCCCAGTGCAGCCACACTCTACCTACACTCCCCCAGTGCAGCGGGTCCAGGCCGCTGCATATAGAACATTAAAAACAAACTTATCAACACTCAGCACGTAGCACAGAGTATACATTTACAATGGGCGCCTGGTGCCTTTTTGTCCATTTAAAAATGGCGGCACAGCACGAGGGTTAACCCCTTCAGTGCTGTGGCAGCCATTAACCCCGTGTGGCCTGTCTTCAGCCATACCTCCTAAGTGACTAACCCTAACCCCCCCTTTCCCTAGCCTAAACCTAACCTCCCGGGGGGGTGCCTAACCCCAAGCCCCCCACCGGGAGCCCCTAACCCAACCCTCTCCCCACCTCCGCGGCTGTCCGCGCCCGGCTTACCTTCGATCGGTAAGCCCTGTGTCGAGCTCCCGGCGTAGGTCTAATGACAGGCATCGGGATTTCGACAGTCGGGAAGCCAACGGGCGGGATTACGTCCATCGGCTTCCCGACTGCTTCCCCTCTACGGGGGCTGATTTTGCAAGTGTAAAATGGGGGAATGCAGCAGATCTTTCTGATATCTGCTGCAGTCCCCCGTAGATACATTTGGGGGATACTTAATATTTGTGGGAAACTACAGTTTTTGGGGGACATCCAGTAAATAATAATTGATAAATGGTCTCCTAAGGATGCTCTGTCTATAATGATCCTTTGTATTTAATGTTTCCGCTTTACCACCTTCTAATAACACCTGCATGACTCTTCCAATGACTTATCTATTTTAGACTACTCATCCTCATGTCATTGGCTCCTGCCATTTATATTTGGAATACATTGTATTAACATTCAAGGATTTTTTTTGGCAATTTGATTTCCAAATGGCCCATTCAACCCCTAAAGAAGTCTTCAGCAGCAGACTTTTAAAACTTGTGTGTGTATTATTTTGTTATACTTAAGTTGTGATTCACCAACTTGCCATTAATCATACTGGTGATTACCCCTATTTGATAATTATTACAATGGTTATGACAGATTGACAGACTATCCATTTGTGCATTTAAAGGTTTTCCTAAGGAGAGGCACATTCAGCAGTCAGGTGACTCTCACAGAGGTTAATTATCAGGTCCCTAAAACTTTAATTTCATGATAAAATGTCTTATTATCAACAGCGTTACAGCATAACAGGCAAAGACCGCCATGATGAGGGTAGCAATGAACAGAGTGTGGCACATGTGGCAGGATGGTAGTGTGAGGGTGTAGAATGTGGAAATACTGTATATAGGGAATATACTGTATCTATTTTTTTCTAGATATATTTCATGAACATCTTGAACATTTATATTCTTATCTTGTAGATGAAAGATTGAAATCCTGTAAGAAATAAAAGCTAGTTTTTCATAATACAACAAGACAGGATTACTACTATCAGCTTTATGAATGTACCTCTTCACACTGAGCAAGAAATGTATCAGCTGAGACAAGTAGCACAGAGTGAGGACTGCTCTCCAGCCTGCACTAAACAGGAGTGTTAGAAGCATACTTTATCCTGCATATCAGTCTCTGAGGCAGAGTGTGTATGTAGATATCTAAAATGTACAGGCCTCCTGCATATGGGGGTCTGGAAATCCTCTTCTGGGATCCCCACTTATAAATTATTTTGTTGCATAAAGGAAGCAAAATTTTCATTGCATAAAATAACATTAACCCCTTTGATGCACCCTTTCGTTAGATGAGCAATATATAGGATTATTCTGGGTTTTTTTGTGTCACAATTACTAAATCTGTGTGATCTGAAGTCAGTGCAGTACTATACCTACACTTGCACATATAATTGGCATAGATGGTTAATATGCAACAAACAGCATGCTTAATGTTTTGTAAATGGCAGTAGGTTTGACATAGAGGTTAGCATTACTGATTCTAAGCACCAAGGTTTTGGGTTCAATAACCAGCAATGTCCTATATGTGTGGAGTTTGTATGTTCTCTCTGTATTTGTGTGGGTTTCCTCCAGGTTCTCAGGTTTTCTCCTGCAATCCAAAAACACACTGGTAGGTTAATTGGATTCTGACAGAAAAATGAACCTTAGTGTATGTGGGTACATGTGGTAGGGAATAGAGATTGTAAGCTCCACTGGGGCAGAGACTGATGTAAATGAAGAAATGTTCTGTGCGCTGTGGAATATGTGTACACTATATAAATAATTGGTAATAAATAAAATTGTTTGATACTGTTTTGTTATAAATGTTGATTTCCATTCGTGTGAATAGTTCATCCACTGTCTGCTACTAATGACTACTTGATGTATTAACCAGCTGCTTGAAGTTTAATTTTCCAGTATACAGTATCTATAAGGCTACTAAACAGAAAATACAAGTTGATCAGAAATGAAAAGACATTGCCAAAATACAAACATATACAGTATATACCTAATAGGATTGTATATACAATCCTATTAGGTGTGAGATTGTTTCAAGCAACTCACATACATCGTCATACGAATGTGCGCACCAGAGAAATGCAAGATCCAATTAGAAATGGTAATTTACGGTAGTCAAGTGGATGGTGTGCGACTTTTCTACAAAATGCAGGGAAACCATTCTCGACCCTAAAAAATTGACAACTGAGATAGAAGGACAATATAGAAGGTTGTTAGTGGCTGTAAGTAATGGAGGTTTAAGATGTCAAATGGATGATGTTTGCACTTTTTATTAATTGTGGAAATATTATAGCAAGCAAGTGTTTTTCAACAAATAAAAGTCTTTCCAGCGTTTTGGGGTACAAAAAAATGTCTGTATAGTAAATTTCAGTGTTTCTATATAAGCTTATAAAAAGTTAAAATAAAAACTTTTATCTCTCATCAGCAAGTTCAAAACCCACTGTCCCATCAATACACATCCACATACCTGTCCCACATCATTTACACCTCCACATACCTGTCCCACATCGTTTACACCTCCACATACCTATCCCACATCATTTACACCTCGACATACCTGTCCCACATCATTTACACCTCCACATACCTGTCCCACATCATTTACACCTCCACATACCTATCCCACATCATTTACACCTCCACATACCTGCCCAACAGCATTTACACCTCCACATACCTGTTCCACATCATTTACACCTCCACATACCTGTCCCACATCATTTACACCTCCACATACCTGTCCCACATCATTTACACCTCCACATACCTGCCCAACATCATTTACACCTCCACATAGCTGTCCAACATCATTTACACCTCCACATACCTGCCCAACATCATTTACACCTCCACATACCTGTCCCACATCATTTACACCTCCACATACCTGTCCCACATCATTTACACCTCCACATATCTGTCCCACATCATTTACACCTCCACATACCTATCCCACATCATTTACACCTCCACATACCTGTCCCACATCATTTACAACTCCACATACCTGTCCCACATCATTTACCCTATTATTGAGCTTTTTAGAGAATTCACCTGAAAACTGACATGGTTTATTGCCCAATATATGCTACTTAAACCCTTCCAAGTACATGATTATTCAGTGGGAGGGGTGTTCCAGAGGTTTTGCTCTGTGTCCCAACATTTTTACCTTAATATAAAGATTTTCCTACCTTTTCACCTGCTCATGGGGTGCATACAGAAAACAATTTGAGTTTGGATTTTGACTGCAAATGTAATTTGCAGTGCGGGTTCGTCGTAAGAACGGCTCATAGGACCTAACTCACACCTAACAGGATTGAGCTCTATGTGAGAATCTCCATAAGATAAAGTTAAAGCACATTTGATATTAAGCTGAATCTATTAGAAGATTACAGTGTCAATCAATAGGGCTAGACTGGATGATTAGTGTGCATTGCAATCACTATTTTTCTAACATCTTCACTTACCAAACTTGTATTTTCAGATTAGCTATGAATTAAATACAGCAAAGCGAAAAGCAAAATAATATGTTTACTGTTATGTAAGCATCAGGAGATATCTAGTGACACTCGTATCTTTAATGTTGCATCTGTTCTAATCCTCTATAGGTGTATATATCTACAATCTGCAGGTATATGAATTATTTTAAGAAAGTAAACAAAAATACAAAAAGAAAGTCAATCTCTTTACTCTGTAACCATAATATAATTACCACTGGAAAAAGTAATATTACATTTGATACAAATGATTTGTACAGTAGTATAGTAATTGCTATATGAGCGTACACTGATTGCCCTTAATATTGTTCCATCTAGCTGCCCAACTCAGCCGTCATTAATCAGAAAATACAAATTTGAGAACTGAACACAAGAGATGATTCTTGAGTCTCTTGAAGAGGACTCGGGAAATATGTTGTTTAAAATCAAAGGTAACTGAACGTTATCAAATTATTTATTGAAATAAAATACCAACTAAAGAACTGTAGATTTCTCATGGTGCAGCTTTGGTCATATGGTGCACCTATATTTTCACCAGCATACCTAGATCTCCAAGGAGGTGGGTGAGATAAGTAATAATGTTGCTGTGTTTACAGAAGAGCAGGAGTTTGCATACTGTAGACAGGGATTAGATTTTGGGAGGAGTGTGGACATTCTTAATATAGTAGAGTACAGGTTTGGCACATGCGTACCAAGGGAATGATTCAGAGTGAGAGAAGGTTGTTCGCTGTTTGGACAATGTAGAGTTGTGTACAAATTGAACACACTTGCAACTGAAAGGACTTTACTGGGATGTAATGTAGCGTTCTCAGAATACAGTAGGCTAAGTTTAGAGAGTGTTGAACTGCGGCCTATGCAGATTTTTGTGTATGCATAAATGTACCTGTGTTCAGATGGATTTTTGTAGATATGTTCTCCTTTTATTCTTTGCATGTAATGCAGGAGCAACTAAGACATTTACTTCTGCATCAGCCCCAAAATGATGTTTAAGCATAAGGCTGGTCATACACATAAAGATTATCTTTCCAACCTTGCAACTAGTTGGCTGGCTGGAACGAAAATCTGGTAATGTAATGTATGGTAGAAAATGACAATTGACCATCTGCTCCCAAACACTGGAAATTGGACTAAAATGGTTGTTCAGACAAATAGGTTCAATCATATAGATTTGTAATCATCTGTACTTGTAAGTTCATGTACTGGATCTCTCAGGCGTTTGTGCTTTCTTTGGCATAGTGCCACTTCCATGATCTTTTTCCACTGCGCAATCCTGATTATAGCACCAGTTTATATTATACTGCAATAACTATGTATAAATCTGGGTACACACTGACAGATACATTGGCCGGTCAATTGATCTGCCACTGTATGTGTATCCACGATATGTCGGTGAACGTCTGCAGACATATCTGTCCATCGGCAGGTGTGTACGGGCGGTCTGCAGACCACCCGTACACACACAGCGGCAACCGCGAGGAGGGGGGTCAGGAGACACGCCCCCGCCGGCCAGGACATGCCCTCTGGTAGCCGGGACTCGCAGCAAGACACAGATGATGGCCGTTCAGTGTGTATGAACAACCATCATCTGCAGATATAGCTGTCATGTGTGTACCCAACATTAAGACTAGACACAGGAGGTTGTTTGTAAAACAGAAAACCTGCTATCAGACAACTTGTTTTATATGCACAGCACATTCTGGTTTTAGGAACGTCCCTCATAAAAATGTCATTCTGCAGCAATGCTGCACCAAATAAAAAATACATACGTTGGAAAAGTTTTCTCCTAAATAATGATTGGAGAACCGTGTCACTCCAATACCTTTTTATGTTTTCACAAGATTGATAGAAATGCAATTTGCCCTCTAAAGTATGCCTGCACTGCCACATTTACACTATTGACCAAGGGCTGGTCTCTACTAGAGATGAACGGTTCAGTTTTACCGAAAACCAATCATACCTGAACATTGGGGTTCCAAGTCGAACCGAGTCACAGATTGGATCACATTTGTGGTTCCGTGTAGAACCAAGTCCCAGCTCGGGTATACACGTAAGTTCATATCTCAGATCTAGAAGACGAATCTTGAGTTTTGGATTGCATGTAAACAGGTCAAAATTACATGATTTTAGCTGATTTTATCAATTTTAAATAAATGTAAAACCAAAACCGAACAAAACACTTAAGGGTAGTTTTGCCAAAGCTACAACCATAATATTTGAGGGTGGTTTTGCCAAAACCAAAACACGGGGGTCCCCGCACATCTCTAGTTTCAACCAACCCTGACAATGTAAAACATGTATGTTCTATTTTAGAAGAAATAAAGTATCTGGAGCCTCCTGGCAACCAGGAAAATCCCATAATTGTGCTATCGCTTCCCTTTGATTCTCAATAAAATATCTAGGGCTTTATTTATGTAGCAGCGGCTTTGAGCTGAAAATTTAAAACGGCACTAACATTCAGTGTAAAGCACACCAGCTCGAAAATAAAATAGAGATGAGCAATTCAATTTTGCTGCAAACTGAACACACCTGAACTTTAGTGTTCTAAGTCAAACCGAGCCCCGGCTCCGATCACTTTGGAATTTAGAGTAGAACTGAGTCCTGACTCTAGTCCTCTCGCCAAGTTCGGAGCTCAGATCTAATAACAGGATTTTGTGTGTTTTGGGTTGCATTTAAGTCCCTCCCTCATGATTTCAGGTGCTGTGATGTGGTCAAAATTGACTGGAAATGACTGAAAATTATTATGTTATTGATGTTAATAATACCGTAGGAACAAAAACACGTCCAAGGTTCATGATTTTAGCTGTTTTTTATACATTTTTAAAGAAATCCAAGACCAAAACCGAACCAAACCACTTGAGGGAGGTTTTGCAAAAACTAGAACCAAATCACAGGGGTCATCTTTAAAATAAAGCCCCATGTCTCTTAAACATTGGGTTAAAAAAAGAGTGCCCCTAGCCAGCCTGTAGTAATAAATGGCACTGCACCACACCAGTCCCTCTCCTCAGAGTTCCAAAATTTTAGAATCTGTTGACATTTCTAACAGGTTACAGTTTATTGCATAACATTAGCATATCAGCACAAAAATGGGATTAAATGGCTATTGTGCTATGGGGCAGGGAGGGTCGTCAAACTTTCATAAATTACCTCCACTCACCACATATACTAAAGAGGAAGATCTTCAGAATAAATCAAATAAAAACTTTTTCTTAAATTGTACTTGTTATTCTACTTGTTTTTTTCCTAATTTTTGAAGATGTCTTCGATTTAAGAGCTGAATTGACTTGGGGAGGCCAGCAAGACTAACATTACACAAATCATGTAATGAAATCTAAGGATTTGAAGTTAGAGTGCATACATGTAAGATGGAAAAGCCCCCTAGATGCTCTCAGCCTTTTCCTAAGAACTGTGGTGTGAAGCAAAATATATGATACACATATTTCTCACCCAGACTGCGAGCAGCAGTGAAGCAACATCTTTCACCATTCTAATTATTACTCAATGCATCGATCATTGAGAAAAGTAGGGCTTTTTGATTAATAGCTTTAGTGATTGCAGTACTTAACATCATATGAGAGCAAAGTCATATGTCTGACATCTCAGAGTGGAGCTAAGCCAAAGTCAGAACATGAACCACCCAAACAACTGCATGAAATCACCACAGTAAGGGATATATTTACTATAGCGCAGGCTTTTAGAAGTGGAGATGTTGCCCATAACAACCAATTAGATTCTACTTGTCATTTATCTAACACCTTCTAGAAGATAATAACACTTTAGTAAATATATCACTAAGACTATATTTCATAGAGCAGGGCTTGCCAAATGCTGGTCCTCCAAAGCCTTTTTTTGTGGCCCTCAACGGTCTTCTATAGACTGTTGTGTATTAGCAGCAAAATTCTGCTCACTAAATTATTTAACATCCATATGCACCATTCTTGGGAATAACAGTGATGAAATTCAGCAGTGGCAGTAAGGAGGCACTAAGCCATCATCAGAAGCATTACTTCAATAGGAAATGATTTTATATGTAACAAAACAAACACTTTTAGTGGTTCTCTTAGAACATATTATCAGTGGATTGATGAGAAATTCTAGGACAGTTTTATTAATCAATGTGTGAATTTATTGGGAATAGTTCCATGAGACAATTATATAATGGTATATACTAGGGGTGTGCACTGGCCACTTTTCGTGTTTTGGTTTTGGATCTGGATCTTTCTTCGTGTTTTGGATCTGGATTGGTTTTGCCAAAACCACCCTTCCGTGTTTTGGGTTCTGGGTTTTGTGTTTTGGATCTGTATTTTTTTGAAAAAAGCATAAAAACAGCTAAAATCACAGAATTTGTAGGTTTTTCTGCTCCTATGCTATTATTAACCTCAATAACCATAATTTCCACTCATTTCCAGTCTATTCTGAACACCTCACACCTCACAATAGTGTTTTAACTTTTTATGTCCAAAAGGTTGCACCGAGGTAGCTGGATGACTATGCTAAGTGACACGAGTGGGCGGCACAAACACGTGACCCATCCAGGCGTGATACTGCAGAGGCAGACAGGATGGCAGTTTGAAAAACTAGGCCCCAAACTGTACATAATGCAAAGAAAAAAAAGAGGTGCAAGATGGAATTGTCCTTGGGCCCTCCCACCCACCCTTATGTTGTATAAACAGGACATGCACACTTTAACAAACCAATCATTTCAGCGCCAGGGTCTGCCACACAACTGTGGCTGAAATGATTGGTTCGTTTGGGCCCCCACAAAACAAGCTGGCAATTAATCTGTCCCTGCACAAACTGGCTCTACGGAGGCAAGATGTCATCCTCATCCTCCTCATCCACCGATTCCTCACCCTCTTCAGTGTGTACATCCTCATCCTCACAAAGTATTAACTCGTCCCCACTTGAATCCACCACCACAGGTCCCTCTGTACGTTCTGGAGGCTGGTCTCCCTGGAAGAGCTGATAATTCATTTTGATGAACATCATCTTCTCCACATTCTGTGGAAGCAACCTCCTACGCCTTTCGCTGACAAGGTTCCCGGCTGCACTAAACACTCTTTCGGAGTACACACTGGAGGGGGGGCAACTCAGGTAAAATAGAGCCAGTTTGTACAGGGGCCTCCAAATTGCCTCTTTTTCCTGCCAGTACAGGTATGGACTGTCTGACATGCCTACTTGGATGCTGTCACCAATGTAATCCTCCACCATTCTGTCAATGGTGACAGTATCATATGCAGTGACAGTAGACATGTCAGAAATTGTTTCCAGGTCCTTCAGTCCGGACCAGATGTCCAAACTTGGTCCTGCCTGCCCTGCATACCTACGTTTTTTCCTGGCAGCCCCAGTTGCGGGAGAAAATGAAGAAGGAGCTGTTGACGTGTCACGTTCCGCTTCAGCTGACAGTGTGTTCACCAGCAGGTCTTTGCACCTCTGCAGGCTTGTGTCGGCCGGAAAGAGAGATACCACATAGGCTTTAAACCTAGGATCGAGCACGGTGGCCAAAATGTAGTGGTCTGATTTCAACAGATTGATCACCCTGGAATCCTGGCAAAGCGAATGAAGGGCTTCATCCACAAGTCCCACATGCCGAGCGTAATCGCTCCGTCTTAGCTCCTCCTTCAATTTCTCCAGCTGCTTCTGCAAAAGCCTGATGAGGGGAATGACCTGACTCAAGCTGGCAGTGTCTGAACTGACTTCACGTGTGGCAAGTTCGAAGGGCTGGAGAACCTTGCACAACACGGAAATCATTCTCCACTGTGCTTGAGTCAGGTGCATACCCCCTCATTTGCCTATGTCATAGGTGGATGTATAGGCTTGAATGGCCTTTTGCTGCTCCTCCATCCTCTGAAGCATATAGAGGGTTGAGTTCCACCGCGTCACAACCTCTTGCTTCAGGTGATGGCAGGGCAGGTTCAAGAGTGTTTGCTGGTGCTCCAGTCTTCGGCACACAGTCGCTGAATGGCGAAAGTGGCCAGAAATTTTTCGGGCCACCCAAAGCGTCTCCTGCACGCCCCTGTCACTTTTCAGAAAATTCTGCACCACCAAGTTTATTGTGTGAGCAAAACATGGGATGTGCTGGAATTTGCCCAGATGTAATGCCCGCACAATATTGGTGGCGTTGTCAGATATCACAAATCCCCAGGAGAGTCTAAGTGGGGTAAGGCACTGGGCGATGATTTCCCTCAGTTTCTCTAAGAGGTTGTCGGCGGTGTGCCTCTTACTGAAACCGGTGATATACAGCGTAGCCTGCCTTGGAACGAGCTGGCGTTTCTGAGATGCTGCGACTGGTGACGCTGCTGCTGTTGCTGCGTAAGGTGATACATCTACCCAGTGGGCTGTCACAGTCATATAGTCCTTAGTCTGACCTGTTACACTTGTCCACATGTCCGTGGTTAAGTGGACATTGGGTACAACAGCATTTTTCAGGACACTGAGGACACTTTTTCTGACGTTTCTGTACAGTCTCGGTATCGCCTGCCTAGTGAAGTGGAATCTAGACGGGATTTGGAACCGGGGACACACTACCTCCATCAATCTTCTAAATCCCACTGCACTAATGGCGGATACCGGACGCACGTCTAACACCAACATAGCAGTCAAGGCCTCAGTTATATGTTTTGCTTCAGGATGACTGCTGTCGTACTTCATCCTCCTCGCTAAGGACTGTTGGAGGGTCAATTGTTTAGTAAAAGTAGTGGTGTTCCTACTTCCTCTCTGGGATGATGAACGACTCCCAGCAGCAGCAACAGCAGCAGCGGCAGCAGGAGGCGTAGCAATGCAGGATCCTCCGGAGGAATCCCCGATAGGAGAGTCAGTCATGCCAGTGACATGGCCTGCAGGACTACTTCCGATCCTGACTAAGGAGGAAATTGAGGAGGAAGGAGTTGACGGTGTGGTTTGCAGGCGCTTGGATACAACAGGACAACGGGATTTAGGTGTCCCTGGACTGCTTACGGTCTTAGCCAAAGTTTCTGAACTTGACAGTAACTTATTATGAACGCGCTGCAGGTGCCATATCAGGGAGGATGTTCCTAGGTGGTTGACGTCCCTACCCCAACTTATTCCACCTTTACATAAGGTACATATGACAAGACAGTTGTTGTCCGGATTTGGATAGAAATATTGCCAGACCAAAGAGGTGGAATGTTTGGTCTTCTGCCCAGGCATGACCGTGATGGGCTTTTTCATCCCACGGACAACAACTGTCTCCCCCGGAGCCTGATTTAAACAAACCACATCACCATCAGAATCCTCCTCGCCAACTTCCTCCTCAGCGCCAGCTACACCAGTATCCTCATCCTGTTGTACTTCAACAGTGACATCTTCAATTTGCATATCAGCAAGTGGACTGTGGGTGCTCCTTTCAGCACTTGCAGGGGGCGTGCAAATGGTGGAAAGAGCCACCTCTTCCCGTCCAGTGCTGGGAAGGTCAGGCATCACAACCACCACCACACTTGGACTCTCCTTGGGGATTTGTGATATCTTCTTAGAAAGCACAGTTCTTCGCTGTGCTTTTGCCAGCTTAACTCTATTGATTTTTTTAGTGGGAGGAGGGCTTCCATCGTCATGTGAAGCTGAACCACTAGTCATGAACATACTAGGGATCGACCTTAGCCGTTCCTTGTCACTCCATGTCGTAAATGGCATATTGGCAAGTTTACGTTTCTCTTCAGCTGATTTAAATGTTTTTTTCAAGGTCATTTTCCTGAACTTTGTCATTTGGGATTGCATTTGCCCTCTATTATGACATTGGGCATCGGCCTTGGCAGACGACGTTGATGGCATGTTATCGTCTATGTCATGACTAGTGGCAGCAGCTTCAGCACTAGGAGGAAGTGGTTCTTGATCTTTCTCTATTTTATTTTTATCGGAGAAAGTTTGGTCCTCCATTTATGTTATATCGATTTGATATATACGCGCGGCTAAACACAGAAAATATTTTTTTATTTTTGCAAGAGAGTAGTGCACTTTGTGGGTTACACCAGCCTTTAAGAAATGAGCCAGCCGGCTCTTTACTTATGGGACACAGGCGCACGCTTGGCGCTGCTCCTTTGTTGATGCACGTGCGGCTACTGCGCACACAATTCACAAACACAGAAAATAATTTTTTTTTTGGTTTGGACTGGAGTGTACTTTGGGGGTTACAGCACCCTTTAACGGTCAAGCCAGCCGGCCCTTTACTTATGACACAGGCGCACGCTTGGCACTACTTTGTTGATGCACGTGCGGCTACTGCGCACACAATTCACAAACACAGAAAATATTTTTTTTTTTGGTTTGGACTGGAGTGTACTTTGGGGGTTACAGCACCCTTTAACGGTCAAGCCAGCCGGCCCTTTACTTATGACACAGGCGCACGCTTGGCACTACTTTGTTGATGCACGTGCGGCTACTGCGCACACAATTCACAAACACAGAAAATATATATTTTTTTGGTTTGGACTGGAGTGTACTTTGGGGGTTACAGCACCCTTTAACGGTCAAGCCAGCCGGCCCTTTACTTATGACACAGGCGCACGCTTGGCACTACTTTGTTGATGCACGTGCGGCTACTGCGCACACAATTCACAAACACAGAAAATAATTTTTTTTTTGGTTTGGATTGGAGTGTACTTTGGGGGTTACAGCACCCTTTAACGGTCAAGCCAGCCGGCCCTTTACTTATGACACAGGCACACGCTTGGCACTACTTTGTTGATGCACGTGCGGCTACTGCGCACACAATTCACAAACACAGAAAATATATATTTTTTTGGTTTGGACTGGAGTGTACTTTGGGGGTTACAGCACCCTTTAACGGTCAAGCCAGCCGGCCCTTTACTTATGACACAGGCGCACGCTTGGCACTACTTTGTTGATGCACGTGCGGCTACTTCGCACACAATTCACAAACACAGAAAATAATTTTTTTTTTGGTTTGGATTGGAGTGTACTTTGGGGGTTACAGCACCCTTTAACGGTCAAGCCAGCCGGCCCTTTACTTATGACACAGGCACACGCTTGGCACTACTTTGTTGATGCACGTGCGGCTACTACGCACACAATTCACAAACACAGAAAATATATATTTTTTTGGTTTGGACTGGAGTGTACTTTGGGGGTTACATCACCCTTTAACGGTCAAGCCGGCCGGCCCTTTACTTATGACACAGGCGCACGCTTGGCACTACTTTGTTGATGCACGTGCGGCTACTGCGCACACAATTCACAAACACAGAAAATAATTTTTTTTTTGGTTTGGACTGGAGTGTACTTTGGGGGTTACAGCACCCTCTAACGGTCAAGCCAGCCGGCCCTTTACTTATGACACAGGTGCACGCTTGGCACTACTTTGTTGATGCACGTGCGGCTATTGCGCACACAGGCCCTCATTCAGAGCCACTCGCTAGCGGCAGTACGCTCGTTCCGAGCGATGTTCGCACATCTGCGCATGCGTACGGTTTTTAGTACGCATGCGCGAACCAGTCAGTGCGGCCGAAAATCGTTGGTACGCAATATAGCGAGGGCCTGCTATTTTGAGTGACAGAATGAGGCATATGTGGGTGGTAACAGGGGAAGGTGCTTGAAAACGGGGAGTGGAGATCCGAACGCAGGCGTGCTTAAAGGTCAAAACGGGCGTTTTAAGGGAGTGCATAATTAATACAGCAGCGTCATTGACCACGTCACTTGGTTTTTTTTAACTCAGAACTGCTCGCAAAATAGCGGTTGAAAACACCAACCACAAGAATAGCGACCAGTTGATACGCTGTACGATGTACTCGATTAATCTAATAAATAGCGGACATGACGTATGGTGCGTGCGGCCAGGGGGCGTTTTTATCAAAAAAACGAGCGTATGTTTTGCTCGCTCGTTCAGACTTAGAGGTGGGAACAGACTGCAATTTGCGAACGGATCAATAGCCACCCCTTGTTTTTGAACGAACGACCACAAATAGCTAACGGCTCTGAATCAGGCCCACAATTCACAAACACAGAAAATATTTTTTTTTTTGGTTTGGACTGGAGTGTACTTTGGGGGTTACAGCACCCTTTAACGGTCAAGCCAGCTGGCCCTTTACTTAGGACACAGGCGCACGCTTGGCACTACTTTGTTGATGCACGTGCAGCTACTGCGCACACAATTCACAAACACAGAAAATAATTTTTTTTTTGGTTTGGACTGGAGTGTACTTTGGGGGTTACAGCACCCTTTAACGGTCAAGCCAGCCGGCCCTTTACTTATGACACAGGCGCACGCTTGGCACTACTTTGTTGATGCACGTGCGGCTACTGCGCACACAATTCACAAACACACAAAAAATATAATTTTTTTAGCACTTGGGGGGAGCACCACTGATGGACAGAGCACCCCCTGGACAACACTACAGCACCCCTTTAGGACTGGGACACTGCACAGGACTTTGGAGTGGACACAGCCCCTATGGAGAACTGACTGCACAACACAGTCCAGCCAGCCCCTATGGACTTTGAAGTAGTGGACACAGCCCCTATTAACAACAGCGCACAGCACAACACAGCCAGCCCCTATGGACTTTGAAGTAGTGGACAACAGCAGCACAGCGCAGCACAGCACAGCACAACACTACTCTGCACTACACTACACTACACTACACAGCCCAGCCAGCCCTAACTCCCACCCTTCCTCTTCACTGTCCACAGCCGAGTGAGAAAATGGCACCGACGCGGGTACCTTGTATAAATTCCAAAACCCGCGAGACTCGGAAGGCGGGATGATGACGTTTTGCCTCGATTTCAGATCCGAGTCAGGCGGGAAAAGTCGAGCCTGACTCGGATCTGCCTCAGATCGGGGGGGCTCGGGGGGGTTCGGATTTCAGAAATCCGAACCCGCTCACCCCTAGTATATACAAAGGTTTATATAGAGAGATTTAGGGGATGATTCTGTAGAGATTTAGGGCATGATTTTGAGTTGGACACATGTCCGGCCACAACAGCCTGCTTGCTATCTTATCAGGGGGCGTATGAAGTGAGGATGGGGCACGTGTACAGCCTTCGTCCGGGACCCTTCCTCTCTAGCCGGTGGCACAAGTGAGTAGAATCTAGCCCTGTAACAGAGTCTACCGTGAATGAGCAGGTCTCCAAGAAAATGGCACGGTAACCATTTTTCCAGCAATTTTCTACTGAGAGATTGCCGGGAGAATGGCCACTGTGCCATTTTCCTGGTGATATGTGCAGCGCTGCCACTGCCACCACGGGACTAAGAAGAGGTAAGTATTAAAGAACATGGGTGCAGTGGCGTCCCTCCCTGAGGTGTCACCTGGTGCAGGGAGGGACGCTGTTCGCGTGGCGCTAAGGGGGTGTGACCATGTGGACATGGGGCGTGGCCACGTGGGCAGGGCGTGTGGCCTCGTGGCCTGAATCCCTGTGCCATTACTTGGGGGGAGAGCGGGCGGTGTAGGAGGTACCTGGCCGGCTCCCTCAGTGTCAGGAGCCAACTGCTGCACTTAATGCTACAGTGCAGCACCCGGCTCCTGTCAGTGAGGGGTAGTCTGCACCTTGTTGTCACCCCTAGGTGGGTGAC
The DNA here is from genome assembly GCA_031769625.1 of Taudactylus pleione. Classification (NCBI taxonomy): domain Eukaryota; kingdom Metazoa; phylum Chordata; class Amphibia; order Anura; family Myobatrachidae; genus Taudactylus; species Taudactylus pleione. Next base: position 1,408,375 of record JAUIMM010000443.1, on the reverse strand, counting down.
ACCTGGGTAACGACCACCCCCCAACACACCCCCCTTGTAACGCCACTGCATGGTTGCAGGGTGTGTGGCGTGGGCCCTAACTGACCCTACTTGATTATCTGTCTGTCTTTATGAAGATGGCTGCCTGCCCACTATTTTTTTGTCCAAAGCTGCAGTCATCATCATTAGTATCAGTATTAGTATCATTAGTATCACCCCATGCTGTGCAAAAGATACAGGAACAGGTGTCCCATCTGCATCTGCACACTCCAAAAGAGTATGGAAGTCAGTCTACACTCCTACGATGCTCCCATGACATGTATTTGTTCTGTGCATCCACGCGGTAACTGCCCAGTTGCCGCTCAGAAAAGCTCATGGAAAGAGAGATCCGAATTTGTCTGCACTATTAATCAAACTCCGTGTGTGTTTGAATCAGGAGCGTAATGAGGGAGGTGCTGCCGGTGCCATCTCTTAGGGCGGGATGTCCTGCGGTCGGACCTCGCCATGCTCACTGGCCTCCGCAACTCGGCCTTCTCCGTCTCCTGAACTGTATGGTGGAAGATGTCATCACGTCTCCCACAGTGCTTTGTAAGGAACCGTGGGACCTGTACAGCTTCTCAGAGTGTCCTCAGGATGCTCCTGGCAGTTCCATAGGTACCCAATGATGGTGGCCCCATCCCCTGAGGCTGCAGTACATGGTGCCCTGTTACTGGGCTGGCATGAATGGTACAGAGAACACACAGTGGACCTCATTCAGACCCGCTCGCTAGCGCTATGCACTCGCAAGCGGCCCGATGGTTTGCAAACACGCAGGCGCACTCTTCGTTCTGCGCGTGTGTGAACTAGTCTGTGCGATCGCAGGCTGTTCGCTCACCCAGCAAAGACAGCCCAGTGAAATGAGTGAGAGGAGAGGCCAATTGTGGGTGGTAACAAGGGCAGGACACTAATAACGGGTGAGTGGAGGTGTGAATGCAGGCATGCCTGGGTGTTTCAACGCCATTTTTAAGGTGTGCATAATTAACAGGCAGCGTCATAGTACACGTCACATGCCTGTTTTTTACACTGAAGTCCTCGCAGTGCTTCCGGCAGGGTAGGGCAACCACAAGCGCTGTGATCAATACCGATGGTGTTCGTTGTACCAATGTTTTAATACACTTCCTGGAGATGACATGCGCTAGTGGGTGTCTCTACATACGCTAATGGGTGTCTGCATACACCGAGCTATCGCTCGCACAGCCAAAGTGGGTGTGCTTATGCCTTGGCGAGCGATTGCTTCCCATGTCCACAAATTTGCATACGCTGGATGCGAGCGATCTCATCTAGCGAGCAGGTCTGAATGAGGTCCAGTGTGTGATTGCTTTCTATGGTGCATGCGCAATTTGAAGATATCTGCGATATCCATGTGCATTTGGACTTATCCGAATCTGGCCCATGGGGTTACTTAGTAATCCCTCATCAGGAGCTTATGTATAAATTAATACATAATAGGGAAAGTCAATGAAATCACAATTGGGACATGTGTTTCAATATTTTGCTATTATAATGGAGAATTCCGAATCAGTTAAGTCATCTCAGAAATGAATAAAATAATTATCTGCCCACTACAAGCTACCGTAAATCTTGTATCAATGTGTAACTTTAGGTGAGTACCACCACCTTTTTTCTGAGTACCGGCCCCTTTTTCATAGAAAAAAAACTCACTCGCTTAAACTATCATATGGCAACACTAACATACTATAAAAAGCAGCAATCTGTATACACAATTGTGCAAAATAAAATGTTTCAGAGTGTGTAAAGTCTACCAGAGGTGTCAAATTTTTGTATTGTAGGTAGCAAAATCTATATGTATATGTTGCTCATAAACTGGCTGGAAAAGGGTTAATGAAGACATCAGTAAAACATGTTCTACGTGTACTGTTTCTCCCATGAGATCTCTGGGATTCCAAAGGGTTTCCTCTTCTAGTTCACATCCCTGGTGGCTATAGAAGAATGTTGTCCGCAGAAAGCTCTTTATGAAGCCGGCTGACACTGCTCTTAATTGACATATGCCCACATCATAAAAACTTAAAACAGTGTTATCCCTTCAGGGATGTAACTCACCTCTCGAGAGAAATTGCATCTATCCAATTCTTCAAAGCCGCAGTGTCAGAAAATGCGGTTTAAGTCATTCTAATTAATTTTCCTTACTATGGTAAATACTAGTTCTGTATACTGGTAGAAACTTAATAATAAGCTAATCAATGTATGGCAGATTTAATGGGAAGTATTATCAGTCTCAGATATACACATGATACAATAGATGGATATTATTAATGGGAAATTCCTTAAATAAAGCAAGAATGTTCTACTATACATGTTATACTGTATACAGATAAAGAATTAACACTGACCAGAATCCACCCAGAGCACATACTGTGCAGTTTATAAGGCGAAAATGCTCAACTGCACAATTTCTCTGATCGTTAGCTTTAAGATACATATATATTACAAATTGTGATATGCCCCTGAAAATGAAAAATATTTTTTCACTGCATATCGTAGCAATAAGGAATATTTAGGGGTATGGTTTAAGCTTCAGCTCCTGGGACTGACACATGCTCCGAAAAGAGCCCATCCTGGCGATGCATAAGAAGTATTTCTGGGTACGGACCAGGTGGGGCATATGTATTGCAAAAAACTGTTGATAGATATTGCCCAACTCCAGCTCACCAGAAAGGGATCACAAGATCTTTCTCGATCTCAGGCAGAAGATTACATTAGCTAACAGATACAAATTCCAAAAAAGCATGCTTTTTACCAAGGCTTAAACTGGTCCTGGATAGGCTTTAGGGCTATGATAGTGTGAAATACATTTTAGATGCTTTTATAATATTCCTATCATCAGCTGAAATTAGTGTTGTCACTTAAAAATAAAAAAATGTTCTATCCCATCAGTGTCACTCTTAATATTTTTTTCTGTCATCCCTCTGAGTTTTTTTAATTGGTTCCCTGCAAACAAGCATTTGTCATTTGGGTGCCCCATGTTGTAGTGGGTTTTTTTGCAACCACGATGTAACCCCTGTGCTTGAGTCTTTTCTTACCTATATGGTGGTTTCTCTGAAACAGGGACCTCTGAAGAAACTGAGCTTCCTGAGCAGGGGCGTCTTAAGTGAGGAGGGGGCCTGTGTGCATTCCCTGTGCCGGGCCCCCTACTCTCTCCCCGGTGGCCGGCAGCCAACTGACGTGGCTGGCCGGCTACCGCAGAGTCAGTAGACTCTCGGCACTAGATTGTGCCCAGAGTCTACTGCGCATGCACAGAACACCGGAAAAATGTCCACCGAAGGAATTTTCCATGTTCTGTGCAGCACTGACACCTGATGCGGGACCACAGACAGGTGAGTATTAGATAATATGGGTACAGAGTGTGCGGTGTGGGGCCCCTCTGTACCCAGGGGTCCGTGTCTAAAACTCACCTGTTGTGGTCCTGCGTCGGGTGTCAGTGCCCTTGTTCCTGAGGCAGACAGTGCCTTGAGCCAGTGGTCAGTATGCATATAGGAGATCATGTGGTACTGAAACCACATGATTGCATAGAAACATGATGTCATCCTCATTCAACAGTGGTGCAACCAGATAATACATATGTGTCCTCCTACATGTAGCCTCAATATGCCACACAGTGCAGCTTACCTGGAATGAGTGAGCCGCCAGGTCCCGTGCTACTGTGCTAGCGTCGGGCATCTTTTATTGCTGAAAATGCACCTAAGGCCCGTATTCAATTAGAGGCGAAAAGTCAGAAAGGTTTCACCTGTCCGACTTTCCGCCTCCATGGCCTGTTTCAGAGGCGAAAACTTTTCGTGCGCGTCCCAGCTTTTCGCCCCATTCAATTCCAAAGCACGCAAAAACGGCAAGCGGCGAATGCGGAGCAAGCGGAAAGTACTATCAGAAGTGGGGAAGTCAGTCTGTACCCCCCAAAAAAGATGCACTAACATAGGTAATCAATGTACATGTGTATGCAAAAGTGGTGTAGAATGGCATAAAGCAGTATTTTTTTGGTGAAAATAAGTAGTCCAGTCAAATTTGGGGTACTTGAAAATAGGTGCCAGCATGTTTAATTGATTCTAAAGTGAACTTTTCAAAAATTTCAAAAACGCAGCTGCTACATGCACCTGCAATCCCAAAAACACCTGACCCATCCTTGCAGACTCCCAAGAAGTCTATTTCGCTAGTTGTTATGCCTGTCCCCCCACTTTTTACTTAAAAAAAAAAACCTAGTTAGAATCATACATTGATGTGAACGTGAAGCTGTAAATCCTATTATCCCAGAGTTTGTCTTTACCAGATTACATATACACCATATGCATGTTTGGATTAGTATAAGAGGACAATTAAAGTGTTATCTTTTTCTGAGCTACGTTCCATTGTTCATTTAAAAGGTTTAACCCCAGATGTCTTGTACATTGTTAGCATCCAATCAATAATCAGGGTACTGTAGCAGCGAGCTATTGCCGACCTTGTACTGTAGCCCCACAGCGAGACTAATTAGCTCGCTCTGCAAGCATCCACACTATTGATTTGGGAAGTGAAGAAGCTAATAATGATGTAGTATATTCATTTCCCTGTGAATGGGGATTAGTTACATTATGCTATCGCTGCATGCAAAATAATTAGGAATACACGGCTCAGATACATATGTAACAATTGAAACCCTTCCAGCTCTGTTCTAACAATACATGCATATTTAGACTGGGCTTATGTAAAAGAGGCCATGCTGCATATCTCTGACACCTACAGTATACATTATACATCGAAAATACACTGAGGAGCACCTAATATATATATATATATATATATATATATATATATATATACACATATTATATAGATATGTATACAGTAGACATATATACATATACTATATATAAGCAGGAGGGTGCTCATATTACAAACCTGCCACTCGGGTACTTATGAAAGTACTACTCTTTAGTGATATAGCTTGTTAGCTCCAGTAGGGCAGGGAGGGACTGATGTGAATGATTAAATATCGATGGGAAGCATTGCGTAATATGGTGGTGCTATGCATACCAACAACAATAAATAATAATTGATTATTTTGTTCACTGCACTGTGGATATAACAGATCTACTGTACAGTACATAAAAACAAATGATGCATAAAACTGGATTTTGAGGAAAGTCCAGAAATGAGACAAGGGATAGAGAGGGTCCTAATGCTTTTATTATGATTATTATTACATTTTATTTATAGGGTGCCACACGTGGTCTGCAGCGCCGTACAGAGGGCAAAACAACATGATGGGTTTCCCCACACGTTAAACCCCCAATGGTGCCTTTTTCTTGCAGAATTTTCCTTGCTGCTCCTGAACCTGGAAGGAAAAGTCCACCATGGGAAAATTAAGCGCAAGGTTAACTCTGCTTATTGAATTGCCAGCTGTAGGTAATTAGCCATGGCCAATTGGATTCCCCTTTATGTATTCATAAAGGTGGAAAATAACGTCAATAATACTCTTATGGGGCAATATCAATTTATTAATATATTTGGGTGCAAAAATAATGTTTAATTTGATTGAGAAAAATATTATTTATGAATTATATTAAAGGGCAATAATATTTAATTGTTAGTTGGTGTTCAAAATATGCATTTATGATGGGGCAACATTTATAATTTTATTTATTAAAAAAACCCTAGAAATGGCTGGCAGCACAGGGCGGATCTTAAATCTGCAGCCAATTAGAAGGAGGAAGTAGTCCCAAGTAACTTCCTAAAAAGTGAGAACAGGATAGATTTTTTTCTCTGGTACTGACGTAAAACCAATATGTAGAATTAAACTTTTGTATAATGGAGGTAATTTCACAAACCGTGTAATAATCTAATGGGTAAATACTCCTTATTCAGTTCATAGATGTAGATGTAATGAAAGAATGTCTGGTTGTGGTTTTCCAGGTTTTAGAACTAAACATTTATTTATTGTTTCATTCTTCATATAAAAACAATTGTATGTGTCCTGGAGGGATTCGGTCATAATACTGACCGCAGGGATTCCGGCGCTCAGAATGCCGATGCCAGAATCTGAACACCTATCAGAATCTTGGCACTGGCATCCCGACCGTCGGCAACGCGAAGGTTAATATCGGGATTAGGGGGAGGGTTAGCGTTAGGGTTAGGGGTTAGGTTTAAGCACTAGGGGGGAGGGATAGGTTTAGGGTGTGGGGAGGGGTAGGTTAGGTTTAGACACTAGGTGGAGGTTAGGTTTAGGCACCAGGAAGGGAGGGAGGGGTAAGGAGAGGGGGAGGGTTAGGATACCGACCGACAGGAGTCTATATCCTAATACTGTCGAGATGCCAGCCAATGGGATTTCAAGCGCCGGGATACTGTACAAAACCCATCCTGGAGTGTCACAGTTCTCCTATTAGGCACTAGGGGTAAGGTTAGGGTTAGGCACTAAGGGGGGAAGGTTAAGTTTAGGGTGCGAGAGGGAGAGGTTAGGTTTAGGCACTAGGGGGGAGGTTAGGTTTAGACACCAGGAAGAAAGGGTTAGGGAGAGGGGGAGGGTTAGGATACCGACCAACAGTCAGTATCCTAACCCTGTCGGGATGCCAGTCTCAGGATTCTGAACGCTGGGATCCCGATTGCCGGCATCCCATACACAACCTTTCCTGGAGTGTCACAGTTCTCCTATTATGGATAGTATGTAGTTCTTTATTAATATCAAAGGATAGTATTCACTTCACAGTTTCAGCAATAAATTGTAACACTAAAGGCATATACAAATATGCCTTAAACCAGTCATAGCCGTGAAATATGCTGCAGATTCATGTGAGAGACTCTTTTAGTTACTTTTGGTTTTATGCTTTATTTTTTATTATTTTTACTGTTTTTATTTTTTTAATTATTTACATAATATTAAAATTATGAAGGGGACCACAAAGTGGGTCTCCCCTCTATTGTTCCAGTAGCCCGAGCTGATCAAGTCTAGGGCTGGTAATGGTAAAAATGGGGGGACCCCGTGATCTTTAGTCCCCTTATTTATTAGTGCTAGTGATAGTTATGTTTAGAGGAGAGGAACCTTTGCATTTGTTTACATGTATATTAGCCTGCGGGGATCAAGCAAGGGGGAGGAGTACATTTGTAAATATTTTACCTAGGCGGTAGTACAGCTTTAATACATGAATGCAGAGATAATAGATGCAACTGAACCCTAATCATAACTTTTATTATCATTTATTTATATGGAGACACAAAAGCATCTGAATACTTAATTATTGTGAGAAGAGATAGAGTAAGCATCTGAGTTTTTTTAAAGCAATCCTTTGATTAGAGAAGGGTTAAATTGTTAAATTAGGGTCATGAGTTTAGGAGTCATTATTAGTTTACCAGTGGGATTTTAGTCGGAGGGCTTAGGTTTCTTTACGTTACCTGGCAGAGGAGCTATCTTCCTCTTTCCAGTTTTTGATGCCCACCCAGGCACACGATTTGCTAGTTTGTATGTATTTTTTTATTTTTGTTGGATTGCATTTTCCTCATATTTTCTCTGCCAGGGGAGGCACAGACAGATAGGAAGCAGAGAACCTTAGTGGCCTCTTATGGCGCATAAATGCTTGGCTGCGACTCCCCATTTGAGAGTAATGAGTTTTGTCTCTACCTCATGGGAGGACCTGGTCTCCATCTCATAGTGGGACTAGTGCCATGCTAATTGAGGGGGAGTGATATTACCCAATCCTGTTTGCACTGGGGTGAATGGCCATTTTTTTATATGAGTTTGTTCTACTTTTGCTAACACCATACATAATTAAATTCCAATTTGCTTAATAAATTAAGGCTAAGACTTCTTTTTCCAAATTCCTGTGTCTGAGTCAATGGGGTAAATTTACTAAGATTTGAGTTCTATTAAGAAGTGATGTTACCCATAGCAACCAATCAGATTCCTGGTATTATCTTCTAGAAGGTGTTAGATAAATGAGAAGTAGAATCTGATTGTTTGCTATGGGCAACATCACTTCTTAAATAGAATTCCCATCTTAGTAACTTTACCCAAATGGGTATTTAGTTTAAGGTTATTAATTCAAATGAAGTATTGATGCAATAATAAACCACTGGGTGGCTTAAGGTTCTGTAACATAGGGATTGGAACATACAGTACAACAAGATTACATAAGATTACTACATTAGACCGTTACAGACAAGTTTACAAATACAATGTTATAATTATTAGGTACTATTAAACCTGCATTATGTCCAGAAAAGGTATTTTTTCTCAGAATATTTGTGTGGGAGAAAGTTTCAGAAAACTCTCCAGAATGTATCTACAATGTTGCAATGTTTTCTCCCTATTGTGAGTTTACAACCAAGTATATTTCCTCTATCATTTGCAAGAGAACATGTTCACCAAATGAACAGTTTCTAATGCCCATCTCCAGTACATGGAACTCTCCTGTGGTTTTCACTAGAAGATACTACATTTGCAGTCTCTGAATTTAAATATGTTGTACCGGAGTTAAGTGAAATATGTTAACTGAAAAGGGTCTTGAATTTTTAATAGCAGGAACAGCATTAGCATAATCGATAGATCAAAGGAAGCCAGTCTGCTCTCTCTGCTGCTTCTCCTGGTAAAAGCTCAGAGATCAGACACAACATTTTATTTAAGGGCTGTGGTTCAGACAATGTGGTTTCCTGATATTAAATAGGTTGAACTCTATAACAGATATTTAAAAATTTTTGTATTTTGACAGTTTTGGGTGGATTTAAGATGGAAAGACTGAGCATGGCATGTAATGGTATAGGAAAGTTAACTGCATAATCATATTTTCCAATCTCTGGTAATATGTGGTCACTCAGTGTCATGACAATATTCCTGATATGCAAAAGACAAATGTGTACTAGACATTTTCCTTATATCGTTTTAATTTACAGTAATATGTTCCCACCTTTATCATATAGGTAAATGCTTTAAAAGTAAAAAATATATTTGCATGGAATTTAAACTTAATATTATGACAGATCTAATAAGTGTTTATAATAAATGCTCTATTATGGACCACGGATGCAAAACCAAATACTGTAAGATGCTTTTCTATGGTCCCTCCCAATTTGGCTGTAAGTGCTTGTGTATACTGAAAGTGCTTTCTCCAATCTTTTGTGTGTCTCTGATGGATTTAACATTTAACATGAGTGTAAATGCACCTTAGTGCATAGCACCACCAGCACATGAAAATTATTTATTTTATAATTAATTTCTTTCCAAAAATATTTGATTTTTGGCTCAGATAAGTAAGAATAATTATCCGAACCAATAAAAGAATTTTGCTCAAGTCTCAAAAACATTTCTTTTTCTATACTTACTGTTTTGTCATTTAATATATTCTAAGCATTCTTTATACACACTTTCACCAATGTTTCAGCAGAGCATCTGTATGGACAGTGAAGACCAGGCTACTAAACTCATCTACTCCAATAATATTAAGCAAGTAGACTATTATCACAAGCATTAAGAATGTAACTACCATTGTAGCAGCCCATGGATGCTTTGTTGCCCAGCGATACACATCAATTCACTCCAGAGACCCCACCATCTGCTCTGCTGACCATGTGTGTGGTGTGGCGCATGGCATTGGGGCCCCTTCAGGGCTTTAACTCCATTACAATCATTTTCACTTTCATTGATATTACTAAGTACACATTGCAGCCCACCTCCCTCTAACTTTGCTATTGGTGGCGAATGCAAGTTACACCACTGGAAAGCATATAAATAAATAAATCTGTGTTGTAGGAGAGGCAGTAAGATGTTGTAAATATATGAAATTAACAGATATGTCCTAAGAAAAACTTTGGGCCTGATTCAGAGCCAGACGCTGTTTGAGAGTGCTCGCTCTGAATCAGGGCGTCCCTTTTTTTTTTTAAAGATGGCCTCCTGGCTGCTAGTATAGCTGTAGGTGACCACCCACAGCTTATGCGAGTGGCCAGGTGATGGTCATGATGGTCAAGACCATCGCAACCATCGGGCTTGCGAAGAGACCCTTGTGGTAGGGTCTCGTGGTCACAAACCCCAGTGGACTTCCTGCTGTAACAGAGCACAAGTGATGTCAGTAGGGCCACCCACAAACGGCAGGCATTCCTTCGGGAACGCCTCCGTTTATGTAGCCACCCCCCCACCCCACCTACAAAATGGGGCGAGCTGTTGATCAACATCGACAGCTGCCCCTTTTGTAGTGAGTCCCGGGGCTCGTGCATGCGCACTCCGGAGCCGGCTCTGGCATGTGTATGCGCAGTGAGGGACCATCGACCCGCTCGTGAGCGCACAGCGCTCGCAAGCGGGTCTGAATCAGGCCCTTTGTGTGGCTTGTTTTCTTTACTATCTGGAGTTAATCCCTTCATGACCACAGTTGATTTTCATCTTAAAAACGAGGGCATCACTATCATGATGAACCTCTGCATATAACAGAGATTCAGGATATATTACAGTAATGGGTTACAGTGATATGTGCATGCGAGACTAATGTGTGCCATGCACATGGAGATTTGTCTCAGGGGGTACTCATCAAGCCTCCCCAGCTCCACTTCCACCCTGAGACAAAAAACCTAGCCGATGTCTCCATAGAGGTCTATGGCAGATTTCTCAGAACATAACTTCTTCTGTTTAGAGAGAAAAGCTTGTCTACTCTCCCGGAGACTCACAAATTTTGGGGAGCTCTCCCAGAACCTGGGGCTTGAGGACACAATTTGCGGTGACATGCATCATTGTTGCCTTGTCTCCTTCTGCATAAAATTGTACATTTCAATGTACAGCAGGTATCTGGCTACAATTCAGACCACTATACCCCCTGCAGGTGATGTGAATTGTGGCCCCATCCCAGATTGCCAGGTATGCATAAACTATAACAGCCAATTAAATATCAGATTTGGACTGTCAAGTATATTCAGATGAATGAAATGTGACTTCTGATAAGCTATACTCGGTTACAGCACATGTGTCCTGCATGTACCAGACAGTTGCATAGATAAGCACATAAAGAAAGTTTGCACAATCAGGACATTTTGTTTCTTATGCTGGGCTGTATGTTTCCTTATAATAGTGTACAAACAGCAGTTTGTTCTATAGAACAGAAGTGGGGTAGACTAGTGATGTTAGGCTATATTCCCATTATAGAAGGAATCTGCAGAGCTTTACAGTCACTGGAAATGGCCAGAAGGGACCAAAATCAGTCCTCAGCTTTTGCTTTCAAAGGGAAGGCATTGTAGAAGAGAATTAATCTGTATGCATAAATAAATATAAATATAAAATGTAAAATTGAGACTTGCCATTAAGTAGCCCTAATGTCCCTTCACTGTCATGACCTGTAGTATCAAACAATGAAGCGAAGGTAAGTAGAGGGATGGGGGGAGAGTTGGGTTAGGCTTAGGGGTTAGAGTTAGGCACTAGGGGGAGGGTTAGGCACTGAGGGGGGAGGGTTAGGTTTAGGGTGCGGGGAGGGGGGGTTAGGAATAGGCACTAGGGGGAGGTTAGGTTCAGGGACCAGGGAGGGAGGGTTAGGGGAGGGAGAGGGGGAGGGCTAACATACCAAACACCAAGTGTCAGTATGTTAACCCTGTCAGGATCCAGACGTTGGGATTCTGACCGACTGGATCCCGTCCTTCGGTATTACATACTGATTGCCTAACCTCAACCACTGACCCACCTTTCCCACAGCCTAACCCTAACCCTCCCGCAGCCTAACCCTAACTTTCCCATGCCAAAGCCTTATCATAACCCTCCCACCAGTGCCTAATCCTAGCTCCTAACCTTAAACCTAACTGTAATCCTAATTCTCACTGTCGGGAAGTCAGTGATTGGGATAATGGAGCTAGGATTCAGACTGCTGTCAGGATTTTATATCACCCCATTCTGATCACCACGATCAGGGCCAGATTAACTATGGGGTAGGAGGAACTGCAGCTCCAGACCGCCCATTAAAATAGGCCCATAGCATCTGCAGTCTATGCTGCTGTAGACAGGAGTAAATTTTTTTCTTATTACAACCTGCCTCTCTGGCAGCTGCCGTCAAAGCCCTGCCCACTGAAACCCTGGCGGCACCCACCCCACCGGACCAATCCATCTGCAGTTCAAACGCCAGACATCACACACAACAGCGCAGTGGAGTGGAAGGCTTCACTAGCCTTCACTGTGCCGCATCTGGGCGCCTCCATGTGATGTCACCCTCACCAATGCAGCATAAACACTGCCCCCAAGCAGGAGCTCAGCCTCAGCTCCGTGACGGCTGCCCAGCCCCAACCAACCGGGTGAATTATCCTTCCTCACTCCAGTGTACAGTATAATTCCTGCAGTGCTTCTGAGTAAGGTGTCACTTCCTGCTGGTTGCTGGCAGCTGCTACTGAGTGATCTCTACGACTTGGTATGCAAGCACTTACAGAAATGATAAAAAAATGTAAGCAGTTACATATGTTTATGGACACTGTAGTGTGTATGAATATATATATATATATATATATATATATACTGTATATAGATTTATACATTTTCTTCCACCTTTACTTTGGCTGGTCCCACCCCTCTCTGCTTTCCTCCTCTTTCACCCCCAACCCCCATCACCGTCGTGGCCATGTACTGACCCCCACTCCATCGCATTTCCGTCCCACCACCTCCTTCCCCACCACCGCCCCCATACTTACCCCTGCAGCCTGCCACTCTTGCAGTGGGAGAAATTGGGGGTCGTACATTGAGGCGACTTGACAGCCATGCACAAGTAAAGGCTTGCTGGGACCTGTAGTTCTACTGCAAAAGACAATATTATACTTCTATTTTTTCACATCACATTACATTATCAACCCAGCACCCACCACCCCAGGGGTGCCGGGGATAGCCCTGGGCTATCAGCCTAGGCCTGGGGATGCCCTGGAGAGGGGAACCCCTTTATTAAGGGGAGTCCCCAACTCTCCAGGGATCCCCAGCCTGGGCTGACTAGCGGTCAGGGTTGATGCTTCGGCTGGGGGGCCTGGTGAAAGTGCTCAGCCCCCTGCTAGAAAAAGTCTGGTGCTAGTTTTGGACAATACAGGGGAAGCCTACTCATTTTTCCCCCTGTATATCCAGAACCAGGACCAGCTCAGAGCACAGTGCTGGTTGCGCTGAATACAGGGGACCCCTACATAATTTGTCCCTCGTATTTTGGCAACTAGGACTAGTTCTGATTTGACTGTGCTGGTTGTGCTTAATACGAGGAACCCCTACGTCGTTTGTCCTCCGTATTTTCACAACCAAGACTGGTTCTAACTTGCCTGGTGCTGGTTGTGCTTACTACAGGGGACCCCTATATCGTTTGTCTTCCATATTTTCCCAAACAGGACCAGCGGTGAAAAGCCCGGTGCTGGTTGTGTGTGGGCGGGGTGATGTCCCTTTTTAAAAAAAAAA